>VXBX01009921.1:1337634-1374790 GCA_013400415.1 Scytalopus superciliaris
GACAACGTGACAGTTTGTAGGGGCAAGTACAGATCTGTTGAAAAAGAAGTGCTCCAGACCAGCTGAATCTTCTGTAACATCTGCTTCTTCCCCTGTCACTCTGTCACAGATCTCCACCTAGCAAAGCTTTAATGGTGCCTCAGAGGCAGCTGTCACAGGCCTGCCAGGGTGACATAAATTAAACTCCCAGCGGAAGACGCAAACTCGCGCTTGGCGAGCGGCTCATACGATGCAGTTTCAAAACAAAAGGATGGACGTGCCGCACAGGTGGATCAGGCAGCGGCGGCCGGGCAAAGGTGTGCGGCCCCGCAAAGGTGTGCGGCCCCGGTGCGGAGCGGCTGATCCCGCGCGGGGTGAGCGGGGTGGGGCGCGGCGGGTTTGAAAGCCCGTCCCGTGGTGCCCCGCGGCCCCGCCGCTCATTGGCCGCGCCGGGCGCTGCGCGGTTCAAAGCGGCGGCACGGCCCGGCCCAGCACGGCCCNCGCCCCAAACCCCAAGCTGAATTTTCGCCCTCCTTGGGAAGCCGCCGCGCTTTAACAGCTGATGAAATGGTGGCTACACCGCTTCCTTCTATATCCTTCACATAATGTCACTGATGCCGACTCTCCAGCCGAAAAACTACGGGATGGGGGTCAACTGCTTCGGTAATAATGACCTGCTGCATTTTTTAATATATTTATTTATTTTTTTTATTAAGTGATAAATTTCATGTACCATAAAATTAGCTTCTCGCTGTAATTTTGAGGTGACTTTAAAGAATAGCTCACTGATAGCAGATCTTAATCTTGAAGCGTTGCTTGTTAAAACCGCAATAATGGTACCGTCTTAAGAACAGCGTTTGAAATACCATTAGAACTTAGGGGGGTTTTTTGAGTCAGAACTGCAAATGTTGGCTTATATATGTTTTAATGCCTTTTGCGATCGTATTCTCAAGCCTGTGAGTTCTGCTTTTACAGCTGCACAATGAAAATAGAGATTAAAAGCAGTTTTCCCTTGCTTTTGCAATACAACTGAAAAGCTTCTGAAACAAATGTTATTGGATTGGTGAAAGGGTTGATGTGAGTAAAGGCTATTGCAAAAGAATAAATTTATTGAAACAACTGAGTTTGAAACAGTCAAGAGCAATAATTTCCTGTTTCATCTTATCGGTCTCAATTGTTCTGGAGTAGCCTCATTAAGTATCAGTGTATTTTTTAATTAAATATAGTGCTCAATGTGACAGTAGAATCCGGGCTGTCCGTGGGGTAGTGTTCTTTCCTTGCAATTTGTAGTCCAATTTCTACATCAAGATTTAGTCTCTTAAGCCCTAAAAGCTTTCTTGCTCACCCTTGCCCTTGTTCCTTGTAGAGTTTGGTGGGTTTTTTTTCATAGCTTCAGTCTATTTGAGGTAGTAAATGTTTTTTCCACCTTTCCTTCCTTTGACAGGTTCTCCTTATCTTACAGATATGTAGGTAGATGACCTGTTCATTTGCTTCCTCATTTGCTCCCAAAAACTGATCTGTCTTGAGCATATCAAAAACCTTTTCAAGCAATACATTTACTGTGCTTTGATAGAACATGACTTTGAAAACTCGAAATGCATGCATTAACATTGTTAATATGCATGATAATGTGCTTTGTACCCAAGGGGATGAACCTGTGATCACATGTCACCATGGCATACCAGGCTGCTGCTTGTCCAGTGGCAATGGTGACAATCTGTACCTGTGCTTTAGCCTTGCCAAATTGTTCCCTCATGTCACAGCTGTGGGCTGTCGTACCTCCTGCATTGGACTAGTTCACTGTTATATCATTACACAGCAAAGTATTATTCAGCCTTCTGTTATTTTAAAAGTCACCCCATTGAGGCTGTAACTTGCTTCTGTGAAAAAGATTTTAGTGATCATCTGTTGTCACCAAAGCATCCAGTGGTCTGTTTAGAATCTGACACTTCAGCCTCAGTGCTCTATTGAGGAAGAACTAGTAGCCACAAGGGTGAGGAAACTCAAGATGCCATGTCCTTACGGGGTTTTTTGTGTTTTGATTTTTTTACTTTAACATAACTTTAAAGAGTGTCTGAAGTGTCTCCATTGTCAAAATATTTTGAAGACTAACAAGGTTGTAGAATTATATTTTCAAGTTAACCATTCACGTCATCTGTACAGGCAGCATAGACATTCAGTGCAGGAGTGCTAATAATCATGCTATTAGTTTTCAGCCCACGGTCACCTCTGTGCTTTTTAGGAGAAATTGTTGCAAATGTCCCTTCAAGGAAAATGGTGTGCACCAAGTTTGAATTAAGCTAGTGGTGAAACAAAATATGCACCATAAAGTTCCAGTAGTTTTATTGCACCTCTGTTAAACCAGTTTACTATGGTTGAGTTTTAATTAATAAGGATGCCCCCTCTCCCCCCCAACTGATGTTTTTGTCTGTCTTATTCTATTCAACTGCATCAGCATTATAAAGGTTCTGGTATTGCTGTTTACTGTTCCACAGTTAGGAAGGTCTGTGGATATTTCTGGTGCTTTAGAGTTTTGTATCATGAGCAGGAGATGTAGGCATCTTGCTTGTGTACATGAAAAACACAAAAGGAAATTTTTTAAGTTAGCTCAGTAATGAATCAAACTAGCTTGGATGTGCAAGTGTTTTCCTTTTTTGAATGCTTTTATTTATACAGCTGTTCGGTATGTTAAATCTTATACCCTCCCTGAAATTGTGTAACATGTTCTAATGCATGTTGGCTACATGTGCATCTAAGTGATCTTAAAAGTGGTTATGCACTTGTTAAAAATATGTATGTAACAAACAAAAAGCTATAGGCACTTGATTTGTGCCATGGCAATAGAAGGAAAAACAGGGTCTTATAGACTGCCAAATTATAGCATTTTCTTTCTAAAGAGTTATGAAACAAACTAATTTAAGAACCTTGGGTTTTGTACCCAGTTATGTTATTCTGGATCCTTAAACTGCGTGATATTACTGTTTCGTCAGTTTGTGTTCATGTTAACAATTATATCAATCTGATATTCTTAACTCCTGTCTTTTTAGGCCTTTTAATGCTTCAGAACTTAAAGCAAACTCCCATCCTGTTGTGGACTGTGATCAAGCAAGAAAGGAAGTTTGTGTTCGCACTGGAGGAGTAACAGATAAAACATCAAGGAAGACTTACACATTTGATATGGTTGGTAACTGCATGTCAAGCTGGGGACTTATAGAAACAAGCTAGTACATTTCTCTAATATGGTCTAATTCCTGTACAGTGTGATGCTATACATTATTGTGTAGATAAATGGGATGTGTTTTCTTTGTGTCAATAGGTTTTTGGAGCTCAGGCTAAGCAGATTGATGTATACCGGAGTGTTGTGTGCCCCATTTTGGATGAAGTTATTATGGGCTACAACTGTACAGTGTTTGCGTAAGTAAGCCAGTAATGATTGTTAGGGGATTTGGTTTGAATTTTAGTTTCTTGTTTACATTGGTTTTTTATTTTCTCACAGTTATGGCCAAACTGGTACCGGTAAGACCTTCACAATGGAAGGGGAGCGGTCACCCAATGAGGAATATACTTGGGAAGAGGTATATTGTTCATGCCTGAGACTTCTCTTGTCTGTAGTATGGTTCAAAGTTGGAAGCTGCAGAAGATTAAAGAAAACCAAAAGTTGTGTCTTTCAGATCCTGAAGCTGTCTTTCCTTAACTGTTTGTAGATTAACAAATGGTCTCATTCATTCAAATGAAAAGCCAAACTTCACATCTTTAATATATTGCATGTAACTCTTGGCCATCTTTATATAGAAGATCATCTTTGTACAAAGTATTCTTACTTATATCCAATCAGACTGAAACTCCACCTCATAACCCCAAGTACATTTATATATTAAATATTTCTTTTTAATTTATAGGATCCACTAGCTGGTATAATACCCCGTACATTGCATCAAATATTTGAAAAACTCACAGAGAATGGTACTGAATTTTCAGTAAAAGTCTCTCTTTTGGAAATCTATAACGAGGAGCTTTTTGATCTTCTGAATCCTACTCCTGATGTCGGAGAAAGACTGCAGATGTTTGATGACCCTCGAAACAGGGTTAGTGCTTACAAAATTTGTTGTCTTAAGGCTTTCAGGATTGTTGAGAGATGTATAGTAAGCACGTGTTCCTTTCTGACAGAGGGGTGTGATTATTAAAGGCTTGGAAGAAGTAACTGTACACAACAAGAATCAAGTCTACCAAATTCTGGAAAGGGGTGCAGCAAAGAGAACAACTGCAGCTACTTACATGAATGCATATTCCAGGTACAGATCTTCCCCATTTCTGAAACTTTGTTTTGCTCTTTATGAAAGAGGATCTTCCTGAAGAAGTAAAAGGTGACTGAAGCTAGTCCAAACTTGGTGTGATGTTGTGATTGTGTATCGCAGCACAGACTGTCCATTGTGGGTTAGAAAGCCAGAGTTAAATCTTCCTCTTATGGCATCCTGTGGGATGACTGTAATCAGTGTTATGAAGAGCTATCATTGTTTAACCCCAGCCAGCAGCCAAGTACCACTCAGCTGCCTGCACCTGCAGAATGGGGGACAGAATCAGAAGGGTAAAAGCTGCATGCATAACAGTTACCTGGGAACACAATTGCCATCACTCCAAATTTCCCCCCCCGCCCTTTACTCCTTCTTTGTCCCACTGTATATACTGAGCCTGATGCCATATGGTCTGGAATATCCCTTTGGTCAGTTGGGATTACTTGTCCTGGCTGTGTCTCCTCCCAGCCTCCCATGAATGACAGGGAATTCATTCTGCCTGAACTGTTGTTTTATCTGTAGTCAGATTGGTGTAATTTGACACTGGGCTTTACATATTTGTTAGTTTCCTATTGTAAAATCTTATTAAAGGAATAACCTCAACTTAAAATCATCTTTATGGTGAGGATAGTGAAACACTAGAACAGGTTACCCAGAGAAGTTGTGGATGCCCCATACCCAGAAGTATTGAAGGCCAGGTTGGATAGTGTTTTCAGCCACCTGGGCTAGTGGAAGGTATCCTTGCCCATGACAGGGGTGTTGGAGCTGGATGAAGCCATTTGATGACTCTATGATATTAAGCTGTATTACTATTTTAAATTGAAAATTACTTGAGCTTCTAAATTTTTAATATTGGGTTCAGCTACTTGATGATTTTCTTACCCTGAATAAAGCAAGCTGTGTTCCTTAAGCTCATATTCTGTGAAACTGTTCTCAGCAGATTGACTAAAAATAAATCTGTATGTCAGTTTTCATGAGATGCCTGTGAGTTGACAATACACAAATGTAAACAATCAAAGCATTTCTATTGGTTTTGCTTGAAATAAGATAAAATTTTTCAAGATTGAATGAGTCAAATGTCATCCGGTTGCTTCATCACTGGTTTTAAATACCATATTTCTATGTATACACATAAAGATATACTCAGTAGAATAACTTCATGTATTCAAAATGTGTAATGTGCAATTCATGGGCTAAATGTACTCCCTAAAAAGAGCACGGATACATAACTTGCAGCAGTGTCATGTAACAAGTAGATAATTTGACTTTATTGGAATGTCTGAAACTGGTTTCTTTTGCAGCCGTTCCCACTCTGTGTTTTCAATTACCATCCATATGAAAGAAACAACAGTAGATGGAGAAGAACTTGTTAAAATTGGAAAGCTAAACTTGGTAAGTACTTGAACAAATGTTGTTGATAGCACTCTGAAAGTCATGAACTAGAGTTCATTAGAGTTTTTTTTCTTAGTGGGGAAAATGGTTTTCCTAAAGTTATGTGAACTATGTCACTCTGAAGAATGTCAGTCCCATTTGTCGTCTCAGTGTCTCCTGAACAACTCTTAAGCTATTTTATGTGTTTGGAGCAAGCATTCTTCAGGGTGGTTTGAGACAGAAGCATAATCTTCTTTTCAGGTTGATCTTGCAGGAAGTGAAAACATTGGTCGATCTGGAGCAGTTGACAAAAGAGCTCGTGAAGCTGGAAATATCAACCAGTCTCTCCTGACACTAGGAAGAGTTATTACTGCTCTGGTAGAAAGAGCCCCACATATTCCATACAGGGAATCTAAACTTACAAGAATTCTTCAAGACTCTCTTGGAGGACGGACAAAAACATCAATAATTGCCACAGTTTCTCCTGCATCTATAAATCTTGAGGTAAATTTAAAGTCTGAAAATCTCTTCCTAAAATAAATAGTATATTTTGCTAATGATAGAAAATACAAGGTAATTCCTCAGATTGACCTAGTCATACATCTGTTTTTCCCAGGAAACATTGAGTACACTGGAATATGCCCATAGAGCAAAGAACATAATGAACAAGCCTGAAGTTAATCAGAAGCTAACAAGAAAAGCTCTTATTAAGGTAACTGAGCAGATATTTTAGCAAATGAATTTACGGGTTAGGTTTGATTTTGTTAACATAGTCTTTGCCATGCAGGAATTTGGAGGATGTGGAGAAGCTTTAACTAGTAGCAGTACTTTTCTGAAGTGAAGTTGATCACTGAACTGATGCTTTTAAACTAGATATGCTCTGCTGGCACAGAATTAGTCACTTTGCAGATACTGAAACTGCTGGTAAGACTGAAGTTGAACAGAGAGGGCTATTGCTACCAGCTGTGGCTCTGTGTGGATTACATGTTTACAAGTTAGTGGAGAGCCACTAAATGACACTGGGTTTTTCTCTGTAGGAGTTGTATTGGCAGGTTCATTCTCTAGAAAGTGCCTGAATTAAAGTGAATTTGTCAGTAAGTATAAGTGAAGAGCCAATGTAAAGTAGATCTCTGCTACTAAGGAAGCTGTGATTTCCCCTGTAATCTGCTAGAGGCAATCAAGTATTATTCAAATGGAAGTTTCCAATGCTTTACATATATCCAATATACATCCAATGGTATGAATTTAAATGGTGCTGTACTGAACTTAAAACAGAAGTGAAGTGCTTTGCTCCCATGTTTATGCAAAACTTCTGTAGAGCACTACCTTTGTGAAGTATCCCTTGAGCTAAATACCAAACCAAAGTAGAAACATTCAGGTTTTTATGTGATTGTTTCTTTATGCAGGAATACACTGAAGAGATTGAGCGTCTGAAACGAGACCTTGTTGCTGCACGAGAAAAAAGTGGAGTCTATATTTCTCTTGAAAATTATGAGTATGTCTTCAAAATTTCTATAAAATTACTATAAACAAATCTTAGATACTGGTACCTATTACACAAAAAAACTTTCAGATTTATTTTCACACCAGAAAGGTGAAGGAGAGTCACGAAAACTTAACTGACTGGTCAACTTGTTCTTTAGAAATTATTATTACACAGATAAAGCCTAATAGGCTTGTACCAGGAAATTTATTTATATGTAGAATAATTACCATAAGCATAGTCAGGATACAGATTTACACCATGCAGCCTTTCTTTCATGGAAGTTCATACAGGAAACAAACTCCATATAGATTACTTCACTTTTAAGAGGGCTAGTTTACACAGAAAGCTTGCAATGGAAAATTGTCTTATATCTTTTCTGCATTGAATGAAAATTACCTGCTTTTCATCTAGAAGATGGCAATTCTTGCTTTTTTTTAATTCCTGAACATATAGTGTGAAAACCTGTAGATAATCTTAAAATTGCTTCCTACTTGACTAATTTGTTTGTTTTAATCCTTGCTTGAGAGCCCTCAATGGAAAGCTGACTATTCAGGAAGAACAAATTGCAGAATATATTGACAAAATTGGTGTCATGGAGGAAGAAGTGAAAAAAGTAAGTGATGTTTTTCAACTGTTGCTTAAATGTGCCAAAAAATAGAAGAAATTATTTCATCTTTTCAAAAGGAGAAAACATTTTTGAGCAAAGGAGACTCAGAGGACGTTGATTTTTTGGGGGGAGTTTTTTTGTGTTTGTTGTTAAAGTTCCTCAATTAGTCAAGAGGAGAACCTTCCTAATCCTTGAAGTTAGGAAGTTGAAATAACATATATGATGTTGCAGGATGCAATATTTATTTTTTAAAGCTGTTTTCATGTCTGTTACTTTTTAAATCGGCTTTGCTGGTTTTTCAGCAAAAAATCTGCTTGCTATCATCTCAGTTGACAGATACCTGCTTAGGAGCTCCTTGTTTAAGAGGAGCGTAGGTGTTAATTTGCTGGAATATGTAACTAGTCTATGTAATCAGCTTTCAGTCTATCTGCTTATGTTTGTTCATTGGGAATTTTTTCCTTGTCCTGTAACAGTAGTTTGCTCTTGTGTTTTGAGTGGGGAAGCAAGGGATTATTACAATGAGAATGGTGTTGAGTTTATATTTTCAGTGACTACAAAGACTATACAAACCTGTAATTTAAGTTTAAGACCTTAGAGCTGAAATGACATTGCTAGATGACAATTTGCCTTCTGGAATTTTTATATAATTAGAGAGATGTCAAGTGAGACTTGAATTTTTACAAGTGGTGTTGCCCTATTGATGTTTGTCTTCCTCTTCAGATCACTGAACTATTCACAGTTAGCAAAAATGAACTTGAACAGTGTAAAACAGATTTACAAATCAAGGAGAAAGAGCTAGAAGAAACACAAAAAGATCTGCAAGAAACCAAGGTTCATCTGGCTGAAGAAGAATATGTGGTTTCTGTTCTGGAAAACAATGAACAAGAACTTCATGGCACAGCTAGCAAGGTTGTCACAGTTTTTGCACTTACTGCAAAACAGCTTCCTATGTTTAGGAGTTTTGTGGGTGTTCAAGGAAATCAGTTGTTAGAGCATGATGTGAGTGGGGCAAGCTGAATTTAAGATGGAAAACTGGGATTAGATTGCAGGATTTTCTCTGTGGTAATGTTGTCAGTTGATTGCTAAACATGCTGGTTGGTGTGGAGCAAACTTTACTTCAGGCCAGTTTGTCATGGGAGTTCAGTGCTTTGCAGTATCTATTATAATTTTGTAGATATCATTTGATCAGTTATCTATTTTGTAGAATAAGTAGTTTTCTTTTGGAAACTTAAGACTGTTTCTACAAAACAGTAAATGATACTATAAATGAGGAATCTGGTCTAGTGGAAGATGTGCCTGCCCATGGAGGAGGCTTGGAACTAAATGATCTCTGAGGTCCCTTTCAACCCAAACCATTCTATGAACTGGGATAGAAAAATAGCCAAAAGCTTTGAATAACATTGCCCTGTCACTTTTATATTTTAGGGAATGGCGTTGATGTGTTTGTAGATTGGTCATAATTATCAAAGCAGGCTTGATGGAGGGAGAGAGACTGTCCTGCTATTTAAACTGCAAATTTGTAGCTCTAGGCAACATGACAATTTCTTCCTATTTGGATTCCTGTAAGGTTGGAAGGGAATGCCTGGTTTTTACATGTGGGTCATGGAATGTTTGTGTGAGACAAATGAATAAGAAATAATTTATGCCAACTACAAAACCAAGAATCTGCTATTTTTATGAATTCTAGATTATTTGTCACAGAACTAGTACTGGAAATTGCTTGGTTAAGTACTATATTAAAGAACATATTTACTGTCAAATTGTTAAGAAAAAGTTGAAGTGGTCAAGAATTTTGTTACTAAATTGAAACAAATCACACCTTAATGCCTTAAATACCGAGGATGTAATTTACTAATGCTTTGACTTCAAACCCAGAACAAATGATCTCTAGTAGGTAATTTTCCCGTGCTCTAAGACTATAAATGACATAACAGTAGGATTCAGAACAGTTGTAATTTGATAATGTGAAGGAAAATATCTTTCTAGAGAGAGAACTTCTTTAGCTCACAGCTATTGTTGCATTTCCTTACATAATATGTGCTCTACTTTTTGTTTAAACACTGACTAAAATTACTTAAAATTTTTTAGTTGCTTAGTACAGTTGAAGAAACTACAAAAGACCTGTCTGGGCTCCACGCGAAACTGGACCGTAAGAAAGCTGTTGATCAGCACAATGCTGTCGTCCAAAATACATTTGCAGGACAAATGAATGCTTTGTTCAACAAAATACAGGATTCAGTTAATGAAAACAGTTTGAAGCAGCAACAGATGTTGACATCTTACACAAATTTTATAGGTAAGTGTAATACCTGTATTAGTAGTCATCCTGAATTTTTGCAATAGTAGTCTCAAAGACCTAAAATGGATCTGTTTCAGGAAAGTGGAAGAGGCTTTATTTTGTGCAACATAATGATTACAGTTGCACCAGTAATAATGTGTTTGGGATGATCAACAGCCTTCCTGTGCTGTTAGAGGCAAGAAGGTGATGAGCAATAAAAAGAGTTCCTATCTTACAAGGGGAACTTGTAAAAAAATTTAAAAGAAATTTGTAACTCTTTTTGATATTTTTTTTTTAATAGGTGACCTCCTGTCTATGAGTTCTTCGACAGCTGATATTCTTGCATCAGTTACATCAGCATCTTTTGCCTCTGTTAAGGAGTTGGTGTCTACTGAAGTTTCTCACATGTCTGAAAAAATAACACAGCATGAGAATCTATCACTTGACTGTAAAGCTGAGCTGCTGAGATTAATTGTTAGTACACTTACTTACTCTTATGCTACTTAAATATATGAAACTATTCTTGATCAAAAGGAGTTCTGTAAATATTATATAGCTTTTTTCTGATGCTCTTTACCTGTATCTGCTTCAGCATCTGACCAGCCTCCTGTGTCACTACCACAAACTGTAATGTACTGTATAGCAAATACTGTCATAACAGTGCATGGATACGTATATAGATAGCTTCTTACAAATCTGGATGAAGGAACAACCATACTGTGTTTTACATTTTGTTTTGTTGTTTTGGGTTTTTTTGACTGCTGTTCTTAGAAGGAACATGAAACTGGATTGGAAAGAGCATTAAATAGCTTGGCACCGATGGTAGAACTTGTCCTGGGGTTAAACAGTCAGTTTCAGAGTAACGTGAAGAAATATTCTGCTGTGACTGAGCAGGTAATGCACATAACTACCCTGTTTCTCTTGTGTTCTTCTTTGTGTTTAACTTAATTTACAGGTAACGTGCTCTTTATTTTTCTGCAGTGTGTCAGAGTGTTTCCACTTCTGGTCTGGCTTTTCCCCTTATGCTATCCCATGAGTTCCACCTTTTAAGTCTTGCTTTCAGACTTTTTTCTATCTCTGAGTGTGGTAAATTTGTTTGTTACCTATATTGGCACAACTGCTCACCTAAATGCCTCAGAAGAGTGGTAAAACCTGGATGCTTACATCTACATGTAACAAATATTTAGTAATATACTCCCCACTGTATTTTAGAAATCTTAAAAAAGAAAAAATCCACTCAGACAAGTCTTATCACTCCAAGTTTTTTCTGTGGTCATACCAAACTTTTCTTGTAATCACTTTGATTCCTGGGGAATGTGATACTTTATCTTGTTAACAGCCGTAAGTGCCAACAACACTGCACTTCTTAAGTCCTTTTTAGTTCTAGTCTATCTCATGGTGTTTGTGTAGAACTGCAGCCTTACTTTTTCATTTCTTTTTTTAACATTTTGTCAAAAACAACTTATTTTTTCTGGTGACTTGTTCTTCTGACTGAAAAACTTTCCCCTTCTGTCAATTACAGCTCATCTGAAATCAACTCCCCTTGTCTAGAGGCTTTTTATTGGTTTTTGGACTTAGGCAGCAAATGGTCCATGGTTTATCGGCTTTTGCTGTACCTTGTCTGCTTTTCTATTTTGTCTACTTTGCATGCCAGACTTTGTGTTTGGAATAGCCCACACCAAGTTCCACTCTCAAACTTCAAATTGCTTCAAGTGCCATTTTCTGCCTTTAATGCACAATAACTTATTGATGCCTTTTGACAGTTTCCTTGGGATAAAGTTTGTTTATATATAAATTATGCTAGGGAAAGGTATCTACTTCTTAAATATCTAACTGTAAATAATTTTTTCTTTTAAGATGGAGAGCCATAAAAAGGAGGTGGATACCTTCTTTGGAGATCTTTTTCTCACTGTAGAAAAAATACGTGAAGAAACGGCCAGTGGTTTTGCTCAGCTTCAGCATGATTGTGATAATTTAAAAAAGGAAGTGGAAATGACGAGGTTGGCACATACAAAGGTATCCTCAGAATAAGAAGAAATCCTAACACCATGTGATTGCTTGCTTTGATTTAAATTCTGTATAGTGGTAAACCACTATACTTAGTTCAGAAGAAACGTTAGCACAGTAACTTGATCTTTTCTGACAGAAACTTACTCTTTTTAGGTTTTGTGAGGCTGCTTTAAGTAGTTTATTTGGGAAGGTAACAAAAAAAAACTTCCCCTTGCTGTGAGCATGTCCAGTATATATTTGTTTACATATATTTGCAAAAGCAAAGTGTTTTTATCTTCACTACACAAAAATTGTAACTTCTGCTTTAGAATTGCAAAACGCTTACCTGCTGCATTTCTAACTACAGGCATTAAAGTAGCATTTAAGAATATGCAGAAAAGTACAGAATAGCAGTAAAATTTATGGTATTTTTCTTAATAGAGTGCAGCTGAATTCATGTCTTTACTGCAAAGCCATCTTGACCAGTTTGCTCAGGAGACTCAGAAGAACTTAAGCAGTGTACTCACAAAAAATGGAAGCTTGAAGACCACCATCACTGCTATGCAGGAAAATGTTGACTTGTAAGGAACAGATTATTTTTGCTGTACACTGATGCAAGATAAAACTATATATGAAGAGAATTTCAAAATTAGATGCTCTCCATATTTCATGCCTATGAAGTCTTTTGGACAAGGCCTGTATGTTATAGCTGAGTCCTGCCACAGAGTGTAGAGCATAGTTTTCTGTGGGATCATCTCTCTCCAGGGTAAACAGTAGCTCTACAGGGCTTTTCTTCAGCCTTGTGCCCTGAGTGTTGCAGCACTGTCGTTTTGGGAGCAATGTGCTGATGAATATCCCTCAGTGTCTGAACTTCAGAACTTTATATCATAATTGCTTGAAGTATAATAATGTATCTATGGCAGCATGCTTCATTTAATTGTAGACTGAATAACTAAGGTCTTGCCAGTTGTTTGTTTTAGTTTGTATGGGGTTTTTTTATTTGGTGGGGCTTTTGTTTGTTTCCTTAACAAACCTACTGATCCAAGTACTGCAATTTTCAAATTTAGTAAATAGAGTGACAGCATTTTAATTAACTGCTTTGATAGAATTTGTACTATTTCGTTGGTTCCAGTCTCAAATATTTCTAAATGTAGATTGTGATAACATCTACCTTTCAAAATTTCTGAACTCCTACAAATATGTTGTTGCAGGAAAACTACAGACCTAGTCAGCAGTACAAATTCCAATCACAGCAAATTTGCTGCATCTCTGGATAATTTCTCTCAAGAGCTCAGGAGCATAAATGCTGAAAACAAGATTATGCTGGAAGAATCCCATCATCACTGTCAACATCTTGTCAGCAATCTCAAGGATGTATCTCAGGATACCAAAACCTGGGGTGAATTTACAACTGCTCAGATAGTCAACTTTACTAATCAGCAGCTATTGTCGCTCAGTGATGAGAAACAGCAGTTTCAGTGTTTACAAAAGGTACTTACAGTCATTTGTAGTCTAATGCAGTGTTCTGAGACAAACTTTTACTGTAGAATTTGTAGGGGGTGAAGAAGGTCTCAGCTGTAGTCAGAACAAAATTGTGGGTTTTTTGATCACAGCAGACTCATTGAGCTTAGATGCAGTTAGAGGAAATCAAAAGTCTAAATTAAGACGACTACTTTGGATTAAAAATGCAAATAACCTCAAAAAAGGATGCCATGATTAATGCCATGCAGGTAACTGGCATTTTTATCACCTTGATAGTATATATCTCTGATTCTAAAGCCTTATCTACTAGTAATGTCCCTGGGAGATCTGCACATGCTATATTCTGGAGGATGCAAATGGCTTTATTGGTGAGATTGGATTAACACAGGAGAAAGTATTCCTTTTTGGTGTATGCAAGTTCTGGCCTCTTATCTGTGAATTTTGCTCTCTCTCAGGTTTGTGGGATGTTTTTTTTCCTTTGTTTGTTTTATTTCCCATTTCCATCACAAACTTCCCATACTTTTTGTTTTATTGTTGTGCTTGGTAATAGACAAATTCAAACAAATTCAACATTGGAGAAAATACAACTTAACTGGAAACTCTTTGCACAGAATCACACAAAATAGTCTGAGTTGGAAGGGACTCAGAAGGATCATTGAGTCCAATTCCTAACTGTTCAAAGTATTTGCNCACAAACTTCCCATACTTTTTGTTTTATTGTTGTGACAAATTCAACATTTTGATTACTTGGAGAAAATACAACTTAACTGGAAACTCTTTGCACAGAATCACACAAAATAGTCTGAGTTGGAAGGGACTCAGAAGGATCATTGAGTCCAATTCCTAACTGTTCAAAGTATTTGCATCTCAAGACACTTCTGTATCTCTTGTACCTGCTGAACAGTTCAGAAGTTTTATTTCAGTGGAAATGGCTAAAAATGCATGTCTTCCTCTTCCTCCTGCAAATGCATAAAGTTTCTAGTGCTTGTAGTATGTTCACTTTTAATTCAATATCCTAATTCTGTGCAGGATTGTGCATAGAAGCATGAGCAGTCTGATCTAAACTAGATGGTATCATCTTTATGAGTAGCTTTCTAAAATGATCATACTTTCTAAGAAACTGACTGTCTTCTGAAGATAGTTCTCAGAACGAGAGTACAAAACTGGCACTGAAACTTCTCAATTAGAGGTCTCTCAGTTGTTTCGTTTCAGGTCATGTTACTAATCACACACCACATCTTAGAAAAGAGGCCATAACCTTGCCTTTCCTGTTAACTTGGTGTCTTTAGCTGGATTGTTTTTTGTTTCGTTTTCAGAAAAATGAAGAATGCTGTGATAAAGCAATTGCCGAAATTGCTGACCATATTGGCAGACAAATGGCTTCTGATGGGAAGGTACTAAATGGCCTTCTTGATCAGATAAAGGTGGATAAAGAGATACTTCTGGAGCAGAAGCTGGCACTTAATGAGGAAGTACAGCATGGACTAACTCAGGTTAATGGTTTCCTGCAAGAGGATCTGAAAGTGGATATTCCAACAGGTATTTAAAGTAGGTCAGGGACAGAAGGTCTTACAAATTCTAGAACTCAAATTGCTTTCTGTAAGTGAATGTTAATGGGGACATAACATAACTAGCAGCCTTACACCTTTTTTTAAATTGTGTGCAAAGAAGGGTGACCAAACAAAGCATGATTTCTGTATTGAGTTACTGTAAAACTGAGGATCTGAAGTTAAATGCTGAAAGCATCTACTAATGCCTTTCTTCATTAAAGGCACAACTCCACAGAGAAGAGCCTATTTCTATCCAGTCACACTGGTGAGAACAGAACCCCGGGAACTTCTACTGGAGCAATTAAGGCAAAAGCAATCCGATCTTGGTGCTGTGCTAAGTGGTGTGACAAAGGAGGTGGAGGATAACTCAGGTCAGGTATGTATATGAATGCAAATGAGGCTCTTAAATGAAGATTTCACATCTTTGGATGTTTTTAATGCTGTCATGGAGAGTTGACTAGAACCCTAGAGCTGTTGCAAGCCTTTGTTTTACAGTGTACTTCCAATCAAGTATGCTGAGCTTTTGATAAAAGCGTTATCTTGAAAAATAAGCAATTATATTAATAATTTAGACTTCTATTTCTGTTTTTCAAAAATAGAAGTTCTATGTCTTTTGTAGATCTGATCATGCTTAGTACATTTAGCGAGGAAATTCAGACATTAAATACGCTTTTCTGAAATCTTATGTTTTAGGACCTGTTGGAAGAGGAACAAGGGTTGCAAGAATCCAGTGAAAGCCTTGCTAGTGACAAATGCTCAGTGGATACAAACGTATATTGCCACACAAATGGTGGCATTCCTTTTTTCCAGGTAACTTCCACAGATATTTGAAACAGTTGTGTATTTAATAGTGGAAAAAAATTATTGTTCCATAATAGTGCTGTAGTTTTGAGTCACTTCTTATAATTCAGTGTAGTCTCACAGGTTCTTTAAATCCAGTAGAATACACTTTGTTAAACAGCAGATTCTGATGGATAAAATAATGCAGATTTCTGACAAGTTGGACAGACAGTTGAAAAGTCAGCAAATAATACTGCATGAAAAAATTGTCGTAACTTGCTAGACAAATGTGTGTTAATAGAGAAGTTAAAATTATGTATAGGCATTTTTTTGTTGTTTTGCTCTTTTACTTGCTTCTGACCCTTTTGCTCTATCAATGTATTGGTGTAAACAACTTGATATATTTGTCTAGGAATTGGCTTTCTGGGGGGAGGGTGTTTCCTTGTTGTGGATCCTTTAAAAGCCGCCACTGAGCTTCTGTGTGTCTACAGTATATCTCTAAGTTAATGCAATATATTAGGAATCTTTTTCAGAAGTTAAACAGTTTTTTTCACAGAATACTATGTACTGTATTGTAGATGAATAAGAAGTCTTGAATGTGTTCTCTTAACATTGGGTATTCTCTCTAAATCCCAGCAGAGAAGAAGTCACAAAAAGGGTAAAGAGAACAAATCTGCAGCTACAGTGGAGAGCAAAATAGAGGATACAGCAGAAGAGTTTCTTCACAAATCTAAGCATCCTTTAAGATTGCTGAACTAAGATATATCTACTGCAGATCCCTGTTTTTAAATATTTGTTTCATTGTCTTACTGAGCCATAACTTTTTTGGTTATTCTCGGTCTCTCTCTATAGTGATACATGGATGCAAGTTGAATCAAAAGATTGGCCTGCTAAATGTCATGCCTATTTTTATATGCTGTAGCTTGCAAAGTATTAAGGAAAAATACCCTGCAGATTATGGTGCTGTTGTGTTAAATATACTTCTATGTTGTCAAGTAAGATATCATTTTCTGTTTCTCAGTAGATTTAAAGCACCAGAAAGGGATGTGGAAATGTGCTTTGTCAGCATTATCAGCTACCATTTTATATAGAAATTAACTGTAAATAATTGTTCTGGTTTTTTATCTTCTTTTAATCCAGTTCTTCTCTTTTAACTGTGATACTTCAAATAAATTCTGATACATGGAAAACAAATGTAATAAACACCTCACTTAGAGTGAAACAAACCTGACTTTCTTATACGGCCAGGTTTAATTTAGCTGAAATGTTAACAACTCTGTCTTAAATCATTGTGGTGTCAGGAAAGGATGGTCATCTCTCTTGTTTCATAAGAGACAATAGCTTTATTTCAGTATCTCTTCGCTCTTACCTTTTATCTTAACCTGCCATTCCGCGGAGTTGTCTGGAATACAATGTCAATGAGAGCTTATGTATCATAAACTGCAGCATTTCCTTTGAGATTTAGATACTTAACATTAAAACATGCAAACTTGGTTACAAATGCAGCTTCTATGTAATATAATAATGGGGAATTTCTAATAATTGACAGCATTTGACTAGCTCATCTTTTCATGCTTCTTACATGAAAATTTGAAGAAAACTTCAAGCTATGATGTGCTAAAGAAGTAGATGAATAGAATTATGGTGGGAGCAGGGAGACTGCTTTA
This sequence comes from Scytalopus superciliaris, assembly GCA_013400415.1. Lineage (NCBI taxonomy): Eukaryota > Metazoa > Chordata > Aves > Passeriformes > Rhinocryptidae > Scytalopus > Scytalopus superciliaris. The sequence goes on from VXBX01009921.1 coordinate 1,355,116, forward strand.
ACGAAACTTACTTACACTGAAGCATTGTTCTTAGATAATGATCCAAACATGATTTAAGAGATTGTTCACTTTTCTGTACCCAGCTTCCAGGCTGAAGTTGATTGCAGACTTAAGTTTCTTCAGATAAATGGTCCATGTATTTGATATTTCCCTTTCAAGTGCATAAGAAGCACAAATACAGTTTTGTTTGGAGTGGTTTTAGTTGGGGAAGGGGTGGTGTTATATTATCTTAGTACTTACATAACAAATCCTCTTTCTGTAGGGGATTTAAACACTGGAAACTGCAGGATTGTCTCCTTCAGTGTGTATTTGGTGTATTGTCAAATTCTGGCGCCAAAAACTTCATGGCCTTGATTCTCCAGGGCCTACAATCCATTTTCTTGCACTGCCTAGCTATTAGCATGATCTTCCACAATGGCTCAAGCAATCATTTAGCAACTGAAATTCATCCCAAAGGGTTGATCATACAGCTGTATGGAATAGCCTAAACTAGAGGGGAGAGGCTTGTGCAAGCCTTTGATGCTACTACCTTTTCCCTGTGGAGTTCACAGGATTGGTATGAACAAACTGGCATAGCCGGTACCCAAAGAGGCTTCCACAAAATCATGCCAGATTTTGAGATTCCTGTCTTTATGCTCTCTGAATCTGTGTCTCCCTTGGCTGTGTGGCTCCCTGGGCCACAGGCATAGGCTGCTCTCCTTAGCAGCTGTATGAATGTCCGGGGCTGCTTGCATGCTTTCTCCTTTCCTAAAGCAGCCCTGAGAGTCACGTTGTCTTTTGTTTGCAATACTGGCAAGGCTCACTGTTTCGTTGGCCCAGGTATCCGGAGGTCACACCCGAAAGCCGAGTCGGATGAAAAATCCGGATGCAGAACTGTGACCCGGCCTCTGTCCGTGCCTCCTCTCCCACTAGATGGCCCTAACACTAAAGGTTGGTCCCAGCTCAGGTACTGGCTGCTAACCAGCACTTGGAAATAAGGGGTTTGACAAGCTTTTTGTCGAGCATCTGTTGAAAGAACATGTTTCAAAAACTAATATAGAATTTATGCTTCCACGTGGAGAAATCCATATTCAAGTTTTGGTAAGGGGTTGTTTCATCAAGAGCCTTGTGAAGAAGGTGATCCAATGTATGATTGGAGCTTTGCTGCAGGGCCAATAGACGCTTAATTCTTGTCCTGGCCTGCTGCTTGGTTCCCCACCACATAGGCATTGCCCAAAGCAGAAAGCAACACTTACCTGTTTTGGCATATTGTATGATACAATGAGACAAGGAGGGTAGGAAAACTAAAGCAACAATTGTTTCTTGTATGCAGTCAGTGGAATTTTAGGTCTAATCCAGAGGGGGGAAAAGTGGCACAATCCAGGCTAGCTTACATGTGGGTTTGGCTTTATCCTGGTATAAGGCATTCTTTACAAGAAGGGTATGAAGCCATTTCCACAGGGTAATTAGCAAGGGCATACCCTGACTGACTTAATCCAGCTGAGCAGCAGGGGAGTTGTAGTGACTGAGGCTGTAACATGGCCATGTTCTAATTAACCTGGTGAGTGTTTTTTGGATTCTAGATTAGTGGCTGAGACAGCTCTTGATTTGATAAAAAGCTTAGAATAAATGCAATGTGGAGAAATGGAAAACTATGTTGAAATGCACAAAAAAGGGAAACGCAAAGAGAGCAGTAAGAGGGCCACAAGAAGAACAGAGTCACCAGCTCGCTTTTCAAGTAAAAAATGAGCAGTCAGGAGGAAATGGAGGGAAGGAAACTTCCTGCTTCCTCATGGAAGCTGGGGAGCTAGAACCCTTGCTGTGTCAGAGTTGTTGGAGGATGCAATGTTTATTTGAAGAGAGAGAAGACTAAGATGACTGTCTGCTATTGATGGCTGCCTTTATTTTGGGTATCAAACAATGGCATGAGGCTACAGAAGAGTGAGGAGAAGGGCACAGTTGCTAGACTGCCTTTCTTTTTTCTGTTAGGTGTCAGTCACCATTGCAATTAGCTGTTAAATGGGCAGAGGAAACAAGAGGAGGCCTTTAACTCTTTGGAGGGATAAAAAAAAATAAAGCTAGGAAGAGCTGAAAAAATAAAGTTCAACATTCCTTTTCCATCAAAATGAGATTGAAGGGGGGGGGGAAAGAAAGAGTTCTAATGTTTGAAAGCATTTAAAACATGAAAATAAATGTACTTACTAACTATATATTTTAAAATTTATACATTTTAAACAAGTGTTTACAGCCATTTGACTACTATGTTTTTTCTTTCCCTGTTGCTAACTACTTTTTATGGCAGGGGGCAATAGTCAATAAACTGCATGCCCACCCATGCAGTTACTTTATAAAGTTAAATAAGAATAAATCATGCTAGGTTTTTGTATTAGTAGGCTTTAAGTGAGGTAGTACTATAGGTGAGATGTAGACCACCTAGCAAAGTAGGCTGTTCTGTAGGTTGAACACAAACTCCATCCACAGCAGCATTGCTATAAAGCTCAGCCTAGAAAATGTTAAAGGTACAAGCACAGTGAGTACAGCAAAGTGAAAGTTTAATTCTCAATGTTCGGAACAATTCTAAAATCATCTCTGGCTCGCTAGGAAAGGGTCTAGTTACCACAGAGAGGGCACATGTTATAGCTACACAAGTGCTCTTCAAACAGATAAAAAGGAGCAAATGCTTGGTCTAGCAGTCTCTTGCCAGGGAAGAAGTTAGAAAGAAGCTGCCAGTTTTATATGAGGTCTGAAAATTGTTCCGTATTTCCAACTTTCTAAAACTGTATGAGATGATTCAGTTTTCAGGTGACACAGAGTTAAATTTCGCAAATTATGGAGATGAACTGGACTTCTTTCTTTTTCTCCAAAATGTTAAGCCTATATGTATGTTTCCTTGACTTCCTTTGTTATATTGAAATGCTTTTGTGACTCTTGGCCTGTTCATAACCTAAACTTTATAATTCCAAGAATAAGGCATAATGACTAAAACTTTGAACTTGACTAGTGCATTTCCTTTATTAAAAATGATCAAATAAAGGAATGAAATAAGCAGAAATATTGGATGAAAGTACATTAGCTTCTTTTAGAGTTTTCCAGTTCTTGTTAACATATATATAGTTTTTATTATAATTTTATTCTGACAATGTCCAGAGCACTAAAGCTACTATGTGTAGATCTTTTTTTCGTTTGATAAAGAATTGTATTTTCATTGGCAGTAGTTAATTAAAAAAATTTCATCATTAAAGTAGAAGTTGTGCAAAGTGAAAAAATAACAATTGGCAGGAAAGAATATATGTTCTTTTAGCATGTTTAAAACAAATTAAATACTTGGTAAGACAATTCTCTTCCTCCTCAGCCATTCAAGTAGTAATACTGACTGCTGCTTCTCCAAGGACTGATTTCCCCACTGCCAAGTCCAGTCTCTAATTCTGCTACAGTCACTTGAGTTATAGTAAAGTAAGATGAAGGATCAGAATCTCCATTTTCCAAAGTACACACTGAGTTGATAATGATGGTTAAAAAACCCCAAAAAAACAATTCAAGACCCTGTTCAGTCTCTATGACCCAAAGATTTCATGGTATTTGGGAGAGTTTGTCTAGACAAGCCTGGAAGTTGTTTTCAGCCCTAGTTCTGTATGTTCTTTCACAGGTACTTCAAACATACCTACTTCCAGTAAAGTGACTTTGGGATCTCTGAGAACAGGTAGGGTGTTATTGTTCTGCTGGTAAAGGATTAGACCCAGTGTCAGCTGAAACTGGCACTGACTGCAGTGGCCGCTGTATTGTGCCAGTGTCTTCAGGCATAGTGTGTATCACAGGAGGAGGAACCCGTGGATGACACAGATATTCCCTGACTTCTGGTACATAACTTCATGATGAATCTGAGCACCACTGCTCCCACTTTGGAAGTAAAAACTTGTAAACATGTTTCTAAGGGAGNCTTGTTTTGGTTTGGTTTTTTGACACAGAAAAAGACCCTGTCATATATAGATTGTTTGGGGAAATTAGTTTTTCACATTTCAATTAGATTTCCTTAACACTCAAACTAAAACCTAAGCAGCATTGTCATTATGTTCAGAAGGTAAAGGAAACAAAGAAGTGAATCACTTATCATTTGCTATAGCCACCATCTTCTATGACTTAATTAAAACACGACATTCATTTCAAAACCATTCAGCTATAGATACATATATAAGTTGTTATAATATAATTATAGGCACCAAAGTTTTGTTCATTCGCTCTAACAGTTTATTTTAGGAAACTCAGTCCTGCAGGATGAACCTTGAATATACAGATTAATGCAAGGAAGGAAATTTTATGATGTCTGTTAGTTAATATAGAAGCCAATCTTATTAATCATGGATTTACAGAGGGCTGTTTTATTAGATGTTGACCATAGCTTATGTTGACAATTGATTTTCATTATAGGACAACTAAATTTATTATTTGTAAAAAGATAAAGATAATTAAATTGGCTTTATAAAGGTTACTATCATAAATGTTAGTACCTGTGAATAGCAAACATAAAACTGCCTTAGCAGCAAAAATTCAGTTAAGTGATAGGTACGCTCTTTCCATTACAGTTAATAGTCCTGGAACAGTTTTAGCCTTCATTTTATTTTCCACAGTTTACACCTACTGCTGTGAAAAACTTTCAGTTTATTTCCTTTAAAATAAAACAGGATTAAAATATTTTTAAAGCTGTAGAAGAAAAACAAAACCAAACAAAGCATTAAACAGAAATGTATTATGCAATGGAGTTTTTGTCCTGTCATTTCTCATATTTGTCATTAAATTATTCAGACTATGGAGAAAAAGATGGTGGATCTACAATAAAATATGACCCCTAGGGAGTTTTAATAATTAAAAAAGTAATTATTAAGGAAGTTAATTTGGACCTTGCAAAAAGGAGAGCACTTGGAACATATTTAATCTTTTTTTAGTTGTATTGTTTTTATGATATGTATCTCTCTATCCCTTAATACCATCTATCCATCTAGGTACAATCTTTTGAAAATGTGGAGGAATACATCAAATGTTACAGACCTTGGAAAAGCACCTAAAGCAGTATCTTCAAACCCAGTGACAGTACATTCCTGAGCTTTGACAATGCAGGAACTGTGCAGTACAAAAGTGATTCTATCGGAATGCTCACAATATATATAATATTAATCTAGTTCTAATTTGCCACAGCGTTACAGGCTTGTAACTTGTTATTGCTCCTTTGGCATTTTGGACCTGTAATGACAGGAAGAGGGAGTACTTCAGGAAGATGTGGAGACTGAATATTTGAGAAGCTGAGATTTTTTAATTCAATACAGCTGGCTGCAGGATCTTTGTATTATTAGAGCTAATTGTGATTAGTTCTGCGTTGGTGTTGCAGCTTGTGGAAATAATGGTTAGCTAGATGTCAAGAGTACAGATGAGCAGAACCTCACCAGAAGTAGAGTTTACCAGAGATGTCAGACTGCTGGTTGCTGGGCTGCAACACAAATGCTGCCCCTGTGTGTCTGCTATATTCAGTTCATAACATTGCACATGGGCTTAGTGCCTGGAGCTAAAGACACAAATTCTTTGTAACTTAAATAGATGGCTGATATCCCTGTGGCATTGTTACTGGTGCAGCTTTCTCTGACAGAAGAACTAGAAAACATTTTGTGCCCACTGTATTTTGGATGCTTTGTTGTTCTTGGGCAGACATTCCTAATGATCTGACTCCAGAGCTCTTTGCTTCTTGCTCTAAGGGAAAGTGCAATTCTTGCACTGCCAGGATCCAACTATTAAAGAGAAATTCCTCATTTCTGTGGCATTCCTGCTGTGTGAACAGCCACAGAAATCCAGCCAAAAGCGAGTACCCACTCTGAAAGTGAGAAGGATACGAACACATGGCTGCTGGCAATTCATGCTGCTGTGCTTTGAGAGCTGCCTACCTGGCCTGCCAACAGAAGCTGCTGTCAAGGCACAGACTATGCCCCACTTGCTATGCCACCATGGTTTGGATCTTGTTGTATTCATGGAGCTGAAATAATTTCCACTTGTGTTATTCCACTTGTGTGCTGAGGGGCCCAGTCTTAAACACATGCACAGTTCTGTGTAACAGAAGATGAAGTTTAATCCTCACCACCTCTTCAACAGCTATGGTTGATTTTGATGTAGCTCAGAAATCCAGGTGAAGCTTTGGTGGACATTGTCAGCTTGTGGTCAAGCCACCTCTTGGCCCCCAGTTTTCCTCCCCAAACAACTCATTGCTGAATTCAGCGTACCTACCATGTACCACCTACGTGGAGGTACCAAAGTCAGAACCCTGTCATGCCCTGCTCTCTCCAACATCAGGGAGACAGACAGGAACCTCACAGGCTGACTTGTTGCTAGGTGCCTTGTGTGTTTCTCTCCATACACTACATGGGAACTTAAGGAGGTAACTTGGATGTTACAACACTTCCTTTAAATTTTCCTATTGTAATTTTTTTTAATGTCAAAGACATTTATTGAAACATAAAATACAGATGCCTTGGCTGAATTTTGACTCTTCACAGCTACCTCACACTGACCTGTTAGCCACCTTTGGGTCATCATAAATAGCACTTTCTGATTCTCTGTGTGTGCATTTGTAGTGAAGGTGCTGAAACCAGTGCAAAAACCTGATATAGTCTGGTTTTAATAGGTTACTTAATCTGCTCAGAACTAAGCCAAGGCAGAATCATTTTTCAGGCAGTTCCCATTTTGATGTAGTATTTACTTTAAATGAAAGGCCATGATCCTGTTCAAAGACATGATTTCCCCTCCCTCCTTAGCTGTCATTAGAGTCAGATAACAGGAAGAGACAGTAAGATAACTGCCACTTATTTGGATTTCACTGAAGCTTTCAGGCAGAAAGGGGGACGCCAGCCCCAGCCAAATCAATTCATTCGAATGATTTGCTGATTATCTTTGTTAGTTATTCCCTAATTATCTTGCCTGTTGTCCAGAACTAGCTCTTTGCTTTTGGGCTTAGGTTGGGTGTTTATTTTAACCTATTATTTCTAGGGAATGTTCTGCATCATGGGTAGTGCACCCCAGTCTGTAGATACCAGAATAATTGGCACTGGAAAAACTGAGGAGTGGTATTTTAGTAACTGACTGACAGAAAACAAGCCTGATCATAGTTTTTAATGGGAGCATCTTAACTTGTTAGTAAAACAGTGTTAATAAAGTGGCCTTTAATAGCTCCTCTCACGACTCTGGCTTGAACGTTTGGATCTCTGCTTCTGCATTATAATTAATGCTTAGGTTATGGACACTCCAAGAGCCCACCATAAAAACACACTGAACAGGGCATATGTGGATCATACCTATAGAAAAATTTAATCTAAAAGACTGGTCAGGGAGCAGGTGAACAGGCACAGACAGGCATGGATGTGTGACATGAAGTCCAGCAGCAGCACACTGTGGCAAAGGAAGGTGTTCAGCCCGCCAGTTTCCAGTCCAGAGTTGCTTCTCCCTCCCATCTGGCAGCACAGTGCTACTGTAGTCACTGCTGCATCCCTCGCTGGGAGTGCATGCTCTCCATCCCAACAGCACTCAGACTGAAAAAAGAGAACGAGTGCTGCTCCTAACACTTTGCTTGAATCTAAGCTTTCCTTCCATGCAGTCTACTGTCATACAAGATGATGAACTATAGCAAAGTTTGTGGAATTTGAGTCAGTAACACTGAGATGCTGAAGTACTGTGGGATGGAGCTGGAGTAGCAGGTGGCTAATTCAGTCAGATTGTACAGTCTGACCTCCTTCCTGCAAACAAAGTATCTTAAATATTCTTCCAAGAAAATGTTCTGTACTTTGAGGTTTCTGGTGACAAAGAGAAAATGAAAACTCTGAATTTGATCTTCTTGCACTGTCATTACTTTTCAAGTGAGGCAGGCCCTCAGCCAACAGACTATTTTCTGGTTTTGGACTTCGTGCTTTTAACCATATTGTGTAGGTAAACATATTCAGTTTTCTCAACAATAGAAGTAAATCACTTCAGTCTATTCATGATCATGCCTGAGTGAATTTTTGTGCAGTAACTAAAGCAGTTACACACAGTCTGAGCTAATGCAGAAGACATTTGGAAACAAAGCTGTGACCAAAACGAGATATTGTCAATCTAAATGATGAAAGAAAGAAACCTCAATGACAAAGCAATACAGATGAAATCAGATTACGTGTTTTTGCAGCCAAACACACAGAACAAGAAATGAAAGCAGCTCATGATGCTACCAAAATTACGGGCTAGTTTTCCCTCCCTCACGGACTGGAGCAACTCGTGCAGCCTGTGGGGTGGGGCTGTCTGCCCAGACAAGGGTGGCAGCCACAGGGCTCGCTCCATGTCTCACCAGCCTGCCCTCCTCTCCTTCCTCACCAGGCTGCCATCCTCTCCTTTCTGTGTGTGCCTTTGTGGCTCTGCTCATTTTGCTTGTCACTCAGGATAAATTGAGAAGTCTGAGGAGAGATTGATAAATCAGCAATTACAGAGCAAAGTCAACAAAAAGAGACAGCACCGTGTTGGCCGGTGGGAGCGTTTGTTCAGTGAGAGCTCCAGGAGCAGATACAACTTTCACAGCACAGATAACAGGTTTCCTCTTGGCATCAGTGCCCAGCAAAGTTGATCCTACCTGTAATATCTGCAAAATCAAACTTTTGGCTGGGCCAATAAACCTAGCCATGCTGAAGCCTTAAAATACCCCATTTCAGTCGTATGCTTTGCCATAAACATTATGTATTAATGTCAGCTACATCAGATCTGATAAAAATGTCCAAAGAGGAAATCAAAAGTGTTGGAGTCAATTTTTGGCTTAAAGATTGTATTTTTTAACCCTAAAGGTCTCTGTTGACATCTGTGCATCTCATTAGGAAAGGAGCATTAGAGGTGATTTACTAAGACAGACCATTAGCTCCAATGTCTTCTTCCTGCCAGTGACCAGAAGAGGCTACTGAGGGGAACCGTGTGAGAAACAGGCACCAGTAGAGAAATCCTTTCCTGCCTTCATCACACAGCCATGTAAGGGCTTCCTGAGCCAAATGCTGTGGACAAGCTACTATGCTTGATACTCTTCAATGTACCTATCCTCCGTTAATTTGTCTTCTCTTTTTCTGAACCCATTTGTACTTTTGGCATCCAGAGCTTCCCATGGCAACAAGTTCCCCAATTTAATTATGCACTGTGTGAAAAAGCACTTCCTTTTGTTTGTTTTAAACCCACTAGAACAGAATTACAGGATGCACAACAGAATTGCACGGGCAGACTTAAATGGGAGGATAATGTGGAACGACAATGGAAAATCAGTCTCAGCGCAGGGAACTGGAAGCCGGCTTTGTTTTTGCTTTACTCTGACCATCAGTACAGGATTAGTTAGTACTTCCTATCACTCCTCTCCTTGTCATAAATAAGCCAATTTACCTGATTAGTGAAAAGAGTTAGAAAACAATCTGAGCTCCCTACAGAAATGGCAATGCTTGTCAGAAAATCCGGGTCCAAGGTCTTTCTTTTCTCTTAGTGTGGAAAATGTATTTTGACTGCCGTACTGGGCAAGGAGGGCCTCTGAATTTGCACTTGAATTTTCTAGGTGATGTGACAGTTAAAAATGTCAGTGGGATTTGGGGCTCTCATGGAGACACACCACAGGGAAAGAGCAAGTGAGTCTCTTTTCTTGGAACTGACGTGCGATAGCATCTGGAAAAGGTGAGCACAGTTCTCTGCAACTCATTACCAGGAAGCCAAGCTGGAGGAAGTTCAGAGAACACGACTGAACTGTAGGTATATGCTTGGAAGAACTGGCTAATGAGAAAAAGTACAAAGAGCTGACAGCATACAGTTTGCTAACTAATGCCATGGGAGTAAGATGACATAATAACTGTCAAGTAATATTTTAAGTGTAAATCTACAGGAGTGAGAGGAACGAGGTTAGTGTGGGACAAGAGAGTAGTATAAGTAATGACATGCTTAACAGAAAGAAAACGTAGTAACAATACTTTGTCATACCCAGCTTTGCCCCATGTCTGGGTTTGATCTGGGCGTTCCAGGTCTCAGCACGTAATGTTTGCCAGGAACACACAGGTTATGGTGTTCTCACCCAGCAGAGAGAAATGTGGGCACAAAATTGTCAGTGCCATTGCCTGCACTGTGAAGAGGGGCTTGAGCCACCTGGTAATAACACAGGAAAAAGGCACGGTTGGTGCCATTGAAGTAGTTCCTTGTATGTCCCAAAAGCAAGAGAAGAACTACTCATGTCCCATTTGCACTACTGTCTGTGGCAGTGCTGGCAGGACCCTGATTCAGGTGTTCTCTGAAGAAGGCACATGCCTGGGTCTAAGTGATGGTGTAGACAAATATGCAAAGACTGATCCTGTTTGGGCTTTATCCATAGTCTGTGTATTCCTAAGAAACTATTCATGTCATGAAACCCACAGTGAAATTGGCATGTTCAAAGTGCATATGTGAACTAAATATGAAGAAAATGCAGCATCCGAAGTGCATTGGATCGCAACAGTTTCAACTGTGGCAGAGTTTGAGGAGTGTGCACTGTGTGGCAGACCTGGCCAACACAACTTCCTTCTGCAGCTTTCTGTGACTTTGTGGTTATCTACAGCATCCTGACTCTTTAGGAATTTATCCTTGAGTGATACAGACAGAGGCTTTGGCAGGCTGTGGTGCTCTCTCCCAAACAAACCCATTTATCTATAGAACACACTTATCCTGGCTAACTGACTTTAACACACATTCTTACAGTTTAATATTTTACAGGTGTCAAATGGGTGCTATGAAGGCTACTTAAAGAGCAATGTCATGTCTACCAATAGATTCAGTCCTGAGGGGAAATGTAACATAATGTGAAAGAAACCAAAACAATAGAAAAGTAGCTTGGGAAGCCACAGAAATTAAGTGATGCAGTGAGGGCTCAGTTTAGGCACAGCTTAATATTAAATTGCTTATTTATCTTCAAAAGTAGAGTGCTCTGACTTGATTCTGTAATCACAGTCCAAGTAAACCTGCCTTCACTTATAGTCAGATTTTCAGTGCATCTGAGACTGCAGACCTCCTTTCTTCAAGAACAAATCTCATGTAATGGCAAAAGTCAAATAAGGTTCACATAGTTCCTCCCAGATTGCCAGATTGTTCTTCAAAGGACAAATGTGAGCTTCAGTTTTAATTGATTATATAATGTTAATTAATCCTGAAACTTTAATTTGTATTACCTTTTTAAGAAAATTACTGGAAATTCATATCTTTCCCAAAATCAGATTACACAGATTTAAAACACAACTACACAGAGGGCAGCATAGAGTCCATTCTTCTAATGGGAAGGTATTCCTCCAGTTAATTACTAGTACACATTGGTAATACAATACAAAGAATAATTTTGGTTGATTATGATTGTGTAATTAATGGGTGCCTCCCACTACCTACAGTATCCCTGAAGTCATCATCCTGATGAGCAGACTGCTTTCTGCATCTTCTTCCCAAATATTCTATGTATCCACCGAGTCTGATATTAAAAAGTCCATTTTTGTTCACATATTGATTATCTCTTTGGCAGCACCTTGACATATGAAGAACCATGTAGACTGGCATGTGACCCATACACATAACATTTCTCACTGCTCTTTGTATGAATGACCTCCACAAACTGCACTGCCTGTTGCTGCCTCAGAGTCCTTGGAAGCAGACATGCTTTAGAATGGTGGGGATTCACTGACAGTGCTGGGGAAGGGGAGCCCCAGTGTGGTGCAGGATCCTTCTCCAGGCATTTCCTCCATATGTCTGCTCCAGCAGATGTAGGTGCAGAAGTGGAGACTGCAGGTCTGCCTCTGAATTACTGTGCTAATTCAGGAGCTGAGCTGCACAGGTACAAGCTGTCCATCTATGAGGATGCAACACTAAGCTCTGGGTGGAAGTCCAGCTGCCTCTTCTCAGCAGCTATGTATCACCTGGCTGTCTGCTGAGGATACTATTCAGGCACCTATTTACATATTTTAATATTCATTTTACTGTAATGTTTTAGAGTAGGCATTTTAAAATAAACAAAGTATGGTTAGAGATCAAGATTTGTATTAGCATCTGTATCAGGTGGGGCTCTGATGTCATGGTTTGACTTCAAGGAAATATCTGGGCTATGGTTTAGATTCCGCAATATTAAAACTTCTGTGTCTACACCTACAATTTCAGACCCCATTACTGGGATAAGGTAAGCTTATGAGATGGTCAAACTAAGGAAGGACTGAGAAAGAGAGCAGCTGTTCTGAAGGTTAGTCAAACTCAGTCCTTAAAACAGGAAAGAACTGCAGTGTTTTGAATACAGATTTTAGATATATACAGATTTTATATTGGCATATTTATTTTCATGTCAGCTGTGATTTATTTTTTGTTTTGCTTTCATCAGGAGTAGTATAATGAGGAAAATTGCCATCCCAGCATATACTGTCCCAGTTTCTATTCAGGAGTAATTATATTTGGTATAAGGCACTTTGCTATGGGCCTGACTTCATGCCCATCAGGAGAACCACACTATCAGCTGCACAAGCATTTTAACAGGTTTCCACAACCAGCACTGCTGACACAGAGGAGCAAAGCATATAGCTTTGCTGCGTACACAATAGCTCAACCAAGATAAATTTCCCAACCAGACTCCAGGGAAGAAAAATAAAAAACTCCAAAAGGCTATGGAATAATCTCACAGAGCATGAGAAAGCCTGCAGATTTGCAAAAGCATTCCCCTTATTTCCAGACTCTGAAAGGCCTTGAACAGTGACTTGCCTGATGGGTGATTATTGCTGGAGAGGGTGAATGAAAGCAGACAGAGCAAAGACTAACTCAGAATGTTCACCTATACCTTCCTCTGAGCCAGCTCAAGCTCATATCATTTTACACAGCCAACGATGAATACAGAGCTGAAGTAAGACTGTTTATTAAATGATGCATGCTTTCAGAACAGTAAAAATAAAATACCTTTCCAGGTTGGATGTCAATTGCTCCTATATCCCACAGATTGAATAGAAGCCCTTACCCTCCACTTAGACTGGGGGAAGTATCCTGGTCTGCTTACCTCCTAAATCAGGTGCGTTTCCTCTCTGCTCCATAATAGCATTTTCAGGGGACAAACCTGAACAATTCAGAACTCAGCCCTTCTCAATTCTGCACCAAGAGTAGGGCAAACAGTGCAAGGGCCAGCTCAGCTTCACCTCCAGAGCATGTGGCATTCTCCTGAGTCCCTGTTGCAAAGCAGAGCTCCGCAGCAGCGGATGGCAGATATTCTCTGCACAGCTGAAAGTGCCACTAGTGCTCTGGCACACGGAGATTCTGACACTATAAAGAAGCTCTGCAGTGTCATCAGACCCAGCAGTAACTCTCCCAACACGCCTGGCATGAATTAACAGAGCGTAGTTGAAACAATGAGGTCCTCTGGAGTCAGAGCCTCGAGGCTGGGTACTGTCAATTGATTCTGGGCTGCACAGTTGCCATTATAGGGAGACATCAGCTCAGGGGCAGGAGTGAGAAGGGGAGATGTCTGCCTTAGGGCAAAATTATTCTTCCTTTCATTTCTGCCATTTAATATTGTATTTTATGAGACATTTCCATGTGCAAACATCAAGGCATATTCTGTCATTCTGTTAAGAAAATTACATAATTTGCCTATGGAAATAATCAGCTTCAGTGGACTCTAAACTTGAATTTTGAATTTGTCTCTAAGGCAATTCCTCCTCTAGCCTTCTAGAGCCAATTCTATTCAAGTATTTTGGCTTCTACCCATGAAAATAAAGCCTTTGAACAGTTTCTGCACCTGAGAGTCTAGCAATCTTTTTTTCAGATGAGGACATCCTTCCATCTGACCCCGCTGTTAAACAACCATTAATAGTTAGCTAGATGGTTATTGTAAGCTTCTATATTTGACTATTAACAGCAACTGCATGTGTGTGTCTGCTCCGGATAAAACAAATCTATCTAGGGATTGATTTTATGATGTCAAAATGATAAAGTTTGCTAAAAAATGTAGAGTGAATGTGTAAGCTCTGGAAAACATTAACAAAAATAACTAAGTAACACTCCCTATTCATACCTAATTCTTACTGACATCAAATTTAGTTGTGTGTACTTTGGACCCATTGGAACTGTTACCGTGAAAAATCTTGCTGCAAGAGTCCTCTTTAGAACATGCAATATTTTGTGTTCTGATTACCCTGTAAAAAAGAGAGGATGTTTTGTCATCACTGTAGTTTAGGCAGATTCTCCATTGTCTGGTATCTTGTTATAGTCATTTATATCAACACAGAGTGGGTGTACAGTAGCCAACAATCTGTGTAAGCACCATTTTATATTCAGTTTGCACTTACGTAAATGATTGTGCAAGATGTGAGAGACAACCTAGCCCCTGGGAATTATATATGGTTTTGGGTGTAATCTTTACGTGTGTAGCCAACACATAAGAATATGGAGAAGTTTTGACATGTTACAGTTACCATCATCCCAAATAAATATAATTAACCAAGCAGCTTTCAGTCACACTTCCAGGCAGCATCCAGAACAGCTCACTTTGGTGGCAGATAGATAGAAAATACAAGCCTGTAAGGAGCGATATATTGGTTTGTATTTCATGGCATTGTTCACCACATTCTCATAATGGTCAGATAAGAAAGTCTTCACACCAAGGAAAGGCTAGAGAAGTGCATTCCAAAAAATACTGCAGTCCATGTAGTTTAATAGGATGCCTCTTTGCCATTCATAAGAAAACTGGTGAATTATATCACACTTCAGCTGAAGTAAACTGGCTTAGAGATACGAGTATCACAACAATCACTGAGACGGCTCAGGCCAGAAAGAAAGTGGTATTATGGTATGTTTATAATGCAGGGCCATGTGTTCCTTTCTTTTACCACAGAGCCATAAATGTTGCATATCCCGCTTTGCAAGTCAAGCTATCCCAGAAGAGATATTAATGATATTGGGGGCTACAGGAAATGGAAGCACCTTAACAATATGTTCCCCTGAGGGTCTGACATATGCTGGCTTGGAAATCCTTGACAAGACTCAGAAGCACCATTAAAGCTTTTCTATAGGCTTGGGGGGGTTTTTTCCCCCCTCAGAGCTCTGGTGACAGCATATTGGAAAAGGGCACTTGCTGGTGGCAGCACACATCTCATACACACAAATATTCAGTGCCAGGAAAGAAGAGCTTTTCAAATCATCAGAGAGCCAAGTCAAGCATATAGGTGACTTAAACATTCCTGAGGTGTCTGTGCGTCTCTGCAGAGGTTTGGGATCTTTATTTTGCCCAAATGTAAACCACAACCCCAAGCAGAAGACCAAAGGAAGAACTGAAGAGGCAGCCCCTGGCTGATTTTTGCTGGTTGCTTTTATCTCCTGAAGTTTTCCTTGTGTTGGGACATTACAGGTTTTCAGTGCAAGGCAAGGATGTCTAAATGCCAGCAAAAAAAATCTGCTTTCCTCTAACCTGATGCTCAGAAACAGCTGAACCAGTTTTGCTGAAACCTCAAACATACTTAGCATGATGCAGATTTCCTTAGAACAGAATTTTTTTTCACCCGAGTGACTTAAATTTGGCAAAATCACAAAGATGTAGCTCTGGCAAGAATAATAGTTCACATGTTGTCCACTTCTTTTTAGACCAAGATTTGTCTTGTTCTGTCTCATGAATGCCTTTAAGACTGACTTACCTTAATGTTATTACGCTCGTAACTCATTTATTAACTCAAATCATGATGGTGAAGAGGAGGAAGAAGTGAGAAGCAAATATCTAACAGATGAGTTATCTGGAAGAAGGCAGCACCAACTGACATCACCCGGCAACGTGCAGTGCCTCTGTCTGGAGCAGTCTGGCTTTCACGGTGTTAGGAAAATCAGAGAGGTAAACTCACTCCTATTTCCTCCTTGGAAGGTGTTCAAGGCTGTGGCCTCACCTCTCTTGGAAGAGTCTTGAAATATTTTCAATAGTGGGAAGGGATGGAATGGCTGCGGGCTGTATCCTCTTGGAAAGTGCCCTGTAGCATTAGGGAATGATGCTGCCGGTAGCCCACTCCAGCTGTTAAAAGATGGGCTTTGCTGGATTGCTCACTAGTTCTATACAGCCAAACACAGTTATTGCAGCGAGGAATGATCCACCTCTGAGCAACTGTCCTGGAGTCACAGTGTCACAGAAGGTGCTAGGCTGGGTGAAACTCCCAGTCTGGAGGGCAGAAACCGGGCAGGTACATGTTAGTGATAACAGAAGCCGTGGGGCAAAGGAAAGTGTTCTGTGCTTTGAGACACATTTCACTTATAAACCGTGGATTGGTTTCTGTGTTGCCCGAAACAGCCACCTCAGGAATCAGGACTCTTCTGTTTTCCGAGGCGTTTGTCGCAGGTGACCAGGGTGTGGTGGAAATATTGCCCAGTATGTGTGTCTGATTTTGGAAGCATTCGTTTCCTCGTTTTCCAACACCGGGGTGGGGGGTGCTGGTGTTGTGGTTTTGATATTTTTTCTTATTTTATCGCGTGGGCCTCAGGACAGGCCAGCTCAGCCCAGCGCCCGCCGCCCCCGCCGTGCGCGCCCGCGGTGCCGCCGTCCAGGTGTTTGGCGTTACCGCCGCCCCGTAAAACCCGCTCACGAACACGCTGACACATAAACGCTAAATTAAAGCGGCGCTGAGCCCCCGCCCCGGGGCTGGAGGAGATGGAGACCCGACCACCCGCAGTCGGGCCGAGCAGTGGGAGCGGACCCCGACGCCGGCTCCGCGGCCCCGGTCAGAGCCCCCGGGAGCCCGTGCGCCGGCCGTTCCCTCCAGTAAGGGCTTCCCCAGCGCCCTTCGGGGCACCTGCGGAGCGCCTCGGGGAAAACTGCTCCCGGCTCCACGCAGGACAAGGGCTGGAAGCGGAGAGAAAGAGGCTCAAAGCAACCGATGAGCGTGGCTGTGCTTACAGCGCAGCTCGGGTCACCGTCCTGCGAGGCCGGCGTGGCAGCATCACTCAAGGGGCGGCCAGCAGCGCTCGGTGGCAGCCAGGCCCCCGCTGCTGACCCCCGCGGGGCCAGTCAGACCCTGTCCCCGCCGAGCTCCGGCTTGGGGGACTCACGAAGCGGCGTATTCGCCCTGGCTGCCCCAGCCTGGGCAGCCCCGCGTCCCCCCGGCACGGCCGTCGGGGCTGCCAGCGGGGCCGCCGGCAGCAAGTGGGGGCCCTGAGTTTTATTATTATTTTTTTTCCTTGAGTTCAGAACTCCTCGAAGGCGGGGGATTTCACGGAAAGTGAAGGGAAAGACAGGGCCCCGAAGTTATTGCACAAAATAATGAGTTCTCCAGCCGATCCCTTCGGGCTGAGCCCGTGCCAGTGCGGGGATGCACACAGCCCGCCCCGCCGCCCTCTCCAGAAATCCCCAGATTAGCCGGGAAACTTGGGGGTGTTTCAAGTGCATACCAACAAAATGAATGTCAAAGAATGTTTTGGGGGGGGTTTTATTATTATTCGGGAAAGGAGTGTATTCTCTCTCTCTCTCCCGAGGTTTTTCAGATAAATTGGAGAGCTTTCCAGAGGAAACCCGGAGAAGAAATACTAGAAATATTAAAGCATTGTCTTGGTTGCCCTGATCTATAGCACCTTATTTTAAATGCCCATTAGACTGTAAAATCCGTTCAAAACTGTATTCATCACAATAATATTGGTAATAATGTATTTTATCCGAAGCTGCATTATCTCCCTCACGACAGAAACTACAAACAAAATATATGTTCCAAGCGAAAGGGAAAAGGTTTTATTTAATCCAGAAAATAATTAAAATCTCATGTATTTTTATTGGTTTTAGTATCCAGCAGAGTGAAAATATTGAAACTCCGAGACCCCTTGCATTAAAAAGTCACAACTGTTCTATTTTATTAGTTCTGACTGTGTGAAAAAAATTATAAGGACAACATTGAAAAAATCCGGGTTTTAGAGCCCCGAATGGCCGTAAAAACAATAAAATCAACTATAAAACCTGCACTAGTGATATTAAAAAATTATGTAGTTCAATAAATGTGACATTTCATGAATGCGGATTTAATAGTCTCCAACCCTTGGAAGGAGGAAGGCTGAGGTCTAACAATTGAATTTGAAAGGGGCGGTGCTCTAGAACTGCAAAATTAAGTGCTTCATTTTTCTTGTTAGGGATTATGCAGTGGTAGTGGAATGTAATAACTGTGCCATTAAAACTTCCTTTTAACAAGGCCTATTGCTTGTATAAAAGTCAGAAAAGAATAATCTCTTCCTCTATTTATTTGTTTTCCAATAATACAGCAAAACTTTTTTTTTCCTTTTCGCATAAACTTGTTCTCAAGATTTTGAATCGACAGCTTGTAAAATATTGTGGGGGCCCTCCATTCTGCTGCCTCGTATCATGCACGTCGTTATTCCAGAGGGCAACGGGTCATCGGTTTACTGTACATTTATTAAGTAAATCAAGCTGCAAATCCAACACTTCCAGATGAAAACATTAACTAAACCCCTTGGAAAGACCAATGCCTGGGAGACTGAGCACAGAGAGAAAAAATAATCAAAACTCTCAGCTCGCTTTACGTGTACCTGATATTTACAAGACACAAGACCACGCTTTAAAGGTGAGTTTTGGCATTTGCTAACAATGTAAAGAAAAAGAAAACCCAACTTCCCTATATTATTAATATATATATATATCTTTCCATTTCACCAACACCCTTTCGTCTTGCTCTGAGCCTCTTAGTTATTAAGATCTTCGTGGGTTTGAACCAGAGACCTTTCTTTTTTTTCTTCTTTTTTTTTTTTTTTTTTTTTTTTTTCCCTAAAAAAGAGAAAGTTAAACCAGCACCTGCTACTCCTTAACAGCTTTCCACGCTTTCTGTCAGGACGAGGGCGTGTGAGAGAGACACGGGGCACGGGCGACCCGGCGGGGTCCGCGGACACTCAGGGTGCACCTGCCGCCTCCGCCGCCGCGGAGGGGAAGGCGGTGCCACCCGCTGCCGTCGGGGCGAGACCCCGGCTGATTCACGGGGCGCGGGTACTGCGGGGGTCGCCCAAGTCCGGCTGACAGTCCGGTGCAGGACGAGGGGCGGCCTCGGAGCGGGAGCCGGCGGCGCCCCGACGGAGCGCACGTCCCTCCCTGGGGGCGCGGGCAGAGGGCAGGAGAAATCACCCGGCGGGATTTTAAAAATTAAATCGGTGGTGCCCAGGTGGCGCTGCTCGGGCCGCCGCGCCGGCTTCCCCTGCCCGGGCTGTCAGGGAGCGGGTCCCCATGCCCGCACACCCCGCCGCCCTCCAGTTTGCCGGCCGGGGCGCGGAGCAGCGCGGCGCCACTTCCTGCTCCGCGCCGGGCTCTCGTTCTTGTCCTGGGGGACGGGGCAAGAGCCGGTCCGGCCCCACCGCCCACACGCTCCCCCCGCCCCCGCTTTCCCGGTCCACGCAGTCAGGCGGAGCGCCCGCGGGGACTTTTCCGACGGAGAGGTGCGGGCCGAGTGGGGGGTGCCCATCCCCTTCTCCGCCTCCGCCCTCATTCCGCGCCCGGGGAGTCAGCGCGCTCCCCCGTGGGGAAGCCCGCAAAGCGGGTACGGCTGCGCCGAGCGCGGGCAGAGGAGCGGGACCCGGTGCGGGGAGCGCTGGGCCCGCTGTGCCGTCGGGGGTCGGGCGGGCGTCGGAAGGCGCCCCGCCGGGCCGGCTGGCCCGGGCTGCGGCCGTGGTTGATTGGCGCGGC
>VXBX01009921.1:1374797-1425389 GCA_013400415.1 Scytalopus superciliaris
CGCCGCCGCCGACGTTGCCGTCGCCCAATTCCTCCTTCACCAGCCTGGTGTCCCCGTACCGGACCCCCGTCTACGAGCCGACCCCCGTCCACCCGGCCTTCTCCCACCACCTCGCCGCCACCTACGGCACCGGCGCCTACGCCGGGCCCCTCTACTCCTTCCCCCGCGCCGTCGGCGACTACGCTCACGCCCTGATCCGGCAGGACCCTCTGGGTAAGCCATGTGCCCTCCCCTCCGCCCTCCCTGGCTGCCACCGCCCCGCTCCCATCCCCTGCCCGTCCCGCCGTCGGGGCTGGGGGTGAATGGGAAGTGCTTGAAAACCGCCCCTTCTCCGCCCGCCCCACCGCGCCGCTGCGCTCCCCCGACTCCCTCCGGCCCCCGTCAGATTTACAATAAATTAAAGACGTGCCGCGCTCCGAGCCTGGCAGCGAGACCACAGTGCGCGGCCGCGGTGACTCAGATTTGTTTTCCTTCAACCAAGTGACTCTGAGAGTGTCCTTAGTAATGTCGCGTGTGGTTTTGGTGGGGAGTTTTAATTGTGCTAGGAGATCGCATGGCAGATCTCAGCCTTTTCCTGCGGATGACTTGAAAAACAGCCGGGAGGCCGGCTCCGCTCGCTGGGGCCCCCGCGGTTCCTCCGCGGGCCGCGCCGGGTCGGGGCCCCGGCGGCCCCTTCTCGCCCCTGGCCGGGGGAAGCGACCCCGCTGCGGGGGCCGAGCCCCGCGCCAGGGCTGCAGCACTTGTTCCTAGTGATTGCAAAACTGGACCTGACTCACCACATTTGTGCAGTGAAAGAGGCTGACCCTTTCCGTTCATACAGGAAACCTTGAGCTCTCGATAGGAGTAAATCTGGTTTCAGAAGCTGTTAAGTGTTTTCCTGGCCGCCTGAAGCAGGCTCTTCCCCGGGAGTCGTGCACATTGCTGATTACTTTATCGACATCCTCAATACAGACAAATTCAGGAAACACTCGACTTCTGATAGCCGGGATCCGTTTTTCTGATATTGTTCATTTCCTCTGTGTGGGATGTGACTTTATGACAGCTAAAATAACCAGTTGCTTCCTATTTTTTGAGCCTGTTTTGCACCAGAATTACTAAAGCCTGACGCAAGCAAAATCTCGAAAAACAATGCAGCGAATTTCAAAGGGTGCAGGCAGCAAGACAGAAAGACAAACAGTGTGACTCAGTGGCACTGGCCAGAACCTCCTGCCCCGGGACACTGGGGCTGGCTCCCCGGCGTGTCGTGCCCTGCACCGGCTCGCCCCTCGCCCGGGGCTGAGCCGGGCGGGCAAGCCCCCAGCCGGGGGTAGGGAGACTGGGGGCACTTCTTCCCAGAAGCCTAGAGCCCTCGTGTTGGCGCTTCCCCCCGCCCAGCTCCGCGGTGTCCCCGCTCTCCGCGGGGCACTGGCTTAGCGAAAGGGAGACGGTCTCTTTGGGACATCGCAGTAAAAAGAGCAGAAGGAAGCAAAGGTCTTTTTTTTTTTTTTTTCTCTTTTCTTTGCAAGATAGACCAACAGGAAACACATTGACGGAAATGTTGCCAAAGCCCGTAGAGTGACTAACTGGTCTCACTGCTCGGCGGAGGGGGAAAATCAGAGAGGGGAAAGACCAGAGTAGGAACTGGGGGAAATAAAATCAGGCGAGGGAAATTAGCGAGCCCGGGACCCGGCGCGCCTCCAGGTCTGGGCTCGGACAGGGACCGGGGTTCTGCGGTCACGCGTGTCCACGGCCAGCTAGTGACCCTCGGCGCTGTGCCTCTCTTTGTAGGGAAGCCGCTGCTATGGAGCCCCTTCATCCAGCGACCGCTGCACAAGAGGAAAGGGGGACAGGTCCGCTTCTCCAACGACCAGACCATCGAGCTGGAGAAGAAGTTCGAGACACAGAAATACCTGTCCCCGCCAGAGAGAAAGCGCCTGGCCAAGATGCTGCAGCTCAGCGAGAGGCAGGTGAGGCTGTGCCCGTGCCCTGGGGAGCTGCGCCCCATCCCCGGGCAGGCCCCAGTCCGGCCCCTGCCATGCGGCTGCTGTCGGCGCTCCGCTCCCGGGAACCCGGCCGGCTGCGGGGAGCAGGGGGCGGCGGGCTCCTGCTTTCTGCTCGTGGCTAGGGGAGTGCTCCCGGCGCTTACCCGCTCCGACACTACCCCGCGCCTTCTCTTGTTGTCGTTGCTCAGGTCAAAACGTGGTTTCAGAATCGCAGAGCCAAATGGAGGCGCCTAAAGCAGGTACGTGGATGTTTCTGTTTCTATAGAAATAAGTATTTTAATTGTCTTATCTTATGCCGTGCTCGCCTTTTCCAGGTTGTATGCAGAAGTCATCTGAAAGGCTGTTTAACCTCTTCACCTTGATTAAAAAGACAAATAGTCATGCTGAAATCCGTGAGGGCTCGTTCAGGCAGCACTAATGTTAAAAGCTCCTAATGTAGTTCCTATATCAATTATGCTCGTCTTTCACACGCTGCCTATTGAAACACCACGCTAATTATTTTGTAAACCCATATGCTGTTTAGCCAATTAACGTGGAGAAGATAAGTAATTGTCAGTAAATTACTTAGGCAGGGTTTTTTTGAGAACAATATTTACCGGTGTTTTAAATCGCCCTCTCTTAATAAACACAAGTCGATTTATTTTGCACACGCTGGGAGAGAGGGGTACAAATACCTTGTTTGTTTTGAGGAGCTGCATGGAAAATTGAGTAGCTTTTACTTTTCGTTCACAAATAGTTACAGTGCATGAGGCTGAGAGGTTAAAGCAGTTTCCCTTCCCTTAGAAATTGTGCTCAAGCAGATAATGACTTAATTTTTTTTTATGGTCCATAAGGCCTGATCCTGTCTGGCTTGACAAAGTCAAGGTCCCTTTGCTCAAATATTTTTGGAAAATCCCAATATTGTGGCCTGAGTCTGAGCTTAGTGTATGACGTAGATGGCAGAGTTTTACTGGCGAATCAGCCCTTACTATAAAAGTAATAAGAAAGGGAAACTAATCATAGTGCCACACTCTAGACGAATTTGTTTTGTGACTTTCACCTGAGTTTAACCTGATCTTCGGTTGATTTTTTAATAAAGTCACACTACTCTGGCAAGAGGCAGGCTGGGTCCCTGGTGGGGCCTGACCCATGCTGCAGTGTCCGGAGAGCTCGCTTGGGATCTCAGCCATTTTAAGTAATTTCCTCCTTTTCATTCAGTCACATCCATTTCTCCACGCCTGCACGGTTATATCATGGGTACGTGTCTCTGCCTGCTTTCCCTTAAGAGTATCATTTCATGCCCCCTTAGGGGAATGGGCTCTCCAGACAGCTGCTGACACAGGGCTACTCCTGCCTTCAGAAACGAGGTTTTGGTTAGGTTTTATTTTAGTGGTGAGTGTTTTAATGTTGAGTTTTAGCTTAATTAGTAATTTTTTCCCGTTTGCTTTTGGGCCACTGATGGATTCAACCTCCCTCCTTTGGCTGTTGGGTGTAATTAAAGAAAGATCAGGGCCGGAGGAAGCTGTGTGTCGGTGTTTGTAGACTCATAATAAACATTTGCTTTGCTAAAGACAAAAGTTCAGAGGTTCCTGGGCTCCAGCAGCTCCCGACTCTTTTGAAGTGGCTGCGATAACCATCGCCAAGGAGCCTTATTCACGGCAGCAGCCCCTGTGGCTGCGGGGACTGCAACGAGAGCCCTGGCCCAGCCCTGTCCCACTCAGGCAGGTTCATAGGCAGGAGGCCCAGGGAGGTAGCAGGACACCTGTCTTTTCCTGCAGGAAACCCAAGGTGGTTTTCCCACACAGCACAGCTGGAATTCCCAGGCCTCCTGTCTCTGTGCTCTGTATTTCTGTATCAAGCAGGCTTCTTTTTTTGCAGGAGAATCCCCAGGCCACCAAAAAAGAAGAAGTGGAAGGTGCTGACAGTCATGGTGACCAAAGGCCGGAGAGCTGCCAGACCCCTGAGCAGAAGGGTAAGGAGGTCTCTCTGGATGGTTCCCAGTACACCCCCTCACCAGCCTCACAGGAGGATCTGGAGTCAGACGTCTCCGAGGACTCTGATCAAGAAGTGGACATTGAAGGCGATAAAGGCTATTACAATCCTACCCACTAACAGCCCCATGCAGAGAGTGGACCCTAACTTGGCTTGCACTTTACCAGGGGCTGGTTTGAAAGAATATTATGCTACAGGAGAAAACTTTCATCATAACACCGAAAGAAAAAAACTAACACCAAACAGACTCATTTTATAATAAGCAGATGTATTTTCTGCAAACAATCCCATTTTGGAAGATCTCTAATTTAGTTAAAGGAACATGGTTTGTATTTAATTATTTGTAAGATATATTTGTACAATAATCAGTGTTCTAACTGGAATATAATCCTGCACCCTGTCCCTACTCACGGTGATGGGGGTGGGTCTGAATCAGCTGCTGCTGGTGATCAGGCAAAACTCTCTAACTAGTGTGGAAGTGAGTATGGACTGCAGGACTAAGCCTTTTTCATGTGTAATCAAATGTCGTTTAAATAGAATAATTTAAAAGCCCTTTGCAAGCAGAGAAACATGTTCTGTGAAACAGGGAGGGATTTGACCATCCCGAGAAGTGCCTTATGCTCACACCCTTTTATGTGCCGTGGTGCTCTCTCCTGAGACATTCCTCCATTCATCAGGTAGAGTCTTTGAATAGATTCATTTTTCCTCTCGTGTGAGACCAAATGTGCCTTCTCAGATTTTTGAGAACTTTGCCTCACGGTTTGGATGGTTCTATTTACAGAAAAAAAAACCCACCCAAACAAACATATTTTTCTCCTTTAAAATCCTTAGCACTGTTTTTTTATGAATTTCATATTTGAGAAGAAAATGCAGGGAGTGATAGGGCCCTGCTGCGAGAGAGAAACTGGCATCAGCTGTGGGGGTTAAGTGGGAGGATAATGTCTATCGTATACATATCTGCTTCTGTACATACTAGTTTTCTTTAAAAGTCTTGTGGTTTTGTACCTCATGTTGTTCATATTTTGTACATATTTGCTCAATGTTAAAAAAAAAAGACAAAACCTGGTATTTAATTTTTGATGGACATGTCCGTGAAATAAACCTAAACTCTGCACCACCTGCCCCGCTGGCCACTCAGTTACTGGCCGGATGAAACCCAAACCTCCTCTCTGCCAGCAGTGCCCCAGGTGTGCTGTAACTGGGCTTTCCCCTCAGTGCCGTGCCGGCCGCCGGCCGCCCCACAGCCTACTTGGCGCCCTTGGTTCTGGGGAGTTCATGTGGGCCCACTGCTATTTTTTAGTTTTTTTTGCTGTTTTTCAGCCTGCCACCCTGCGTTTCAGTTTTGCCTGTCCCCGTGCCCACACGGGAACGGGCTCTGCAGCGGGAGGAGGAAAACCTGACCGGAGAGCCCAGGCTGGAAGTGTAGGTGGTATTTACCCACAAATTGCCCCCATCCTGGGGGGCCGGGGAGGGGGCGCGGGCTGGAGGAGGAGCAGGGCCAGCGGTGCCTGCTTGGGGCGGGCATCGACCCCAGCCGGGGCAGGCGCTGACCCACCTGAGTCAACAATGGTTATTCATCGGCCTTTCTCCGAAATCGTGCCGATCCGGGGAAGGAGCATGGATCCGGGGTACCGGGAATGCTCTAAGAAGCGAGTCCCCCGGGTGTGCCCCCAAGCGGGTATTCAGCTCCCCCCCAGGCGCCACAACGCCCCTCAGGACGCAGGGACCGGACCAAGTGCCAGAGAGGCTTTTAGTGCCAAGAAAGACTTGTAGAGAGCAGCAAGGGACTATTGTAACTGGTTAGGGGTGATGGCCCTTAGAGCAGCCGTGTTGTCGCGTCTAAGTGGGTTAGTACTTCGAAAAACATCAGCTGAGTATTCTGAATGACCGACTTTACCTTTGGCTTATTCTAAAACCTCGTTCGTGAACGGGGCCCGGAGAGACGAAGTGCTCGGGGGATTCCGTTCCCCCTTTCCTGGGCACGGTGGGCACAGGGATCAGGCTCCAGCCGCCCCCCCGAGCTGCTCCCGCCGCGGCCGCTGTTTGCACGGCGGCCCCGGGCCCCGGCCTCTGGTTTAACGCCACGCGTGACAAAGGGACCTTCGGGACTCGCCAGGGCCTCCCCGGGGCAATTCTCCGCCCTTGCGCCGGGATCGAGCCCCAGCGCGGTGCGCGCCACGCGAGGAAATCGTCGTTGGGCACGGACAGCTCACAGCGGGGCTCCGCTGAGGAGGAGAGCGCTTCTCCGTCCTTCGGCTATTCCCTCGCTCAGGGTTCCCGTCGCGGGTCTAACCCCGGGTCCCGAGGGAGCCGGGAGCAGCTCACCGTGAGTCCCGGGAGCTGCGGGTGGGAGGGTGATGGGGGTGGGAGTGCAGGAGCGCTCGGGAAGGTGCGTCCAGGCCCCCTCCGCCCATTTTTCCTTCTCTTGTCTGTCTGTCCCGACGGAAATGAGGGAGCACGAAACTAGAGTTATCCCTTCAGTGGGACTTGGCGTTAGGGTCGTGCTTTCCCGTGGGGATGAGAACAAGCGTGGGACAGGCGGGTGTGCAGCCTCCAGCGGCCCGTGGGAGTGGGCCGTGGGGAGAACTCCGGCAAGACCCGAATCCGTGCGTGCCGGTGGTTTTCCCCGGCCGCCAAAGAGCCGGGAGCCAGCCGCGGTAAGGGCTTGCCCGATGCCATGGCCGGGGCGGGGGCTCCGCCCGGGGCACAGCGCGGGGTCGCGGCCCCACCGATGTAACGGGGTCCGGGGAAGCCGCGCTGGACAAACCCACCGGCGCTTTCCCCGCGGGGACAGGGGGATTTGGCGGCTCCCTGCAGGTGGGGAGCGCGGATGCGCCGTCTGCAGCTGCCCGGCCAGGGATGTGGATTTCCAGGGTGTCGCGACAGGTGACAAGCAGCGCTGTAACCCAGGCTGGGCTGTCGATATTCCCTTGCTCACCCGCCCACCCGCGGAGGGGGACTCAGGGAGGCAAAACACATCGGCGGGAGCCGGCAGAACTGCCGGTCAGAGCTAACCCCCCAGCGGCTGTCCCTAATTCCCCCAGCCCGTTTCCACAGCGGGACAGACCGACGTGGGGATGCCCACGGCGGGGCGGACGAGCGGCTCTCCACGGGCAGTCTCTGCTCCTCGGCAGGAGAAAAACAGCCAAAGCACTTTACACCGTTCGGAAAACTTTCGAGCCCCTTCTGTGCCACCCTGCTCTGTCCTGTTTGTTTGCCCGTTGGCTATTCCATGCCGAGCTGGCACGTATGACCTTTCCAGCACAACTCCCGTCTTGTTTTCGACGTTTTTTATCAGCCGATTCAACTTGAAAATGGTTATCATTTAGCAGAAAAACAAACAGAAAAGCACATTTTTGTAAGCAAAACGTTAATGATTGGAAGAATTGCACCGATTTCAGCTTGACAGTGTGTGATTAATCCTCCGGGTCAGGTACTTATATTTTTAGTCATTAGGTTCGTCGGCCTTTGATATGCAGAACTGTTTCTAGCCTAATAGGCTATCGACCCGGCCGCTGTGTACTTTGCCTCCTTGCGCAGCGCGGTCCCCGGCCCGCAGCGGGCACAGCCGGCGGCCCCGCGGGATGCCCGGCCGGGTGGGGCCCGTCCTCAGGGAGACGGTCAGGGCCACCCCTGGAAGCGGCCGGAGCCGTCCCGGTCCGCGCAGGCCGCCCACGCGTGGGGCAGGACGAGTCACGCGTGGGGGCTGCGTGTCCGCGCTCGCCTCGAGTGCTGCCGCGGGGTGTGGGGCAGCGGGGAGGAGGAGAGTGGATACACGATGTTTGCGGTGCAGGTCACTTTAATCCTTCCCACTGAAATGTCCAGAGCCTCTTTTATTGCACAATAATAGGAAATAATAACTCAGGGCTCCTAATTGTTTGCTTTCGCTGGAAAGGACCTTCCTCTGGTCATGTCGGATAAACGAAGGGTTTGCCACTCAGTTCAGTGGACAACACAAAATGGTATTAGGCCTTGAAGAAATCTGCTATTAGATGTCTTCTCAGAGGACAAAAAAACCCAGACAGATAAAATCTCTGCCTGGGTATTATTGTCTTTTAGCTACGTCTGTGTATATAAAAGGTTAGTTTTTAAAGACATTATCTTAGCACATGAGAAAGTTTCAAGACAGAGCTGAAAACCTGAAAGAAGCAGGTCAGAGAGTGCTGATCTGATTCAGATCAGGTTTCCATTGACACTTAGTGGCGGTTTGGGCTCAGCAAGGACAGAAAGATTTTGTCCAGGTCTGTGGGTGACAACAACTGCTTAGCAAAGCCTTTGTCGACTGTGGAGTGTCTGTCTTATTCTGAGTTATGGACTTTACTGGCTGCAGGCCTCCTGTGTATAGGAGGTTTGTTATTTATCCAAAACAGGAAATCAATGTGTATCTCTAAAATACTTCAGGTGGTGCACACCAAGGCCAAAACAACCTTGACACAATCATGAAAAAACCTCATCATGTTACCTTAAGTGGCTCCGTTTCACAACTCCATTGTTTGAGGGCTATTGACAAATGACTCTCAAACCCAGGGAGTCTCAAGCACATCCAGACTGTGTTACTTTGGTCACTTGAAGTTATACCAGCAAATTATTATTTGGTGGAGTCTTTCAACTGAGTTGTGAACTTCCCCCTGAATGTTAGATACCCGCCCATGTCATAAAGACATAATCTCTAATGGGACTAATTGAGATGTAGATTTTTTTTCCTACTAGATAGCCATCTATGTCATTAAGCCTTAATAATAAATAGAATTAATAGTTTTGTTTGGATTTGGGTTTTTTGTTGGTGGCGGGGTTTTTTGCTTCTGGTTAGTTTGTTGTTGTTGCATTTTTTTCTCATAGAAAAAAAAGGTCCTGACATTAAATGGTCAGAGTGGCTGGACTTGTGCTTGTTGTACAATTGTAGTAGTGACTTCTTCCTTTTTTTATTAATTTTCTTTTCTTTCCTGAAAGTATTGTGTAAGATGTCAAAGATGTTAGTACAATTCTGGGAAATAGATACTCTAGTTTGTTCACTTTGCACTCAGCTTGGTAGAAACAAACTAGTGTAAGGATATGTATTAATGACTAAGAATATATCTTCTGACTTCTTAGAAGACAGTTGTTACAATGGGAATGTTGGCATGCATGTGGGCTAGACATTTTCAAGTAGCTGTTTAAAGGAGCAGATTAGATCAAGGGTTCTGTCTGGGTACATCTCAGTGAAAACAAAGTCAAAGTCAAACCTAATTGCTGTGGTGGCCGGTAGGAAATGAATCTGTTCTCACAGTCAGCTAGAAATACTAATACTAAAGACAAATTGAACTTTTCATTTGTTGGTGCAGTTTAGGCAAATGATTCGGGATAAAAGGTTGAATGGGCATGGAAAATGAGCTGCCATCTCATCAGCCTTACAGAAGGGGCCATTTCCAGGAGACCTAATTCAATCAAGCTTATTTAAGGACTAAAAATCCTATCTGACAGACATGTAGACCTCAGCACTTTTAACATGATTTTAGCAGACTGAGTTGCAGTCAGCCAGGAGTCCAGACTATGACCTGCTAAAATTTAGCAGATTACCTCAGTAGACTTTTAGTAGATCTTGCTTTTGAAAAAGAGTGGCTGACTGAACTAAATCTACTGAAAAAAAGAATCTTGTTCTCTTGCTGTCAGGGTTTACCTGCATGTCAATCTGTGCCATTGCTTTGAAGACCTATGTAGAGAAACTTGTCATCGGTCTTTTCCTATGCTATTCTCTTTGGCTGTTGCAGTGGGACTTGCTGTGAGCATGATGTGCCATTTGAAGAAGTATTCTGTCATTGTGTAGACAGGTATAAGAGTTGTATTTTTAGAATGACTTAGCAAATGCTTTTTAACACCTTTCAAAATTTGACTTGCCCTATCTATGCAAGGTTTCAAAACACATTAGTCAAATCGTGTGAGCTAGTATCTTTAAAAACACAACTTTTTTCTTAGACTAGGTGTACTGAGAGTCCTTGTCCTAGGATACACCCACATGAGGGTACAGCTGTTTTAAAATGAGTCAGGACTGTCCGCTACCCTGCAATTATATCTCAATGACTTACTGCAGCTATCAGGATAAAAATCTCAGGTTAAAAGGGGAACAAGTAACTTTGTTTTATACACATCAGTTCTTCCACTTCCTTCTCTAAGTAATAAGGAACCCTTCAGTCAAAAACCTAATCTAGCACACAGAGTCAATCAGAGAGCAACTCAGACCTGTTGTAGTCCTAAGGTATAGAAGGACCCAGTTCTGCAAAAGGATGGACCAGTGGCTGAGGTTACTTTCCAAGGATTTGTTCTACCACCTGTCACCTTTGGTTCTGCCAGGGGAGCTCTTTCCAAACCTACTTTGAATGAAAATAGCCCAATTTACTATAAGCAGTTTAGAAATGGTAACCCTTTGAAGCAATGGTCTGCACTAATTTGGTTCATTTTGGCTGGTGGGTATTGAAGCTCTGCCAGCACGTCAGAGAAAGTTCTACTCATTGAAGGTGTTTATTTGGTTGGTTCTGGGCTCCATGGCTAGTAAGACACCAGATTAAATTTGTCTCTGAGCATGCTAGTGCCAGTTAGATGTGGGCAGGAACTGCGAATGAGTTGCTCTGTTGCCTGAAAACAAACAAGAGCTGTATCACTCAGGGTGAGAACAGCCCAGGGAGGAGTAGGGGAGGCTTCAGGGGCTCAGGGGCAAAAAGAGTGGGATGGGACATGGCTCTGCAGCTCCATGGCATCCTGATGCAGGCAGTGCAGCAAACCAGGAATTTCTTCTGAAGTTGGTCAAATGACAGAGAGATACGGCAAATGATTTGGGTAAAGGGCAGGGACTGCTCTGGCTGTCTGGCTGAAGTTTTCAACCCAAGCAAGATTTTGGGATAACCTGGTGCCCAGAACAACTCCTAGGAGATGAATGAGGTCTGCCCTGCAGAGCTATGTGCATTTTCCTGGCTTTGGCCCTTAAGACTCACACACACAGTATTGGCTTGGTCACTGGTAATGTGCCTGGTACAATATTGTCTCCTTGGTGTAATACCCCCTGCAATTTTATGAGCATTTTATCCCAAGTGAAGCATCCTAATTTGATTTAGTGGAGTAGCAGCGATACTGGTGGCAGCAAAGATGGCAGCCCTTGGCAGGCTTTGCCACCTGAACTTACCTCTGTGAGCAGGCAGGAGATGTAGAGATGTACAGCACTTCCCCAAAATCATACCTCTTTATGGTAGCTCTCTTTGGAGAGCACTGAACCCCATCAGATCAGTAGCTGCTTTTGAAAATCTCAGTCAGCGCTGCATGCAGGTAGTGTTCATGTTGTTCACAGTTTCCCATACTGTGGTGTGAGGAGAGAATGCTGACAGTGCAATAGCTGAATAAAAGACACCCATTTTCTGCCAGTGCTGCTCTCATAATGAATATTGTTCATGCCTGGTGCTGGTTTGCTCCACCAGCTACCCCAACCCCCCAGCCTTTGGGAGTGTCTGGGTAGTCAGGATATACTGGCAGAAAGTGCAGGCAGTGAATATCAGCATATTTAAGAGTATATTTATGCCTTAATTAAAAAAAAAACTTACACTGGAGAGTCACTGATTTACCTATTAACATCGTCTGCATTGCACTAGAGTATTTCCTCCCTTTTAACCATTGCCTGGTATTTTTTCTGTAACAAAATACATGCTGCCTGCAGATGGAAACAATTTTTTTTTTTTTCTAAAAAAGAGAATTATGCTATAGATGCCTGTGAACGACATGACACTGAAACTCCTCTGAATGTAGGGATGCATCCCTCTAATGGTGGGATGCAACTGGCTGGCTTCAGAATCTTTTCAAGACAGCAGAATTTCCCTGTGCTTCAGGTAATAAACATCTTACACTCACAGTTGTGGTTGGGGAGAGCCGTTTATATTGATTCATTATCAACTACTCAAAAATGAGAAGGCTGTGTTGTAGAACAGCATTTGGAAGGGTTTTCCTGATGAAATTGTTTTCTGCTTTCTTGTGGGTTTTTTCAAAGATGATACTTCTGCCTCATTACTCTCTCTTGAACCATCAATCGCATGATTTATTAACATGATCTGTACAATCTTATTTCTTACATATAGAAGGATCTAGAATCTAGCAATGCCAACTAAAGCACACACAATGATACTTTATAATGTATGTAAAGTGTTAAGTTATTTTTTGGTTGCACCAGAATAAATGTAGGATAAATAATGCCATTAAATAGCAAATGGATTAAGGCCTTATTTTTCCTTAGTTGCTTACGGAATCTGCATTGCTACATACTTTCCATTATTTGCAAATTACACCAGACAGATTGAATAAATGCTTTAAAATGGGTCCTGAACACTGGTTTAGTAGCACAGAGGAAATGGTTTCTTAGACAACTTCTACCCACATATTGATTTAATAACAGAGAGGTGGAGGGGCGAAGATGATTATGTTGATGTACTGAGCTGTTGATTGTTTAATTGAAGGTAAAATTTTTAGCTTCACTAGTCAATTACCTGATCTCATTAAGTTCTTAAAAATCACTAAAATACCATTCTGGCTGAAGCAGCTGCACTTTGCTACTATATTGTCTAAAGCATTAGGAAAATAATTTGCTAATGGTGATTTACAAGTGTAAACATGTGATATTTTTAGCATCCGAATAAGCTTTCTCTGTGTGAGAGATCTTGAATGACTATCATGCACCAGGTAGGTAAAGGCAAAGATGGATGTGAAATGTGTTTTTATCTTTGCTTAAATGAACCTTTAACTTCTGAGTATCTTACGGTTTTGTCTAAATATTCAAACCATATCAACACAGTGCAAAAAGAAAGTAAATCACAACTTTTAGACATTAAAGTTGCTTCGAATATAAATGTAAGAATTTATTCAGTGCCTGGCATGGAACAGAGGTTGCTTTAAGGATAAATGTGGACTAAGACAGCATTTGGCATCCCTGTGGAGGTAGAAACATGATGCTGTGAAGATGCTGAAGTCAGCGACATAGCAGCACAAGGTAATGATGCTCTGAAGATTCCAGAGCAGCATGGGCAGCTTGTCCTGTGCCTCATGTTGCTCCTTTGAAAGCTGCTGATAAAGGACTTTGCATGGCACCTCCCGGATTCTATAAGCCATAGTGTGTGTGGTACTGACATAAGCAATGCTAGTAATATGTGGCATTTTATGTATTTCCAAACATTGCAGGAACACACTCTTTCAGGTTAACACATTTTCATTTTGCAGGATGGCTGTCCCAGAAAAGGTAGGTGATCAGTCAACATTTATACAGTAATGTAAGAAGCCCTTCCCAAAACCTACGTGTTAAAGAGTTCTGTTTCCTTGCATACTTTGTTTTTTAGATCAGTTTGTAGAAAGACAGCTGCTTTCCATGCAGAAGAGGGAGCTTGGGGTGAATTTCTTCATTCTTGCAATGTGACTTCAGTCACAAGAACTTGATGAACTCTTAAAACGTAGCTAGATGTGTTTTCCTCTCATTGTAAAGATGTAACAAGAGGTTATGAACAAGTTCCAGGATGAGAAGAACAGGGTTGTTTTATTTTTGGTTTTCTTTCCCTTCACAAAGGTTTATGATAGATATCAGTAGCTGAGAAATAGTTTAGAAGAAATTCAGTAACATCAGGTCTTCCCGGTTTTTGAGTTTATTCCCACTGATGTGTGTTTCTGGTTCTGTGCCAATCCCCAGTCCATGTACCACTTACAGTCTCTTTAGAGTCAAAAATTACTGTCAAATTATGAAGAAGGGACAAAAACACATAAAGAAATGTGCCAGTTGCACAACCTTAGAGTGCCTGACTTCAAACTTCTCAGGAAATATAATTATTATTTTCCAATAATTATCTATTACTATATATCAGTAGCTCCCAACCTACCTGTATGCTTGCTGCTTAGGTTTTTAGGTACCTGAAGTGCAAAGCAAATGGAATTGCTAGTGTTGCATTTTGATGTTAAATAAATTGGCAACTGAATTCTGCACAAGACATTGATGTAAATTCTGAGATCAACCCAAACTTGAGGGCATTCACAGGGAGTCTTTCTTAATGTTACGGCAAGTGCCAGAAGGTGTTTTATGCTGTAACACAAAGAGTGACATGAAAAAGATGAAAAATACTTTTCAATAAGACAACATTGATTTAGGTCTTTCAGACTGCAAAACTACTCAGGGTCTGGGGTTTGGGTTTGGTTTCTAATTTTTTGACTGACTATTGTGTTTTAAGGGTGTAAGGAGGGGTATACTTTGACCCTGCACTGTTCTTTATTGACTGTGGAATTGGGCAGGAAGAGTAGGAGCTGTGTAGCTACTCCAGGACTCACTCATACTGTCAAGCCAGGCAGGTTTGTTGCGCCAGTGTTATTGTGAACAACCTGTCCGTCCAAAATGGTGCTGCAACCATTAAACATGTCTCAGGTTTAAACAGCACAAACCCAGTTTTGGAAGGGGTAGAGCCTACATAACTTGGCTTACCATTCAGTCTCTGGAACGATAGCAAATTCAGCTGTGATTTGTTTACAGGAACAATTAAACCATTTAAAACACTGATTCAAGGCATGTCTCGGTGATAGCTGCTCTCAACAGTGGGTTGACTTCCTACTGGGTAAGTGGGCCATTCATCCTGGTGGAAATGAGAGCCTGGGAAGCTCTCTGAGCAGAGCCCTGTATGACAGGAGATTCTGCAGGGAGAGGTTCTGGGAATAGCCGGCTCAGGAGAGTGCCCAGGGCCAAATATTTGCAGAACTGTTCTGAACTATCGTTCTGCTTACGGTCTTTGTGGTTTTGAGATAAGAAAATGAGGAAACTGAATAAAAGCAACGATCCACCAAAAGAGTGAGTTGTACAAGAATATCACTTCTGTGTGCCGTCCCCTCCCCTCGCAGGCCCTGCTCTGGCAGAGGCTGTCTCACTGCTGTTGGTAAACAACTCTTGAGGCATTAAACTGACTGGCATTAAAGTTCATGCAGCATCTTACATTCCAAATAACTTGTGATCTGCACCCTGAAGATTACACACTGATACATGGCTATCCATTTAACAGAATCCTTTTCAAAATAGAATAGGAGAAGAATCAGGGTGTAATCTTCTTGAATATAATAAGTATTTAATTCTGAAGTCCACCTTTTTAATGTCTCTTTAGTTTGGATTTTTGTTTGTTGTTTGTTGTGGGTTTTTTTTCTGTGTTTATTTTCAGTGATTTTTCATGTTCTTTGGAGTATGAAGAATTATTTTTCTGGTAGCATGAGCTATACCAAATCTTGAAGGTCGTACTTAATGTTGATTTATGTGTCAGACTTAGCTAGGAGTGTCAGGCTAGAGAGATCTTTTTCCTAAAAAATTATCAACATGTTTCCTAAAATGAAGGGGGCAGGTGATTACTTATTTTGTGTCTTTCATTCCTTTTTCAGTTGAGTTGAGCTCATGCCATCTTATACAGCACTGGATTGCACTTAGGTTTTCTAAAATATGTTCTCTAGAAGAGAAGCCATTACAGTGCAGTGCATTTTGAAACTACAGGAGTCTGAAGTCATACTATTTGACAATAAAACACTTCTCTCAAACTTCTGTCTTCCAAAAACCAGCTAAAGCATAATGCTGGGAATATAATTCATAATTAATGAAGATATTACAGTGATTCATGAGACTTTGTCTCATTCTGGTTTTAGATATGAGTAGGTCATTAACTAGACTATAAATACGTATACACTTAAAAGCAGAATTTCCTCTTGTCCACTAAGATCAGTAATATAGGATACAAAAACACTGAAATGTTTTATTCTATCTCAGTTCATTTTATTCCCAAGATAATAAACTTTCTGAAAAACGTTTTCATAGATCACTTACAAATATTAAGGCTTTTAATAGTCATATTGTCCCATGCTTATATTGCCCAGCCAGCATTTACTGTGAATCTATTAATGCCCTGCTTTTAATTCCTCATGATACTAAAATTAAATTAGCTATGTACTCTCTTACAACGTCTGTCTCTTGATCTGGAAGACTGTTTATACAAGCAATCAGGGAAGTTAGCTGCTCGCTGGCAGGGCAAGTGTCTGCAAATAGTCTCTGCAATAACATATTAGCCACTGCAAATGGAGGAATATGAATTAAGCATATAGATTTTGCACTTGTTTCCCTTGTGCCTCCCCCTTTCCTTGACATGTTTACTAACACATTTGTAATGTCAGAAAGAGCTCTGAATGTTGAGCATTAATTAGATGTGGGAACTGGAGCATAAAATAACATCTACATTTTATCCTTTTTAATCAAGAGGAAATGCTCTAATGTTGGATTTAGATTTAATGCAAAACTAAATATTTGACTCACAATATATTATGTCAGCAGATTAGCTGGTATTTATCACAGTTTTCAAAACTAGGGCCTTAATGCCTCATTTGACATGATTTTGTCACTCCCTGGCAGAAAGCTGATAAACTGTCCATTTATGCCATTACAGCTGCCTCTTGTAGCACTTGTGCTGCTGTGGACAGGGATCAGCTGTCTTTCCCTTAAAACCTTTGGGTTTGGTCATTTTATAACAGGTTGATCTTTAAAGTTTATTTGGCTATATTAAAGTAGATGAGTTTCAGGCTATAAATCAGGTTTTGATGGCACATAAATAGCTCAGATTGACTAAGTGGACAAAAATTATCTAAATACTACATTCTTTCTGTCAAGATAGCTGAAACTGGAATTAAAACCACCACCAGACTTCTATTTATTGTCTTATTTTGAGTTTCTTCTTCATAGGAACATCTTTTAAAAAAATCCTTTTGTGCACAGGTAGCAAGAAAAAAGGTTTTCCACAAAAAATGTCAAAACTGAAATAGACCGAATTATACGGTCTCTGCTGACCAGATGACTCCCAAAAGATTTTCTAGCCCTAAAACCCTCTTCAGACATGTGATTTTACCCAGGTGTGGTTGTCAGAATGGGTAACGTGTTACCCTGACCCCATCTCTTACATATAATCTGAATATGCCAGTGGCAAGTACCCTGTGCTCAAAGACCTGCATTGGGAATGTCATTATTTCTACTGACTTCTGCTGCATTACCTGCCCTTTCCACTGGGAAGAGCAGATGTGTTTGAGGTGATTAGACCCACCCACATTGTCTGAGATGATGGAAGCCCAGGTATGAAACGGCTCCAGCCATTCCTCCAGCACAGGGCAGATTCTCAAATTACACAAATGCTGTGCTACCCTTCTCTTGTAAAGTCCAAATTGTGTCTTGTCTTGTTACAAATGCAGCAGAACTATTTACCGTTAATTTCTAATCCACCTCCATCCTTCTTCTTGGTTTCAGAAGCAGACACTGTGTCACTGTTTTGCTGGCTGGGACAGCCTGAGGAATTAAAAGTGAAACAGGGAGTCCTGTTTCTCCCATGGTACCTTCCATTTCATCAGTCTCTCCTTGCAGAATGAGAGCTTTACTAGTTTTATCAAAATTGGGGAAAATAATAATGAAAAGACACAGGCAACACCAGCAAGAAGGGCTATTGAAACATGCAGTGCTTGGTCCCTCACCTGCACTGGCAGGGAATGGCTTCCTGCAGGACTGGCCTAAGCTCTCTTGGATAATTAGTGAGTTAGTTGCACAACAGCCTCCATGTTTAGTGTAGTAACATAATTAAAAATATGAATTGTGTGTCTGTTTAGGAAGACTGGCACACTTTTCAATTATCTAAGCAAAACGAATTGCAGAATTTCAGGTCAAACCTGAACTTTGCCCTATCTCAAAAAGTGCAAGTACAATCAAATCACTGACTTGTAAAGTGCACAACTTATCCTGCCTATTTTCTTTCTTTTTTTCCCCTGTTGACCCACTGAAGCCAATGTCAGCATCTGCATGAGCTAAATGAGTATTTACCTTTGGTTTTTGGCTTTTGGTAGAGGAAATATGTGTAAAGTCAGCTACTCATCATTATCATCATGGCCAGGGTTCGTGAACTAAGATTTGGGGCTCAGGACATTGAAACAACTTACAGGCATAAATTAAGTTTTCCCCACCAAAGCAGTTCCAGCACTGAAATCTTACACTCTGTGGAGATGTCAAAACCTGAGGACACAATCTGTTTCAAGAAATTCAGGTGTCAGTCCTGTCCTTGATGATAATGTTCAGCCACCACCAGCCCAAGGGTAAGATAATCCTTCCCTGTGCCCAGCGGCAATTTCAGCAACAGGGCTTCAGTTTCTCTCCCTGCTTTGGAAAGAGCAGAAGATGGGGAATTAAAACAATTTCCCCAGTAAGACCCACTAGAAGGTGGGAGGAGAGTAATGCATATTTGTGCATACTTGCAGTCCACCCACTCCTTCCTTCCCTGGGCCCACCCTTCCGCCCTCCACACTGTCCCCAGGGGCACAGAGGCTCTGCCCTGCCTGGATGCTGTGGCAGCATCAGGGAGGTGTCAGAGAGTCTGTCCCCCCTGCAGGGCCTAGGAGGAGGGGCAGAGATGCTCTGGGGACTGGGAGCAATCCTGCAGTCCTCCTCCAACTAGGAAATGGAGTCATCTGTTTAGCTAAAAGCAGTAGAAGAGTTTCCCTCCTACCAATGCCAGCTAGCAGGGTATGTGTCTGACAAGCCCAGGTAGCTGTCTTGCTCTTGGGCTGCAGGCCCAACAGATTGCAGCTACAAATTCTCTAATAGAACTCATGTTTCAGTGTCGTTATCAAGGCAAGATTACCTTTGTGATGGGTTGAAGCTAGCACTTGTGCTAGTGCAGAGATCGACATTCTCATGGGAACCTGCAGAGGTGGGTGGCATCGGCCTCTGGGACCACTGGAACAGCACCTTTTGTTTGCTGACCTGGTGCAAAGGCAGCTCTTCTGTGCTCAGCAGTGCCAGTCAGCAGCGGCCTCAGAGCTTGTGGGATCAGCACTTTATTCACATGAAAGACCTGATGCCTTTGATTCAGTACTTCTGTCTTTCCAGGATGATGACACCAAAGCAAAGGTCTCTGTGATCTCACTGTCTCAGCAGCTTTCACGTGTGAGATTGGTACACAGAGAGTTGCCTGTCTGGCATCTATTTACTCAGTGGAAAGGGAGCAGAAAGGCACAGACTTGCCCAGGGTCGCATAACAGAGGTGTCGCCAACTCTTTGCAGTGCACTGCTTATTGCACCAAGTTTTTTAAGAGTTCATTTTCAGCCTCAGCTCTTGCTGTTGTGTCACAATCTGGTCTTTCATTAAAAAAAAACAATAAAAAAATCCAAAGATCCTGTCACATTATCAAAGAGAAATTAGAAAATGTGCAGCTAAAGGACTAGAAGAATCAGAATGCAAATAAAAACCTATGTGATATGTAACACAAACATGCTTTTCTCAATTTTCTGACTTTTCTGGGACAGAGGAACTCACAGTTTTAATGTTGTTAGTGGAAATGGTGAATGTTGTGCTTTGAAGTCCTCTAATATGCTGAAGATGCTGCTGTTCACATGCATAGTTCTCAGGGTTGCCCTGGTCACAGCTTTAATGGGACAATGATGTGGGTGGAGACACCCCAAAAAAAAGCACAAGCCAAAGGCAGGAAGAACTCTACTAACTCATCAAATTTAGTCTTCTGTTCTCT
Source organism: Scytalopus superciliaris (assembly GCA_013400415.1). NCBI lineage: Eukaryota > Metazoa > Chordata > Aves > Passeriformes > Rhinocryptidae > Scytalopus > Scytalopus superciliaris. The sequence goes on from VXBX01009921.1 coordinate 1,394,312, forward strand.
CAAGCATCATGGTATCTTTATATATAGCTGTATATATCACTGGAGGGGTAAAAGAAACTGCACTGAACTTACACAGCTTCTTTTTTGACCTTTTTGTCTCCTCTCGTTTTCCACACAACCCCTGCTGGTGGTGCCATACTTAGTAGCTGATGGGCGTGCATGGTGGCCGGAGGATGTATTATTTATGTAGCTGCCATTTAGATGGCCAAGTGCAGCATCAAAACCCAAACCTCCATGTACTTACCTAATAGAGCAAAGCAGAAGATGAACTACCCTGACTAGGATGAGGTTTTCAAAAGCATTTGGTGTTGGCCTAACTGCATCCACCAAATTTCAGAATAAAATCCTTCCCTGCCTATGTGGTGGACAAAGTCATCCTGGCCTGCTCCTGGAGACTTGACTGTCAGTGATGTCTCATTCCTGCTATAACACAGCTCAGTCTTCCAGTCAGAAAACCAAAGGAAGAGACAGTTTTAGACTAAGATTTAGAATTAAATGATAAGCATAGATTAAAGTTATAATCTCAGGCATATTCAGAAGAATAAAGGATCAGTCATTAATCTGTTTTACAGATTTTAATTTAGAAATTACTCAGTTTTGTTCAAACTTTAAAGCCAATGTGTTTAGCAGAAGAGTTATTTTTTACTTTGCTACTTTAATTAAACACCGAGAGAAACTGTTTCCCACATGACTTGATCTTGTAAATGCTTACTGTTTACCCAGGCAGCTGAAAGGATGAAAAAACAGGTATGATTATGTGCTTGCCATCTGAGGCTGAAATAAATGAAATAAAACACATTGGTTTTGCCACATGGGGAACTCTAATATGGTTCTCTGATATGGCATATCGTGTCTAACACTGTAGACTGAAATCTGTGGGTCTAATTACTGCTGTATTTATTTTTTTTTAAATATCTAATGCTACTAATTCAGATATGGGATTAGGGTGAATAACTATGCAATGTGTGCAGAGTGGTGGGAATTAGAATCTTTGTACTTGAAATTTGTCAAGTCTGACTTCTCTTACTGTTGCAAGCCAGAGCAGGAACAAAGTTAATAAAATTGATATTTGAAGCAAAGAAATGTTCTACTAAAGGAAAAAAAAAAGCTTGTTTTAAATAAAACAAAACATGCAATACACAAAAGCATGCTTTGTTTCCGTTCAACATCAGACTCAAATAATCCTGTTCAGATGTGCCAGGCAATGGCCTTCAATACTGGCTTGGAAGGGGCAAATTATATGAGTTTTAACCCATTATATAATATCACAACTGCCAATTTTGTATTGATTTGAAATTAGAGAGACATGATAACAGCACTCTGCATTAAGATGTGCAAGGTCAAAATCATGTAGCCTAGAAAATAAAATTGCTTAATATACAGTACCAGTGAAATACAAGCATATAATTATTTCTTCATGTTCCAGCACAAAGAATGGAAAAGCTATTTCATATAAATCATGGTCGGAATTCTGCCTCACAAAATTACAATCCTAGTATTCACCTAGCACAAATAAAAATACGGAACACCTGTTGTCTCTTTGTTCTTAATTTACTTCCTCTGCCCAGTTTGATCCCTTGCCTTCCTTCTGGAGACTTTCTGTGAGGAGCAGTGGTTAGGTTCTTCTTGTCCTTTAGCTTTTCTCATTAAATAAGTAGGTATGTATTTACAGTTATAAGAGGTTGTTTCACTTTGCTCTGTTTTGGTTCTCCCTCACCCCAAGCATTGTTTTATTCTCGCTCTCTTTCTTAATTATCTAGCACAGCTGGTAACTGCTGGAGGATGCTTGCTTTTGTGGACATTTGGTCTGAACTAATATGGCCATTTTTATATTCCCAACTTCTTACTGTCTTACAAAATGATGAAGTCTAAGCACTTGGGGAAATTTAACTGTGGTGTATATCTGTGACAGAAGTATTCTTCATGAGTTTCTCTATGTTTTATACCTGAGTCAAACAAAATCATGTAGATAACTATAATTATGGGGGCAGGAATATCAAAGCTCCATGTCCTAAGTCCTGTGACTGAATATGTTTCAGCTGGTGACACAACCGCTTTTTCTCCTGAAAAATCTGTTCGAGGTAATGAAATAAAAGGGGGAAGTTCTGTCCACTATTCATTGCAGTTTTTTGGTAAAATAATTCAGCATCAAACTTAAAATTAGTAATATTTCCCGTTATAATGCAACTGGCTTAAGAAGAATTGAGCTAGCATGTATCTGTTTGTCCTGCCTGGAATAAACCCACCTGATTTGGCTGCTTTTCTTTTGTCAAAGAGAGCATTCACACATCCTAGTGATCATGTGAAAGTCACTACAATTGTGTATAACTGTATATTCTCTAGGCAGCGAGAACAAAGGCGTCTATATGCACTAAATACTGTTTCATTCAGGAAGTTATTCTTATGTGTATGTTTCCACAACTATTATCAGTAGAGTTGAAGGGTAGCAGCAATATCCACAAGCTGTCTGATTTCCTTCCCACACTATCAAAGATTGGAAGAACAAAGATGAAAATGTTGGGGAAATGCCTGTAACTATGACATAGATTTCTTTCCAGGAAAGGTTTTAGGAAGTTGCTTTTAATATATTGTTTATGGTATGGAGGAGGCACTCTCGCCTGAAAGAATTTGGTTGTGCTGGATCTTCTAAGCATTTCCCAAGTCTGGCCTCAGGATGTCCTTCTGCTTGTCTACCTCTCTGGTGCCACCTTGAAGGCCCATGTTAACTGTGCAATCTTCATGGTTTCAAGGGCAGAAGCATCTTCCTCACTTGTAGTGGAGGCCTTAAAACCACAAGATAAAATTACCGAACAGCCAGCTATCAACTGCCTGTTGAACAGTGAGATCTGAATATCCATTACTCCCCAGTGTGCGCCACCCTTCATGTCAATACAAAGTGGTGTGAAGGAAAGTGAGAAGCAAAGGGTCAAAAACTATCCTAAACTGGGTGTTAATTTGATTTTTACCCCTCTATATAGAGCAGTAAAGCATTGCTTTTTCCCTAAGACTCAAAGGAACACTGGTTTCATACAGGCTCTGAAACCATGACAAAGATTTTTGTGCCCTCATGTAATGTGTGTTTGTAAAACAGAATAAAAGAGAATACTTTCTGCTCTTCCACTAGCATCATAGTCATAGGTTTTTTTCCCAGCTGGGAGTGTCATAACTTAACGACAGCTGCATGGGGCTATGCACACTCTTCTTACTTGCCAGGGATGACAAAAGAGGGGGTCTCTCCTGTATCTCATGGCCAGCAAGATCCTGTGCAGGGTGCAGAGCCCCATCATGGACAGGACAGGGTTGAGACCAGCCAACATCCTTCACCCTCCAGATGTTAACCTGATGTTAAAATCTGCTGGCTTTGTATCCATGTCTAAATCCTACCTTGTGCCTTTTCGGGGTTTCCTACCCTTGTTTGTTCTCACCAGGCTTGCAGGGTGCAGCGCCCCACGGGCGCTGTCCTGTGTGCTCTGCTGTTCTCTGCCTGTGCAGCCGACCAAGCACTGCTGTGGGGACACAGCTGCTCATTTGCCTAACTTGCTCCTAAATGCTCAGGGGGCATTTCTAAATGTTCTGCATGTTGGTCACAATTGATTTATTAATTAACATAGTGGTGGGAATCAAGGATCAGTGGCTTTGTTTTTCTGCCTCTCTTCCACTAACTTGCTTTTTGCTTCAGGCAAACGATTTGTCCACATCCTCAATCTTGTAAAACAGGAGTGATAATACTTGCCAAGGTGCTGTTTGTGAGCTTTGCTGAGCTCTTTAGCATCCTCAGCAGGAGGCAGCATAGAAACATATGGCAAACATACTATTTCTAAACAACAAGTTTTAAGTCATTGCAGACCTCCCACTAGTCTGGCTGTAGCTCCCAGTCCCCTCCTCATGGTACCACCATCACTTTAAGAACTTGCAGCCAAAATAGTTTTTCTGGCCTTTCTCTCCGCAATCATTGTTCCCACAAACTTTGTGAAAACTCACTTCAGTGAAAACTAACCAATTTATTTGTATTTTTTCAGGTTAATTTTCAGTAGAAGTTCCCTGATCTAGCCAGCTAAATAGTTTCCTGACTGCTCATGCTCGGAAGAGGCACTCTAAGAAAACTCATCTGAGCAGGGACAGGGCTGCCTCTTTCAGTCATGGCATGCATTTAGGTTAGCTTAAATTCACAGGGAAACCTGTTTCAGCAAAGCTTCTCCAGGTAACCTTTTTGAGGCATGTCACCTCACCATGGGTGTTAACCCTGCACCTTAATCTTCAGCACAGTTAAAAATTTAATGTTGTAGGTTGGGTGAAATTCAGTGACCCACCATGTTTAGGAAGCAATGGTTTATAGAAATCATACAGCAAGCCTTTTCCCCACTGTCTAAGGGTAGAAGGGAAGCAGCTCCAGCGCTGACACAGTTGTCTTTGTATCCCTCCCTGAGCCATGGCCTTCCAGAGGAGGAGCAAGCTTGGTATCTCAATCCTGTGCTCTGGGTAAGCTCATTAAAAGCTAGGACTCAGCTGAGGTCTTCTGTAATCCCCAGGTGAATTGGAAGATAAACGGGTTATATAAGTTTGTGAAAGCCACAGACTTAAGGAACTCCTCTGGGGCAGTGACAGACTTCACTTAACACCTTGGAGACATAGTAAAGTAAGTTAAATAGAGTATCAAGAGTGTCTGCATAGTTTGCTGTACTGTTGAGGACCCCACTCCCAGATAACAGGATAATATAAGCTAAGTACTTGAGTCAGCATTCCTTGCTGTTAAAGTAAAAATCTAGCAGTAGTGTCCATTATACAAAGTGGTATTTCTATCATAAAAGATGGGGAAAGCATTGAATTGTCTTTTTTATTATTGAAGCATTTTTTCTGAATTATTTTTGTTTGTTTAAAAGTGTATATACTTTATATCCCAATAGCAATGGTTGACCTGCACCATAAAGTAGTGCACCATTAAACACATATAAATGAAGAGAAAAGGTTTAAACAAATGCTAAGAGGTTTCTGAACATGAAATCAATAGAATAGGTTTAATAACTAAGTGTCCTAATCCAGATGAGAGGTTAATAAGTGTTCCCTTGTGAAGTGAGAAAGAGTGAAAAGAGATTTTTTGTTCCAAGACTCATGTACCCTTTAGGTGCTTGTTTGTGTGATGCTCACGAGCTTTTGTTCAGCATACAGCTCTGAACTGCCTGCAATAATGGGAGCTGGAAAGAAGCAGTCCCATGTCTGATTTAAAAAAAACTGCTGCAGATGCTGTTCCTGCTAAAACAGGTCCTGGGTAGTAATGGCTGGTTTCTCATAGTTAAGAGTGTCCATTAGTGTGCAGAATGAACAACTACAGGCATTCAATTGCACTGTTGAGGGCCTAACCTTCTGTGACAGACTAATGTGGTGCTTGACCAAGAATTAATTTACTTCAGGTTCTCTTCAAGTTTCAAAAAAAGAGGGATAAAGCAGTAGAAGATGCCATTTGGTAGCTTTTCATTGAAGTTTAAAGAAATTACACTTAACTGGTTGACATCCGTAAAATCCTGGAACTTTTCAAGTAGGCATTAGAAACAAAGTCTGCCACTACTTTTAGCTTGACCAGGATAAGTCTGTGGGAACATTGTCAAACTCACTGCTTAGGAAGCTTAGGCAAGCACGTCAGTTTTGGAGTAGGCTTTTCCACTGTGCTGAATAGTTCCCTCAGCCCACTGGAATTACATGGTCCCAGACGTTTAGCCTATTTCAAGGAAAAAGTTCAAAAATTGTCTTTGTAGTTGTCAGGAGATCCTGCCATGTGTCCCAATCTATGTGAATCTTATTCGAACTTACTTCTGTAATACTTCATTCCATTTTCTCTATGGATCTGATGGGAAGAAAGTACACAAAACTCAATGGGCATTTTAAAATGACCTTTGGAAAATTTTGAGGTGCTCTTGTTTCTTTGGTGTGATGTAATTAGGTTTGAGTCCTGAATGAAGACACTGGAGAGCTGGGTTGTAGCACAGTAGTTCACGTTATTCTTTTACTTTCTTGATGGTTTACTTTCTTGATTAGGAAATAGAGTGCCTCCCCTGGGAGCTTCAGACAGAAAGTGCTCTGACAGAAAAAGACACTGAATCCTGTAGATGGTAGTTTTTTGCACAGATAAAAATGTGTGGGGAGATGAATTGCTAGAGTTACTGATGGGTTTTGATTTTTTACTTTTTTTTTCTTAACTCGTACACAAGGCACAGGTTTTCTGGCTTTTTTCTTTTTTTTNTATTCAGCTGTAAAGATTTGGGGTTGCTGTTTAATTAGCTGTTTAGTATTGTACAATTTGCATAATCACTATTTGACTGCACTTTGAAAAAAAGGAAGTTCAGTCTATTTGTTACTCAACTAAAACAACCTAAAAGGCGAGTAATACTTTCCAATCTCTGTGCATTGCAATGAAGTTTTGAGGTAACTAATTCTTCTAGGCAAAGACACTGACTTCTGGCTGATGGGTTGTTATTATTTCAGTCTTGCGCATAGTCTTGTCTTTTGAGTAGAATTTTCTGTAAGTGGAAGTCAAAATATTCCAAGATACTGGGATGTGAATAGTTTACTTGACTTGGGGGTAGTGGAAACAATAAGCTGCTCTGCAGTGTTCAATATAAAAAAACAAACCTCGAACTGTTAAGTGAATATGTGTATGAGTTTTTTATATCCAAGTGATTTTGTATTTAGGTACATGAAAACCTCTTTAAAATGTTTTGTACTGGTTGCTTTTTGCACTGCAGTAGGATCGCTTGTTAAAGTTCTTAGAACAGAAAATTAATACTGTTTTTTCCCAAAGTTTTAAATGCATACATATCTTTTGTAACTGATAGCATAACTAGCTTTATATTATCAGCTTTTCTCCTGCACTCCCAGGGGCTCTGAAATGTGCAATTAAGATTAGCAGGACAGATTTTACAGCCCGTTCTGAAATTCTCTGTCAGACTGTATTTGAAAGAAGAACCTTCATAACTCTGAGTGCTGACCAAGACAGGCTGGGGTGTGAGACAGGCATTTCCAAGAGCATCTTAGCAGAGCTCTTCTCCTGCTGTCCCTGCACCCAGATTCCCTCTCCATGTTCCACTCTTGTCCCCATCTCCCTTTGTCCTTCCACCTTCAGACCCAGCTGGCACCTCCTGCCCAGCTCTTGCCTCCTCCCAGACAGGGAGCAGTAGCAGGGCTTGGGCCCAGCTGCCCTCTGCTTTCTCTCAGCAGGGTTTAGGGTGTCCACACTTGCTGAAGACATGGACTGAGGGATGTAGGGATGGTACTGGGGCTCAAGCACTTCCAGGTAGGTGCTTATAAAGTTTGCATCAGTATTCCTGAATTCCTGTTATGACCATTGTCTATCGATATTGATGAAAAGCTCCTTTCATGACAAAGGCAGGAAGCTTTTAACATGAAAACGGTCAAACTGTTGTCACATTTCAAAGCAAATATGAGGCCTGGATAGAAACACAATATAAACATTCCCAGGAGAGCTTTTTGAGACTTCTTATGCAGAGCAAAGTTGGCACAGTGTCCCATTTGCAACACTAAAAATCAAATGGGTTTTTGTTTGTTGTTTTTACAATATTTAAGTGACATTTTATTTGTTTTAAGGATCAGTTGCTGACGCACAATATTTCTCTGTCCACTGAGTCACATCAGATGAGCACTCTTTCTGTAGTCACAAGAGTCTCCTTGGCAGGATTGTTTTTGCAGTTGAGAAAACAATAATTAATTCATAGCCAAGATAAAGAACTCAAACCCATTATGAGATTACCACCAATGTGGAGATTTTCAATTGTATTCATAGTAAAGGAGGAGGAGACTGAGAATGTTTGCTACTTACAATTTGGTCTACTACCTATTTTTGTTTTTTTTAAGGTGCCTATCACTGGGCCATCTAAGTAACAATAAGCTAGTCACTCAAGTGTTATACTAAATATTGGTTTCAAGATAACTTAGTATAATGAAAATGAAACTTGTTTTGACAATGATAAAAATGTTTATTTAATAATTTTTACTGTAATTCCCAAGTGAACAAGCAGCCCTTGACCTCATGAAGAAAGTAATTTAATTATTTTTGATTCAAAACCAACCTGCACCTGAAAAATACAAATCACTATCTAACTGATTAGATTAATTTATCTGCAAGAGGAACCCCTCCAGGGGAGGGAATGTACAAGAGCTCAGAATAAAATTAGCAAGTATATAAGATTAAAGGGAAAACAATCAATTTTGCATTAGATTACAAATAAGAGAGTTTCCATATTTGCAATACATTGTAGAAACAATGGAAATAAGCCAGAATTGACAAGCATGTGTGTATTTTATCATTCATTTTAAAACTTTTAACCTGTTGCTGCCACCATGGCGGTTACTGTCTCATAAATTGTAGTAAGTCTGTATCATCTGTTGCATTTGGTTCTTTGCCTGGGTGTGTGGCTAAGATGCTATCAGAAAAATAATGGTTAGGCCTGGTATTTTCTGCAGCCACTTACTCTGACACCATAGTGATCAGCAATCACTGGACTGTGCTTCCATTTACCATTTCTTCGGAGTCCAATCTGATTCTCCTCTTGTCCTTCCTGCCTGATGCACAGATTACTGCGGGGGCTGGTGCCCCGTTGGTGTGGCCCTGCTCTAATCCAGCCTCTTGAAATGGTCCCAACAAAAAGGCCACTGAAAAGGTGTTTCGTTTTAATAAATTAATATTTCACAGCCTGAAAGCTCTGTGTAGCTCTGCCTTGGCTTGCCTGGGCTCTGCAGGGTTGTGCTACTGGCATCTTCAACACTGCTCTGATGGTACTCACTGTGTGGCCCTGGTAAGGTCTGACCAGCAACGTGTGAGGTACAGAAGGGACCAGAAGAAATGATATTACAGCTCTTTATGTGTCAAGAAACACTGTACAGGGCAAATCTTTAAGAATATCACTACAGAGCTGTCACATTAATTTAATCAATCATCATGCTTCCCTTATTCCTTCACAAACTTGCAGTAGGAGCAGAAGCTTTTTTTAAACTCCTCAACAATGGGTAGTATTTGATTGATTTTTAATATACTCCAATTGCTTCCCTCATGACTTGTAACACAGTCTGAGCTTCTCAAAAATATAGTATAAACATGAAGTGCAAAAAGAAATGCACAGAAGTGGTGAGTGTTAACAACAATCCTTTCTTCATACAGAACAGGTTGTAATGTCCTGAGTCTGGAGACTTCTGGTGCCTCAGAAGGAGAACTCGACATCAAGGCAGGTTCTAAGGCATCACCATGTGAGGTGAGAGTAGATATCTGCAACTTGAGTGATTTGCCTGTGCTTTTGACAATGAGTAAGTCCATTTTGCAAGTGTTTTTTCACCCCCGCCCCTCAACAACTGGTGGACAGTTTCTTATGAATTATTGGTATTCTGCGTTAGAAATTTCACATGCTTTAGACATTTAACTTCAATTTTTTTTTTTTAATAATTTTTACTTTGTGCTTTGGTAATTTGTTTCCAACATTTTCTAAATCCTAATGAAAAAAACTCCAAACAACTTCTGGTGTATATAAGTACTCATATTTGAAACTCATTTCCCCCACAACTTTCAGTGTGAGAAAAACTTGGCAGTTCAATCACAAAGTGAACTCAAAGTAATTATAAATATATTACATTTCTTGGAATTTGAGGTGACATTGATGCAAAATTCCATGAGAAGGAATTAGTCATGTTTCCTACAGGGTTTTTCTCTTGCTGAAGACAATCTAGCCTTATTCTTTAAACAATCCCTCCTTATTTCTCTAGTTGCCTAAACTTTTTAGTTTAGTTTTCTTTAAAACTTTCTTTAAAATGTACATAAAATTATTAGCTGGGAGGTTTCTGAGTTGCAGAGCTCCAGCTGCAGCACAGGAGCCTTTGGGAGAACGTGGATCTGGAGCTAAGAATTAAGTGTAGTTCCTCAAAAGAATCATTTCAGAAATGTGCGAGTAGAACTGCTTTGCAGCTTAACGAATCTTAGTCACTTGTGCTTTGGCTTTTGCAATAGCCACGTGAAAAAGAAAGGGTTATTTATTAAGAGCAGAACAGTTCCCTTTTAGTTCTGTAGCAATCATGTCTCTTTTTTTCCAGTCCATGGAAAGTGTTATCTCAGGCAGCTTTGTGCAGGAAGTTCTGTTTATCACTTCCTCACAGTTGCAGTTTGTCTAGGACTTAAATATATGATATCAGATTGCATCAAAATGTGGGCCTTTGTGTGCTTAACTCATCAAAGGAGTGGACCCTCAGGACTTGATATCACTTCACTGCATATGCAGTCATGTAGCAAAACAAAGTCTATCTAAACAGGACAGGACTATTTCTGTTGGTAGTGTAGCAAAGCTAGCAGAATTGGTGTAGTTTCAGGTATCTGCACTGTTTCACTTCTTGTTTTTAAATTTATCACTTTTTAAAAAGTGACACGGTTTGCCTGTTTTTACTATATAAGCTATGAAAAAAACAAAAAATGTTACTTCTACAATCAAAAACACTAAACAACACCAGACCCAGATGGGATTCCCTTGGTGTACGCTGCTGTAGCGCCTGCTTATGTTACAGAAAGGCACTCGAAAATTTTGAATCCGTGTGTTTTCAGCTGGCTATTGTTCCTCTAAATCTGAAATGGTAGATGGTTATCTAGGCAACTATGTGTCAAATAAGCTTAATGAGGCTGTAACAAATACCAAGAGTTACTGCAGGAGGCTGGGTACAGGCTATGAACCTGCTCTCCCACCTTTGTGGTTATGCTGCTATTTTCTATAGCCTTGCCAGCGGAGTTCCCTCTCCCGCACACCGGGCTGCGCTGCCAGATGTTGTCTCTGAGGGCAGCCACAGGAAGTCTATTCAAACTGTGTAGCAATACTTCTGCTCTAAGCAACAGCTCCTCGCCGCTGACTCTGGTTTTCAATACCACCCTCTCCCACACCCCTTGCACTATCTTGCTTAACTATATTGGCTCTTTTGCTCTACACAAGTTGGCTTCACATCGGCCGATAAGTGCTGGGCAGAGCCCAATACCCGCTTGCCGGTCTGGGAAGCTGCAGCTTCAGGTCCATTTCTGCTCCTTCCCACACACTTCTGGTGTGAGTTTTAACCTCGTGATAGTTCCAAAGTGAGAATATGAAGCTAAGCTGATCCACTCTCAGATCCATGATGTAACATGCTCTCTGATTAGCAAAATCTGCTAGTGCTATATAAGGGAGGAAAAAAAGTTTAAATTACTCAGCAGTAAAAGACAAAGTAAAAGTCTCTCTTTTCTTCACGTTTCTTTTCTTCTTTGCACAGAAAAAAAAATGTTATTAGAAGATGGACAGAAACTGATTGAGGTTTTTTTTCTTCCTCCTTTTTTCCATTATTTCAACTTCTGTACGAGTTGATGAACGTGATCGAGAGATTATTCCAAATCCCATCAAGCATCTGCTGGGGGAGCCAGTCAGCAAGTGATCTGAGCACAGCCACCCCACCTGAAGGAAAGGGCCCCAAAGTCCAAACCTGTAGGGATGACTCGATCTTCTGGCACACCTTGGCAGAACCCTGTCGATCTTTGAGTGCAAGCTGGGAAATAATCCAGTTTTCCACTCTGCCTTACCATGCCAAGGAAACCCGGAGATACACTTTATTTTGTCTTCCTGCCTTCTGTTGTTGCCTTCCTCTGTTTTTCCCCCAGAAGAGCTGGTGTGGGGCCTAACACTCAGCTGAACTAATAAAATTGTTGAAAAATGTAGGACATGGTGCTGTTTGCTGTAATTTTGAGCACTGTCAGTCCTTTGTGAGGATTGAGGTCTCACTGTTGGCCAGAAAACAGGAAAGCGCATAAAACTAAGGATTTTTTTTAAGCTGAACTTTCCTCCCCTTTTCTTTCAGTTTGGTTATATAGCAAAAGTGAAAGTCAGGAACCCACTCCAAACACTGTCCTGCTGCATTTAAAGTTTTACTCTGAAAATAACAGTACTTTGCAAGAAGCAAACGCAGCTGATGCCTCATGAAGAACTTGTCCATTTTCACTGGAGGGAGATCGAACCCTTCTTTGTCAGTCAATATGGATAATCAGTGCTGTGAAAAAAAGTTTGCAGCTACTAATCAGTTATATAGTTTCTCACATGCACATATTTGCACAGTGAAAACTGGAAGTTTTGTGTAGTTCTGCTTTGTGGAAATTCACACTACCCTAAAAATGCACTCTACAACTCAAGTGCCCTTTTAAAATATTTTTTTGTGTTTATAAAGTTTTAAATGTTCAAGTAGGTGATGGTACTTTACGTGTCACTGAGGATGTGCAGTGGGTCCACCTACCTGGACAGTCTATGGCTGGTGGACTCCTTGACTCAAGTGGGCATAAAAAGTCTAATCAATGGCATCCAATTAAGATGATGTATTTAAATTAAATTCCTTTTGTGGGTTTTTTGCTTAATCAATTACTTAATTAGCTTTTTTTTTTTTTTTTTTTTTGAAGGGTTGTCCTTTTCTTTTTTTGAATAGGGGGGTGGTGTGGTCTGATTTGGGGTTGTTTTGGTCCTGATTCAGAGCCACATATCTCCGCTCAGAAAAGCATGTAAGGTAATGTCGACTTTAAAGCTCTGCTTAAATCCAACCAAGGTCAACCAGAAGGAAGAAGCACCAGCTTAATGATTTCTTGGCTTGTGGCTGCTGTAGGACTCCCAGAGATGCTAATGCATGTTAATTTAAACTTCTTATCACTACACTAGCAAGACTGTTCACACGTTTTCCAGAGACACCACAGGATTTAGGCTGTTGGCCTAATTGCTATTGTTCAGGCTGTTAGCTATTATATTTACCACAAGCTGTTTTCATCTTGTTGGGAGCCTGGTGCTAAACCAAAAGCCACCTATTTTAGCAACTTATTGCCTTCCGGAAGCTGAAGCAATTACAGTGGAGTATGCAGAGGACTTTCTATACAGTGTGTGTAAATTCTTGTCTGTGGTTCCAATAGATAATAAATTTTGTTTAGGGAACCTTGTACCTGATTAGAAATGTAAGGCTCCATGACATAAAGCACAGCACACAGTCTTGCTGTAAATGTTAGCTTTTTGGTTTGATTTTTTTAAAAAAAGTTTAAAATGTAATTGATTAGCCAAAATGTATGTGATCATGACTTTCATGCCTGATCAGGTCTGAACTTATCCTGCAGGATAGTCTAATGGTGGATCCACAACCTCAGCCTGTGTCTGTTTTGAGTCAATGACTGTCAAAGATGGATTTCTCTGTATCCCACAGAAGCAGTAGCTGATCAGAAGACCACAAGATTTGTACAGTCGTGGTGGTACCAGTCTGGAAAAATACTTCAGATGAATAAGAAGAAAGGACACAAGCCCTTCTCATTTCAGTCCAAAAGAAATGGCTACCTTAATCTGTGACCAAATTTTCCTCACTTAATGGGGTTTGGTGGTTGATTAGCTACTTGTGGCAACTACATGTTGCTGCAAAACACAGTCCCCCTTCAATCTTTGTGCCACAGTTTTCTGCCCCCTTTCTTGCACCAGGAGCAATGGTTGGCTGATCAAGCAGTCAGCCAGTTAAGAGAGAGGCAAACAAGAAGAAAAACAATTCTATCAAGAAAGTAAATTAATTTTTGGCCATTCCCATTCCTTGATCTAGTTTGTGGAGAGGTCAGGAATTTGTGTCCTAGGCAGGCGACCCAGTATTTTGGGCAACAAGACTCCATAAGACTATGGTCAGCAGTAACTTAAGATTGAACCATGGATGTCTGACTTCTTAAATTGCCTTATTCTTTTTCATATTTTTAGTTACAGTTATTAACCTGCTTTAAAAAGGAAATTCAGTTCAGGAGTCATGGATGTTTATTTAGGGATTAATTTGCTTTGGAAAAAGCTTCTAAGATTTGTCCTTAACTTAAACCAAATTTGAGGTTGCAAAAAATGCTTGGTTATACTTGTATTTATTTCATTTTTCACACTCCTGTCCACTTCCTTCTTTTGCTGGAAGGTCTTCCAGTCTCCTCAGAACCTGGAAGTACAAGAAATAAATGAGAGGCACCTACTTTTGCAAAACGTGGGTGTTCTTGTGGGGAGGATCATGAACTGGGCCTTGGGAAATCTGGGTTCAATTTTCTTCTTTGCCTCTCATTTGCAGTTTAATATTGGGTAAGTTATTTAGTAAAATCAGTCTATGCTTCAGGCTCCCATCTGTGAAACACCTTGTATCTCCTTACCTCAAAGGAGCAGTAAGTTGGTTAGAGCATGGTGCTAATAACACCAAGGTTGCAGGTTCCACCCCTGTATGGGCCATTCACTAAAGAGTCGGACTCGATGACCCTCGTGGGTCTCTTCAAACTCAGAACATTCTGTGATTCCCAGTATTCCCAGATTCATGGTTCTGCAGTGCTCTGATGCTGTGGTGATTGGAGCTGTTTGTCAGCACAGAAAGACTCTTCAAGAACAACAACAAAAAGGTACCACATTTAATTAAACATAGCGTTTAGTTTTGTTTCCCCAAATTATGATTTTTTATCTTGTTTTAACCTGCTGGAGAATAGGCTGTTGTGTTTGTTTCTGGGGATGTATCTCAGTCCTAAGCAGCTCTGTGTATGTATGTGTGTTGTGGCAGTGTCACTCCTGGACAGCTAAACCAGAATGGGATATGCCAGACAGCCCATCTTCAGTGGGGCTCTCATAGGGACTCACTGAAGATACACTATTTTCAGTAAGACGTTCATTTAATGTTCTTTTTTTCCTTTAAGACCTAAGGGTTAGCAAATCTTGAGCAATAAGGGTATTTCTGCTTTTATCCAGCAGTGTGAGTTACCGGGCAGTGAATGTGTATGTTGTGTGTCTGGCTCTGAACTGAAGTGGGGAAGGAAGGATATGACCCTAAGCTTAGAGATCCTGGCTCTGTAGATCAGCTTATCATCTCACATACTGAGTTTCTGATGACTCTTCCGCACATACAGAGCTGTATTCGCAGATGTGCAAGAGAAAGGTGCACATTAAGACCACATCAAGTTCCATGGTCCTTCTTCAGTCAAAAAATATTAGGAAGCAATGATGTAGCTTATCATTTCATCATATCTAGTAGGTCTGAATAGCACATTGTTTACACATTACCTCTTTTCATGACTTTGCACATGCTGCAAGATTTCATGAGTCAGATTTTTGAAGGGACTAAACAAGTACAAAAATTAAAACATTTAATCCTGGATTTGGCATATGTCCCCTTCATTAGAAATGCAAACCATACAAACAAAACTATTTGCAGCAAGCTACTCAGCAACACACATTGCAAAAGAAAGCCTTGCACGTAATTAGATTCCCAGAAAAACATTTCATCACAGCTGTCTTAGCAGCTGTCAGATGCCAGTTCAAAAAAGGCAAGTATTGAAGTTTGTTATAACATTGCTAAGTAATGGTTTACATGTTGGCTTCTCCATTGTGCTTAACAGGAACCTAGACTTTTAAAATTTATTCTCAAGCAAATAATTAAGTTCTTTATTAACTAGCTGCAGAACTCACTAAGAGTCATTTGTCTTCATCATTAGACAATGGCTAAGTTATCCTTTGAATCCTAGCTATGTGCCTGTGTGAATATATTGCCATGATAGAGGTACTATACTATTCTATTTTTAAATTTTCACATTATTGCCTGCTTTTATATTGCGGTCTTTGAAAAACTATCTACAATCAGAAAGAACATTTTTATGGAGCATGAGTTTAGATAAAAAGGCTGAAGTTGAGCTCAAAGGCATTTTCATTGCAGTATGCTTTAAGGATGAATGAAAAATTACTTTGAACTTGAAGCCAATTGGACCTTCAAAATTAAGTATTTTTGTCATAGATGCAAAACTTGGAAACTGGAATTGTTGTTAGCTGCTTCAGAAGCACCAAGAAAACCAGAAGCTGAGTAAGCTGGAGTAAGATGATGCAGCTTTCAGTGCGTGGCACATTTATCATTCTTAAATGAATGTTTGCCAAAGGCAGGTATAGCTATTGGTTACTGCAGTGTTGTGACAATGTATATACTCAATACCAGACCTCTGAAAACATATGCAGACTGGTTCGAGTTGTGATTGGATGTGTTACATAGGCACAGGCTCTGAACAGTTGCATTGAATTAATGAAGTAGTGCATGACATCCTAAGAATGGATTCAATGTTGAAGAGAAACCAAAATTAAGGAGTTCAAAGTTGGTTCCACAGTTTTAAAGAGCTTGACAGTAGTCCTTATCTGAGTAAGTTCACATCTGGTGAACTGTGTACAGAAGACCTGTGTCTGTATGATTATGCACAGTCTGATTTATGAAAATGTGGGGTTTTATGCTAGACAACAGTTTTTGTAAGTAACATACAAATGTTCTTCACACAAATTATTGTTCAAAAATCCTCTTGTAAGGCTGTTCTGAGGAATTGGCATGGGAGTTTAGTTTGGTTTTTGAGGGTTCTCCTGTTGGTGTAGATCTCTCTACTTCCAGTTTGTGAGTAGGATGCTCCTGAGTCTATAAAAGCCAGGACTCTGCTAAACACTCCCTCTTTTACAGCCTGTCTGGACCTCTAGAAGTTGGGAGTGTCTAGCATTTTAACAACTGGTGACTGAATGTGTGAGTATAGGCCTTGGTTAACTGCATAAATGCCATATGGAGAGACAACTTGCAATCCTCAACTCTGAATTCTTGGCACTAGGCAATGAGTGATTGACTCTGAAATGAACCAGCAAGTGCAGTGAGGAGTATCTCACCAGGTCTGCTGTACTGTGCCATTAGGAAAAGGTAAATACAGGTACACCAGCCAGAATCATCACAGAATTGTACAATATCCTGAGCTGGAAGGGACCCACAAGGATCATCAAGGTCCAGCTCCTGGCTCTGCACAAGACACTCCCAAGAATCACACCATGTGCTTGAGAGCATCGTCCAAACACTTCTTGAATTATCAGGCTTGGTGCTGTGACCACTGCCCTGGGGAGCCTGTTCCAGTGCCCAACCACCCACTGGGAGAAGAACCTTTTTGTAATATCCAACCTAAACTTCCCCTGATGCAACTTCAGGCCATTCCCTCAGGTCCTGTCACTGTCACCACAGAGAAGAGACCAGTGCCTGCCCCTTCTCTTCTCCTCACAAGGAAGTTGTAGCTGCAGTCAGGTCTCCCCTCAGTCTCCTCTTCTCCAGGGTGAATAGACTAAGTGACCTCAGCTGTTTTTCACATGCTTCCCCTCAAGGCCTTTCACCATCTCCGTTGCCCTACTTCGGACACTCTCTAATGGCTTAGTATCTTTCTTATATTGCAGTGCCCCAAACTGCCCACAATACCCAAGGTGAGGCTGCCCCAGTGCAGAGCAGAGCAGGACAATCCCCTCCCTTGCCCGGCTGGTGATGCTGTGCCTGATGCCCCCCAGGACAGGGTTGGCTCTCCTGGCTGCCAGGGCACTGCTGACTCACATTCAACTTGCCCTCGACCAGGACCCCCAGGGCCCTTTTGCTATACTTCATTATATTCAGCGTAGGGCTTTCTTTTTTCCCCTCCAGCTATGAGACACCAGCAGTGTTCACTTGCACAATTAAAGCCCGATGAGTTGCCTAGAGTATGAGCAGCCTCTGATGCCTTACATAAATGCAAATCAGCTGTACCCTGACAGTGAGGGGAGCCAAAGATGCAAAAACAGGGTTCTGTAATTCGCTAGCTGAAACCAGCAAATGTTAAAACAGCACCATGTGTCCCTCCCTTCCACACCCCTCAAGTGTCTACCTGCCTAGGTGAAAAGTTTGTGCTGGGGATGCCCAGGTATGTTCATCCTGCAAATGGTGCTGCAATGACCCCTGTAGCTAAGGAAGGGGAATTGAAAGGCTCAGTCAAAAGTGCTTCTGAAACTCCCTCAAAGATGTTGATTTGGCAGAGGACTTTTAAAGACTCCAAGAGTAAGCAGCTCAGTGATGCCCTCATCTATTTAAAGTGATCTTAAAACGCTTGCTATCTTGCAACACGTAGAAATGATGAAGTAACAAAACTGGGTGCCTTATTTTTCCGGACTTTTTGGAATTTTTTTGTCTCTGACAAAGCAAATCCCGTTTTGAATAACGAGCATTCTTTAACTCTGCTTGAAAGTGCTCATCCTAAAACTGAGAGGTAATCCTGTCTCTAGCTCTCTGCTAAAGTATGCTGTGCTTCAGTCCCGCCCCAAAAATAAAACAACCAACCAAACAAACCAAAAAGTAAGAGGGGAGTTTATCAGACTTCTTTAAAAAACCTGCAGCCGAACCCAAAATGCTCAAAGGACCTTTTTTTTTTATAAAAAAAAAAAACACTAAACCATCTGGAATTTGAACCATCTGTTTAGTGGCCAAGGCTGTTTTTGCCTCTCTCATTTTTAATTCCATTGATGATGAAGTATTTGAAGCAGTATTGGTTAATTCTTCCTTATTAGAACATTTCCCTTCATCTTCCCCCTCTTCACCTCATGCTTTCTATGAGAACATCAGGTAACAAGGCAAGCCTGGCTTCTGACCAAAAAGATATTTTAGCTAGAGATTCATTAGTGTGTATAAAAGTAGTCAACCTTGTTTAAATGCACTTCTTACACAACAAGACAGGGGTTCAATTACCATATTTCATTTAAAGTGAAGATTAAACATATTTACCAGGACAGTGCACTAATCCCATGAATCCTATTTATGTTGAAATGTAGCGCTATTGGCAATAAACAGCAATTTGAGGAGCCATAACCCAAGGAAATAATTGTCAAGTGACTTTAGAGCTCCCTATAAATTTCCTCTTCATGACTTTGGCACTAGTGTTCAACAACGGAGTTAAATATTTGTTTTAGGTGGTCCTGCCTTTAACAGACTAATTAAAAAGATGGAATTCTTTGATTCTATCTCACATAATTTTACTTCTAATCTCTCTCAGGCTCTCTTTAGGCTAAGTGATCTCTATAAATGGAACTAAACATGCTTTTCTTAAATAGAGAGTTTACAGTATAGCAATAAATTCAAGCACTAGGAAAGTAAATGCAGCTGAAGTACCTTTAATGATGCTATTGTGTAGTTGTTATGGTTGTAATCCCATTACACAGACCTTTACCTTGAAGGCTATAAATTCTTTGAGAAATTATTCTAATGGGAAGGGGCATTACTTAAACATTGTGTTTAAACATGACAAAAAAGGGGATGATTTAAGTTTGGAAAACCAAGTCACACTAACCGAAGCAGTAATAACAGAGGGAGATTCAATTTTTGCCTATCATGCAAATCTTCTAAATTTGTATTTCTGAAAAACCACGCAATGAAACTGTTCCCGGAGCTACTTCTTGTTATTGCATCACACACATGGCTGGAACTTGCCATTAAGGATCCGGACCCCATTCTTCTCTACACCTGCAGGCTTAAAAACAGTACCTGAATCAGAAATTGTCAGCCTAAATACCTGACCCAAAGCCCAGTGAAGTCAATGGAAGACTTTCCATTGATTTTAATGATTTGGTTCAGGACCTAAGTAAGTATTTCTAAGACAAAAATCAATATTGTTCCACAGTGGTAATGTTTTCATGAGCTTCTATTGATCCTTTTGTCATAGATTACAGGATACCTTGGCACTGTCAACATACCAGGTTTTAACAAACTGATTTGATTTATTAACACCATTTGATTAACATCTGCAGTAGCAAGTATTTATCAAACGTCAGCAAACAAAAGTTCAGCAGAAGGATCACCACAAAAAATGACTTGTTGCACAATGTGAGGCTTTCTGTAAAACCAGTTTATGTCAGAGCCCTATGTGATATGCTCAGCATAAGTTCGGTATTCAGAATTTTTTTTTTAAACTAACTAGACCATCAGGTCTAAGGAAAGCTCTTACCTCTCCTGGAGTACCTTAACTTTCCTCCTTACAGATAGATTCATGGTGAAGAAAACCTTGCCATTATACAAGCAGGGCTGTAAAAATTCTAAGTTTTCAAATTGATGCTTTATGATTTTGTAACCCCTCTTCTAAATAATTAAAGTGAAATGCATCATCCTATTTCAGAAATACACTGCAATGCATTATTGTGTTTATAGCATCTGACTTAGAAGTGCAAGTTCTGGGGCATCAGAAATGGGACTGCTTATGTCAGGGATATTTACAATATGATTGTTCAATTGACAGCCCTGTAATTTAGCTTTGCCACCTTATAAACCAACCAAAACCCTTCAGTCATTTCTTGAGAATGATTTTTTGAAATCTGGGCCTCTAATTCAACTTGATTTTTGTGTGGTTACTTGAAAAACAAGTAATTCATACAATTTAACAATTATATAGTGGTTTTTTAGTGGTGTACAGCTTTCCTACTACTGTTTTAATATATCAGACTCCTCCATGTGATATTGTTTCTCAGTTTACTAATAGTGACCAGAAAGTCCCCCAGGTTTAAAATATCATTTCCTCCCTTTCAAAGGATCTTTTTTTTCCCTTGAAGAATATTTGAAACTTTTCCTTATCCAAACCCCAAACTAGAAATTATATCTGATACAGATTAGAATGGTTTACATTAATTAATGTTTTCCAAACAAATGTAAAGCTTAATTTGTTAATTGAGGTTGAAATCAGTTATCACACATAACCTGTTACAGTATGAATATCTCTAACAGTTCAGTCGATCATAACAAAAATGTGGATATCATGTAAATCTTATCAGGATCACTAAAATAATGGGACTTTTGTTTACAAGGTGTCGATTGGTTTTAGAAGCTTTGATAATGACTCCAGACAGTCAATAAATACAGAGACTTTTACATACCCAGTAGGAGCCGAACTGAACTATCTAATCTTTTTAAAATGACAGACAACACAATGAACTCTGAACTTAATCCCCTTCAAACATTAAGGAGACAGTTTAGTGCTTAAAGTACTCTTCAAACTCAAACCCTACATAAAAAAAATCACTAAGTCTCTGATTTAAACACATGGGAAAATTCAGAGTTAAGGCTGGTTTTCCTTCCCATTGTGCCTGGCCAGGGGTCTGTGGTGGGCTACAAGTCTGACAGTTGGTTATCTTGGGCAAGGAAAACACCTTTTTGCCTTTTGAAAGCTTATATTCAAAGCATTAAAAAACCCCAAATCAAAATCTGAAGCCTTAATTATTTTTTGTCTCTGTGAAGCAGATTTTCCCCTTAGGTTTTGAAGCAGACTTGGGGAACAACCTTATATGCTACATTTCAAGTGACAAAATTTACACTGTTGGGATCATAACCTTTGAAAATAATACATTGCCTTTAAGAGGCAAAGGAAACTCTAAAGCTTATGGGGGAGAAGGGTGGCAGGTAATGGCTAACATACAAGTTGTGTATATATGAACATATAAATATGTTAAATCCCCCTTTATTTCAGCCTGTCAATTTTTAAAATAAATAATAGGACCATCTGACTGCAGGACTGTTTCTTTAACTAGTAATAAAGTAAGAGAAGACAAAATAAAAATATCCTTTAAGTTATCACTAGGAATTCTTCTGAGAGAATTGTTTGTTTTTAAACATCTTTAGAGTCTCTATGTACAGTGTAAATCTGCATCCTTCAGTATGATTTTCCATGGATTGCATGCTGCACGTGCCTTTTACTGGTTTGTCTTATTACTGTAACTCTCTGGATAATGAACAGAAAAATTAATCCATTCTAACCTATTCAGTGCATCCCTTTTGCTGTCTAATGCAAAGCCTGATGTGAAAAACACTTTTGTTTTATTCTTAACATGACCCAGATATCTTTACTGTCTTTCCAGTGTAACTGGAGTTAAGCTGCGTTAAATCTCTGTATTTGTTATTAATTAATTCCACTGAATAGATATTTCCTGAGATCTTTTGGATGCCTCTCAGTGTCTCAGGTAGAGTGCTGTATGCAAAGGGGGAAATGCAATCTAAACCATCATTTGAACTTTTAAATGAGAGGTGTTTCAATCACCAAAATCTGCCTACATTGTTGAATGCCACTTGTTGTTCTCCAATTTTGTAATTTTTTTTTATAGTATCCTTATGTGTCTTGGTAAGTTACAGTGTGTGAATGGTTTAAAGTATTTAATGTTATTAACTATGATTCTTAAGTCAGGAGTTTCTGAAGTTCCCACTATCTGTGTTTTGCTATGACTAATTATGTAAACTTGTCTTTCCTGCAGTGCTTGATGAGCAGACTATAGCTGCTTGTTGTGGAGTTGTTGAGTTGTCCCTCAGATGAGTTATGTTATCACAACAGCTTAAATCTTATAATGGATTGTTATTGAGAGATGTGATATCTGTGTTCTCAGGATGAGATCAGCCAGCAGAGGTGAGAGTGTGAGTATTTTTTTAGCACCAATGCCTGATACTTTAAAACATTTTCTGAAGTCTGAATTTACATTAACTGTGTAAAAACTCTATCGTGATTTTAGGCTCCAGTTATGCTAATTGATTTTGCTGACTGATCACAACATTTCAAGATATTCTAACAAAAAAAAAAATCTCAAAATGCTTACTTTGGAATTTTTTTTGTATGTTTGACTTACAGGATTTTGATAATCAGTACTTTCCCTGGTAAAATTAGTGGAATTTCATGATAGTTGATTAAATAGCACTTTTCCTTTGCAGTAGTTGCTTTTCCTTTCCATAGTTGCCTAATTAGTACTTCCTGAATCAGAGAATAGCTACATGTTTTATAATGAAAAAAAAAAAAAAAAAAGGAAGATGAAGAACCAGAGGTCTGCTAATGTATTTGGCTTTGGTTCTTTCCTTCTTCACTTCTTTAAAACCTTTGTTAGTCATTCTAATAGATTGCTTCCTAAATCTGCTTTGTTTACTGTTACATTTATGGACAGTACTGTAGAAAATTTTATAATAGGAAAGTCTGTGTTGAAGAACTACACAACTGGTCATGAATAACATGTAACCAGTATTCACTTAGAGCAGAACCTACAAGAAGTGTCTCTAAGATATACTGCAGCATCTCTTACTCTCATAGACTCCTTGGTACATGCTCTCTCTGCCATCCTCTTTCTTCCACCAAGAGTTCCAAAATGCACTGTGTTTGGGCAGTGCCATCACAGATCAAGCTATAAGTAAGATTAGTTATAGGCATTTGTAATTTTTTTTCTCTATTTTTACCAGTGGTAGCCACGAAAGAACTTAAGAAAGCTGAATGATGCCTGCTGACACTGTGTACAAAGCATCCTCTGCATGGGCCAGATGGTGCAACAGCTTCCCAGCATGGTGTTGGCCCCCAGTGGCTCAGTATTGGTGTCTGTGGAGATCTTGGTCTCCTGAATGGAAACCAAGGACTGCTTTGTGGAAGAAATCCCAGCTCTGGCATGACCGGTGAGCTTCCCACCAAGAAGGCAACTTTTTTCCTTCAAAAAGACTAACGTTTACTACATCTTTAATTCCCAACTGTGCAGCAATTTCACAAGTACTGGCTTTCCAATGTTTTAATTGATCAGACCTTTCCCTTACTTTGCTCTACCGTGTGAGTATTTATAGCAGTGTAACACTAAACCAGATCTGCCTTTGTTTTTGAGATTTATGCTTTTTTTTTTCTTGAACAGGAAAACATTCATTATCAAATGTTGGGAGAACAATACAGTAAGTGGAGGTTATTTTATATGAAAATATTGTTGATTGTTCCTCCCCTAGAAATCTCTCCTGGCAGCTCACTTCCTGCCAAATGAATCAGCAAAAGTTGCTCATGAAAGTTGTTAATATATAATACAATCACCCAGCACTGCATTTGCTCCTTATCTATGAAGTCCTTTTGTGATCAATGATTCACATCACCTTTTGATTATGGTTTTTGAGCACAAACAGTTTCTTAATATAAATTAATGGCCTTGGAATTTCTAAATAAACATTCCCTTTTGTTTTGCATCATTTCCTATTTTCTTACCAAAACAGAGTCTTTTTGTAATTGTTCAGTTTTCACTGGAAAAAGTGTTTGTGGACTGGAATGTTCTCAAAAAACAAGCAGTTCCTTTCAGAGCTATTAGTGTTGATTTACAAGGTCTAACATGAAATGTTAATTGAATATAGGTAGGAAATATTACAAAAAAGCAGTTAGTGTGGTGTGATCTTGTAAATAATGATTCCTGCACTAATTTACTGGAAAACAGATTTTCTTTTGAAGTATAGTACTTTTTGGCAATGTTGGGTCTCTTTGTTATGGTTATTTTTTTTTCTTTCACAGTAATAAAACCCAATTTATCTAAGCAGGAGGTAGTCAAGGTACTTCCTCTGAATTTTCTTATTATTGTTAACACTACTAAATAGTTAGGCACAGACTCTTCAGCAAAATTAATTCCTATGATTTCCTCTGGCCAGGTCTGATGAGTAGGACAATTAAAATACCAACTATCACACAGTGATAAGATAATGTTGACTGTCCCCTCTTGCAAACTTCAATGAAGCATGAGTGGAGAATGTAGCAGAAGCATAAGCCTGACCTGCACAGAACTGGTGCAAAAAGCTATCTGATAGCACTCATTTTTTAAAGCAGAGTTATTCCGCTTAAGTCAATTAGGTGGAGTTCTAACTAAACTGAAATAAGAGCCTGAGAGACTAAAAATGCCTATGGAGATATTTAGTTTAATTAATTGTTGGCTAAAGTGAATCAAGCTTACATTCAGACAAGGGACTTTTTTTTCCCCTAATGCATTTAAAGAATATAGGCCATGATAAAAATGGTCAGACTTTTGAGTGGGTTGTTCGTGGTGGTTTCAATTAAAGCGTTTAATTTTGCAGTGAGGACAGACTGACTGGGCTCAGTGTCTGCCATTCACTGCGGCTCAGCCAACAGAGCAACTCGTCAGGCTGGGATCACTTGGCCATCACCAGTCAGAAGTCCATCATATACTTGTCCTAACCGCAAAAATAATTTTAATTTCTGACTTGTTCATACCCCAGAATAGGACAGGGGCTTTTTTCCTCTGGAAAATTCTCCTGGGTTACATAATGAATTTAAATGCTGTGGCTATCTAAGTCTGGAAGCCTTTCTTCTGGGAGAAGAAAAAGCCCTCCTGTTCCAGAAAAGCAATGTCTTCCAGAACAGCATCTGTAATAGAGCTCCTCACTGCCTGCAAGGAAGCCAAGCCCTCAGGCTCCTGAGGCACGTCATTGACTCAGGATTTTAATCAATGCCTTTTCCTTAAAAGCACTAGTAAGCAGAGAGGAATTTATTTTATGCATCACTGTTTTGTTCTGTGGTATGATAAAGGTGCTACTTCGTAGTCTATTATCCAATATTGTTAAGCAGAGTCTCTTCAAGCAGGAAATTCAAATGCTGTGTTAAAAAATAGTAGATGTATTTATTTAGTCTGATCTACTACTTACTTTTTGCATGTGCGCAGAGGTGGGGCTGAGCATTGTTTCACAGTTTGTGTGTTATTATGAAAATGAAATGGTGCTTGTTCCTCAATGGCACTGGGCATTACATAAACATGTATGATGAGAGTGACTCCCCTCTTGTTCCCACTGCTGTGAGACAGAAGTGCTGCTGTTCAGCCTGTAGTCTCAATTCCTTTATGGACGTTTACAAGGATAACATCAGCACCAGCTGAGGATCTCTCCAGGTATTTTCAGGCACTTGTAACATGTCAGTGAAATTTCAGAAGCAGTTAGTAATGCACTGCCCTCCTAATGGGAGAGATGTGTTGTTTTGAGTGATTTACTATTAAAAAAATAGGTGTAAATGTGCAATAGAAAGTTGTTTCCTCAATATTTTGATGAAGATTGTTATATACATAGTCCAATTCTTAAATCCAGTATAAGTAAACAAACCCCAATCTGTTTATAGATTTTGATTACAATACAGGAAACATAATTCACTTGAACAGTCTGAAACAAACCCAAGGTGATTTCCCTGCTGGTATCTAATACACTGTAGTGTATGGAGTGATCAGGAAAGTAATTTTATCATTTATCATTTTATCAGATGCTTGTTAAGGAGATGTCTAAGCTTTTGGAGAGATAGGTGCAATCCTGTTCAAGGAAACACAGGTTTTTAGTCATGGTAGTGCTTTGAGCACTAAAGCAATTTCTATCATCTTTCCCTTGGCTTATGGTGTGCACATAATACCTAACAATAAATGCTGTTTTAAAATAAAAATAACAATGTTATATGTAATATATTTGCAATAACTTAAAACACAGTTTCTCCTGCAAACCCTTACCATAATGAAATGCATTTGGGACAAATAAAAAACATATTAATTTGCAGCAAATGGCTGTGAATCATACACAGAGGCCTTCTGCCTAATCTGGTAAGGGTTTTCTTACAGTTTCTAAAGGTTAATATCAAATGTGTTAATGTGTCCAAGATGCATTTATTCTGAAAACACAGTATATTATAAAAATCAAAGCATAAGAAGTAGGTAACAACTATACCTTTTATTAAAATTATTTTTACACTCCTATTTCATACACAATTGCGTGGTTTTATCTCTTAAAAAAAAAAAAAGAAAAGTTCTGAGAATATTTTTTTTGTGTCTGTACAATGAATGAAGTGGCCTAGCAAGGTACTAGAAGCCTCTTTTTCACAGAGAAAAGATTGCTGTCTTCAATACGTTCCTGGCAGGTGAAACTGATGCTGCCTAAGTGCTCCATTCATCCCAGCCCGTGTTGTGCACATGTTAATACTCATACATTACACTGAATTACCTGTTCCTACGAGCTACTCTTGTATTTGCTTGGGCAAAGGTGCCCAATTCCTGATGGCATAGCCTTGAGCTAAATAGGCCTAAGCTTCCCATTGCAAATTTCAATAGTATATTTGAGAAAAATAATTTTATCCTAATCAACGGGCCAGGCTAAGCTAGATGCAGCTGTACTGTTGATGGTGAGGTACAGGGATGTGCATGTTGTTGATTATTTGAGGGGTGAGTGGGTAGAGAAATGAGTGAGAAACAAACTAGAGCTCCCGTCCTCCTCCTGGTGTATCTCTGATGGCAGTATTCATCTAGAAGCTCAGGTAGCTATTCTGGTTACAGATTAAATAAAATTTCTTAAAGCACATCTGTATCAATGGAAAAAATGGCAGTGATAATTCCAGCTTCTCCCTATCTACCTGTTTTCCCCAGGGACCACTTGACAGGGTTGTTGCCACAGTGCTTCATCTGAGAGGCAGGCAAAAACAGGTCTGGCCATCAGAAAAACAGGCACAAGGGGGATGGAAGCAGCCAGTGCAGGTTTGAAGGAGTATGAGCTGGTTTTCAAGGGTCCAGTTTGGGGATGAGCCCAGGAAAGGAGGCAGTGCCAGAGCAGGAGATGCCAAAGAAATGACTAATGCCATTGTTGTCCTTGTGGAGGGATGTAAAGAGGAGATATCCAGGCAATGACCAATGAAGTAATTTGTTATGGATGGCATTGCATGAGAAAATTATCTATAGTAACCTGATTTGAGGGTGGACATTATTCCCTTTCCCTCCTTTCCATGAATCATTCAAAATGGATTCCAATCCAACTGGGAAAGAAAATTAAACAAACTTGATGCTGCTAATCTTGCATTGGCAATTTGAAAAAAGAAGTAATCTACACTGGAATTGCATACCCAGTAGGGACTCTATACTACAGCACATGCTGCACTTTTTGTAATGGTCATGTGGGTAAAATATGTCTTTAAAGAATTAACACAGGCAGGCAAGATTTAAACCAGAAGTTCTTGGCCCTCTGGTATCCCATTAGACTTGGGGAAGAGTAAGTATTATGGGAGGAAAGAGAGAAAGGACGTGGTGAAAGTGGTTTTGCTGTAGATAAGCCTCTGCTTCCTGCTTCACAATCTTGTTATTTGCCTCAATTTCCCCTCTTATTCTACAAAGAGCTTTAAACCATTTTTACACCTTGAGCAAGAGATAGGTGCTTTGGCTTATTTTTTCAAAGGAAAATCTGAGGATGGTTGGAAAGATGGCAGCAGCTCTTTACAGCTTACAGGGCCTGAAGCTTCTGCCTGTTCAGACAAATTAAATACGTCCTTCACAGAAATAGTAGGAATGTAACCAGTATAGAAAATACCTTCCCTTTTTCTGCCAGGGAACTTCTAGCAGTTAAATGCTTTCTCAGGCTTCTTGATGTGGTTAAATCTCAACTAGTAAAAGTATGATGCCTCAGAAATTATAACTACTACTCCCCTTTTCTGCATAGGCAGTATAATAAGTAAATAAATAAATAAATAAAATACTTAGCATTGTTTTGCTGACAATCTAGTTGCAGCCTCTGAGCATGTTATGTATAGTTGGGAGGTAAAAATACACTGTTCTGCCAGAAGCTGATATCTCTTTGTCTTTTTGCAAAAAAAACTTAAATTCCTTGGACAAGGCCATTCCCCAAAGCCTTTGGAGAGTGGCCCTGAACTCAGCTGGAAAAAGGAAAAGTTCCCATAGGACTGAAAGATGTAGCCTTTGGGCATGTCTAATCTGCACCCACCTTAGGGAGGAGGTGGGGAGGAGCAGAAGACAGAAGTGAAGGAGGGGAGCCCAGGCTGGACAGACAACCCAGGGAGGAAGCAGGGTCATCTGCGGCCGAAGGGGCTTTTGGCAGGTGTTAATGTACTCCTGCCCACAGATCTGAGGTCAGATATGAGGTGTTAGATCCTTCTCGAAGTGTCATGGTCCTAGACAGGTTCAGTGTGGGTGTAAATCACTCTAGAGAGCCAGGCAGGTGGGCCTGCTGCTATTTGTTCTATTCCTGTGCAGGGACCCAAGGTACTTCAACACTCACTGCCACAAATGAAGAGGCTGAAACACCTGCCTATGTCTTGGTCATTCACCTTTGTATTTGTTTCCTTCTTTTTACATTGTTTTGCTTTGTTATTAAACATATTTATTTCCTGGCAGCTGTGGTATCTACAAGAACATTGGCACGTAGGATTCAGAGTTGTTTATTTCGGTTGGTTGTTTTCCTAAACAAGCTTCTGTTTATATTTTTGGGAAAGAAGGAAGAATAAATTGTACCCAAAGCTTCTGTAAGTATCAAACTCATTTAAAATCACATGAAAGTATTCATAAAAGCACTCTGTATAAATTGGCATTTTATTTTTATTGCAAGCCACAGTGTGTGATGGCCGGGTGTAGATGTCTGAGGCATCTCTAATTTACCTGGCCTGCCTGTGCTCTGCCAGAGTGGCAGTGGATGCACTTTCTTCTACCACAGGATTAACTTAAGCTTAGTGTACTAGTTTCTGCGGTTTACTTTCACAGTGTCACCTCGTAATTGTTAAACTAACACCAAACCTGGTGACTGTTACAACTACAATCAGTAGTTATAATATCCTTTCACCTGCATTTGTGTGACATCCAGTGGCTGGATGGGTCAATCACAGGCTCCCATTTCTTGTGAAAAATGTAAATATTACTCACAAGTCCGGTTAGAACACGAAAGCAGGAAATGTATTGGATATTAATGCTAGCAGAGCAGTTGTTTAATTTTGTCTTAAAAATAAACAGGCAATTAAAACAGCTTGTTCGAGGGAACACACTGGAGATTTCTATGTAGCCTTAACTCATTATAGCCTTTAGGGCTCTTTCCCACTGCTACTGATGTGAACTCATCTCCTGTGTTCCCACTGGACACAGAGAAGTGAATAAACAATGTATCATCCTGATCAGAAATGAGTAATCTGTTTTCCTGCATTTAACTGCACCATAGCCAGGACTCTCGTCAATTTTGTCAGGAACAGTACTGAAATAGGGACCAAATTTTTATTAAAACCCTTGAAATATTTAAAATAGTGAAATATATTAAGTTTGATTATCCAAATAGTATTGAATTTGCCTTCTAAAAGATTTTCTAAACTGAAGGATCTAGACCTCCAGTCTCATGTTTGAAATAACTGCCTGAAATTAAAGTAATTCATTGCAGTTGTGTAAAGTATTTTCACTGCCATCTTCATAATGACAATGACTTGACAGCACTGCTCTCAACTTTTGCTTATCCTTTTTTTTTCCATGCAGGTAATAGTAACAGCTTTTTTATTGCACACTCAGACAAACCACAGTCATCACAGAGCATTTTTTGTAATTTTTTTAATTATAAGGCACATTTACTAATGCTGAAAAGGGAAAAGATAAAAACATAAAGGTTTCTCTGCTTTTCTAATCCTTTTTACAAGGTCCATAAACCTGTTTCATAAATTCAGCTAATTCCTTGCACATCAGGCTTTTATACAAGCAAAGGGAAAAAGACAATATTTTTTAAAAATTTATTTTTAATCTCATAAAACATAGCAGGAAGTTAAGCATTGATGGCTACTGCCTTATACCACTTTAAAATTGTGTTTTCAAAGTGACTAAATTTCAGGCTTAATATTTACTAACGATGAGCTATTTCAAAGATGTAAAAATATTATTTTGGCAGAAAATTTCCTGTTAAATAAATTGGACACACACACCCTCCAAAGATTGTGCAAGGCCTGGGTACTGCATACGAGGGAAATGTTAGCAGCAGACAGGAAAACAGCAGCTGTGCACCATTCTTGGACACAAAGTCCTCAGGAGTCACGAGGTTAGCGCAGGATCTGTTTTTTCATGCTTGGTTTTGCTGACTATAGAGTCACTTAGTCAACTATAATAATCAGAATAAAAGTCCTCTCCTAAGCTTAGACTAATTTTATGCTAATTCTATGGCAAAGAAAACCAAGTCAAATCCATCAGAATTTTATCTAGAAGAAAACAAAGATCAGATATATGAAAATGCCCTTGCTGAGATCCAGTCCTTTGAGCTGCCCCTTGGAACTACGCTAAGGTATGCTTCTCTTTGATAATGTTATACTCTTCACGATGGTTATGTTCCATTCTGTAGTTGTTCTTGCAGTCAGACCAATAAATTAAAACCTGAGTTTTCCTGACCCTGAAGCCTACAGGCAAGTTGAGTTTAATTTCAATGGGATTGGCCCTAAATGAAAAAATAGAAACCAAGGTCAGCTACTCAGCTCTTTCTTTTCACCAGGACAAAGTGATCTGTTACTGATGGCTGACTGCAAATTCACTATGCAGAAAGAAATTACTCTTAAAAATGAAAACCAGAAGAAATTTTCTCTTTTGTATACCAGTGCTTTTAATTCGATGTAGTTACATTTTTAAAGAATGAATTGCTTCTTATTCTTATATTTTAAAGAAATGCAATGCTTTTTAATCCCTAAAGACAC
>VXBX01009921.1:1426290-1438953 GCA_013400415.1 Scytalopus superciliaris
TCCCACCCAAGATGGCGGAGAGTTTGCCCGAGCATGATCGGATCCTGCAGGAGATCGAGAGCACCGACACGGCCTGCGTGGGACCCACCCTGAGGTGCGGGAGCCACCGCGGCCGCCCGAGGCTCCCCCGGCCCGGCCGGGCTCTGACAGCCGCTCCCCAGGGACGCGCAGCCCGCGGGGCGGCCGCGGGCCCGGCGGGGCCGAGGGAAGGGCCGGTCCAGGCTCGGGGCTGAGGGAAGGGCCGGCCCGGGCTCGGGGCTGAGGGAAGGGCCGGCCCGGGCCCGGGGGAAGCGGCGCTGTCAGGGACGGGGCCCGAGCGGAGCCGGGCAGTGTGTGTGTGAGCGCGGCCCCGGGACGGGCTCGGCGCGGCCGGTGTATCCCGGCCCTGCTGCCCCGGCTGGGACACGGGGCATCCCCCGGGCTGTGCCGGTGCCCCCGGGCTGTGCCGAGCCCGTGTCGCGGGTGGGTGCTGCGGTGCTGCTCGGTGAGCCCTGAGACATCCTGCCCCGGCCGGCTTACTCCGCGGGATGTGACATTTCTGATATGCCGTGACTTCGGTGGTTTGGGTTTTTTCCTTCTCCCTCCAATTTTACCTGCTGCCAAGTGGCGTTGCCTGCGTGTTGAATGAAGAAAAGGTTTTGCATAACCTTTCCTGTTAACAGAGAAACGTGAGAGGTGGGGAGAGAAGGGCAGGGCCTGGAGAGCGTGAATTGGGTAATGGAGGAGGCGCAGTGGGAAAGGGGATCTTCATTCTGGAGCTGTGGTGATGATTCCCCGATTAGAGATGTCTGAAAGAAGTGAGAAAGCACGGGTGCCAGGGGCGAGGGGACTGAGAATTTGAGCGTTATCTCTCTGAGAAGATGCAGAGACCTG
The DNA here is from genome assembly GCA_013400415.1 of Scytalopus superciliaris. NCBI lineage: Eukaryota > Metazoa > Chordata > Aves > Passeriformes > Rhinocryptidae > Scytalopus > Scytalopus superciliaris. The sequence goes on from VXBX01009921.1 coordinate 1,427,164, forward strand.
GAGAAGGCAGCGTGTGTGACAGCGCGCTGCAGGGCGGTGAGCTTGGTGCTGCTGGCTTTTCCTGGTGCCCGCTGGAGAGCCTGGACAGGGCTGGAAAAGGGCGAACGCAGGGTACACAGACGAGGAACCCAGTGCTGAGAACCTGATGGAAAAGAAATTTATGCTGCATGTGAAATGTGTTATTTTGCACTTCACAGCGAATGATTTTGAGGTTGGCTGCACCTGTCTACAGTGGGTCCTCCAGAGCTGGTGGAAGGTGGCAGTCTGGGCATTTGTGTGAGGCTGGCACTCATCAGTCCTCCAAGAGCACAGATGGGGAGTGTAGTGGAGTGGTCCAGGCATCACACAGGGACTGCTTGTCATGTCAGTCTGGTCTTGGAGGTCAGCTTGGAGCAAACTGTACTCTGATCTCCCCTCGTGTTCCTTAAATACAGCCAGTGTTGGGAATACAGTGTAGAGATGCTGAAGCTGAGCATCCCAAGAGGCTTCACTTTTGAGAATCTGAGAGCTCAGGCTGAGAGAAAGTAGCTGAGGTGCTTTCAGGCTTGAGTTCTCCCTGGAGGTGGTTTAGCCATGTTTCAGTTAACGTGCCCAGGCAGGTTGAAGCTGATGTCTGCAAAAAACCCCACACCAAACCAAAGAACTTAGTAACAAAATATTAAATATAGTTGCAGTTTTGCTACGGTCTCCAGTATAGAACTTGTATCAGAGTAAGCTATGTAAGGACATACAGAGAATCAGGCTACACAGGTGTGTGTGGGAACCACAGGTGTGGATGGGACTATATGAATCTCCTATCCATGTTTAGCTTTTAAAATGTGCCAATGTTTTTATGAACACAGACATTTAATTTCTCAATTTCTTTGCATGTTGCTGCCCTTTCTTCTTATTTGTGTCTCGTCTATCTTGTTATCTCACTGGCTTTCCAGTAGGGGAATTTTGCATTGCTGACTTTAAGGATTTTTAGAAGAAAAAGTGCATGTTGGTCTGATTTAACCTCTAGTGGTCAATTACAAATAAAAAAAATTAGGCTAAAGAATGGTTACACCTGGCTGAGTGTTTTGAAAGAAGTCCAGGCAACATCACAGTAATATGCTGCTGCTTCATAAGAACAGCAGTGTTTAAAATTAAAACTGTAGCTATTTGCTCAGCTATGTCTGTTGCAGTTTGTGATTTGCTATGTGAAACTGAGAAGTCTAAAGTCCCACATCTAATTTCAAGATCTGTTTCAGTGAACAGAACGGTAAATGTAAAATGGTGCATTATTTTCTGCATGAAATATAGGTTTTACTTAATAAACAATATAAATCAGAGAAATGAATTGAGTAATTCTATTCAGTTGCATAAGGCTACAACATAAAGTGATCCATTGATTTTCAGTCACAGAAGCCATTGAAGCCAGTTGTCTCATGTAATGACTGAAATTACATTCATTTCATTATGTGAAATGGAATGTTTTTGTAATCTGGGGTCTGTAATGCTGGGAGAACATTTATAGCATTGTCACATGAAATAAAATACAAACATACCTACTTAAATAGCAGAACAAGAGAAGGGTCTCAAGGTGAGCAGTTTGGATAAGAAAGAAGCATGAGGTGATAGGGATATGCAAGATCTGACTTATCCTTAATTGTTCATATAAAGATCTTAATGTCTTCCTAGCACATCCGTGCATCAAAAAGGAAGTGTGATATTTTTTGTGGCCCATACATAGATTCCATGGAAACACATTGCTGCTCTTATTTTTCTTCAGGGTTTTGTTTGCTAGTTGGGCACAGCTGCCCCTGCCAGGGTGCTGTTTCCTACCTTATTACAGGAACGGCAGTACTTGTTCTCATTATATGAAAAATACCAGCATTTTTTGATATATAATGATTTTGTGTATAACTTACAAGTAAGAAACAACATACAGACTGATCCTGCAGATGATTTTCTAGTGCTGAGATCTACCCATGGAGAGGAATGTGAAATGCAGGTCCTTTATAGGAGGAATCAAGTTACAGCTAATACAATTGGGATTATTTACCACTGAGGAGAGAAAGTTAGCTCCTAAAGATTGCTCTGCATCTCAAGAAATATGAAATGGAAGAGAATGGATTTGATTACATTAATTTTCTTTTTAGATTTTGACTGGACAAATTTATTGATTTAAAATTGCTGGTATTTTGCTTGCATCTCTAAATTCAGTATCTCATGCTGAATCATTAGAAATGAGACTTAAACAACTGTATAGCATGCCTTTCTTTGACTAGGCAGACTGCATATAGCAAGCCAGGATTAATTTTTTTTTCATCAGACTGTGAAACTTTTATCAACATCTTTTTAGCTTTAATGGCTAACAAAATGAGATTAATGACAACACCTGTTAAAGGCTCATCACTCTCACTCGTTTATATAACATGTTAATATCTTATAATTCACGTCACATACATACTTTTGGCTTTGAAAACCTAGGGAGAATTATCAACACACTTCTAATCTTTATAAAGGAAATGCGAAAAGCCAAAAAAAAAAAAAGTTAATAACAAAACACTTTGAGGCCCTCACTGAACTCCATATAAATATACTTTAATAGAATTTCAAGAGTAATTTTTAAAATTTTTAGGATTGTCTTCTTGCTTCTTGAATAGTCAGTGGGACATGCCTGGGTAGCTAGTAAGATCAATTCTGTTCAGAAGAAAATAATTGACCTTATTTGATGGTTAGTTTTTGGTTGGTTGAACTAGGTCAAAGTGTAGCTCAACAGAAGTTGTTCTGCCACTGTCCTGATATGCTATAGTTGCAAGTCTCTGAGTTTGTGGTAATGTGTAGTATTTCAAAGCCTTTTTAACAAATAAATGAATTAATTCTTAAATGCTAGCTTGGCAGTGTATTGTGTAAGCACATGGTAGACTTTCTCTGAACACTTCATCTCATGATATTTCATCACTGAGTCTGCAGTCTTCTGTGATCCTCCTGTTAGAGGAGTACCTCTCTGCCCACAGTCCAATGACTGAACAATAATACAAAAGTAAAATTAAATATAAGAATTATGTGGACTCAATGATGGCAATTTTGTAGCTAAGGTGAAGTTGTTAAGGAGTTGCTGTGTCTGTTGATGTATCTGTAAATGGGATGTGCTCTGTGGCTTTAACCCACAATTACAGCTCGGAAAGCGCTCCTCAAAAGTCAGCGAAAATACTCGTTTTAGCAGCTTCTCTGTTCCTGAAATCTGTCATCACCAAGCCGTTGCCTGGGAGATGTTAGAGCATCTTCTGGGTTGCTCTAAGTTGTGCTGGCCATGAAACTCCTTTGTAGAGTTACTAGTGGGCTTCTTCTGAAGACATCTCACTGTCCTGTTGTCTCTGACTGCGGGAATTGCACCCACAGGAGCTGTTTGGCTGATGCATTTCTGCCTGATGCTGCAGTTTGCTGCAGTGACCTTCCGCTGATCCAGGACTGCATTGCACTAGTAAAAGCAGCACTGAGCCACCCGGCTGCAAAGCATAATCACTTCTGCATGGTGCTGCTTTTGTCTCATTTAGGTTAAACAGAGTTTGAAGGTTGGATGTGTATTTGTTATGAGACTCACAAATGAGTATGGGTGAAGTGTTAAATCCAGCTGATAGCTGTTCATCCTAAGCTTCTGTCCTTGTGTTGCAGAAAAGCTGAAGGTGAAAGGCACACTTCGGTAAGGCATCATTAGGAGCAAGACTGTTTTGTCCTTTCCTGATCAAGGTCTCTAAGAAAATTTAGAGGTAGAAATATGGAGTGATGGTCTAATTCTGCAGCTCTTAGTGTGCTGCAGTACACTTTGTAACTGCAGATGCTTTGCCAAGGCTGGGGTCTGTAGTTTGTGTTTTGGAGAAATTCTTTTGTCCATTGAAGGGGTCTGTTCAAAGCCAAGTGAGCAAAGCTCCTAAAGGCTCTGAAACCTCAGTGTAACCTGTTTTACTGAAAGTATCCATTACTGTTACTAGCAGGCATGCTTTAGCGGTGTGATTCTGTATCTTTAGCACAGCAGTTAGTAAGCAGTAACATAGGCATATGAATGACTTCTCAAAATGTGGGAAGATAGTACAGCATTAACACAGTTGCAGGCAGAGAAACACATTTTCTGAGTACTTGCTGTTTGGATTTGTGATGTGGGTATCCAATGACAAATTGTGGTTGCCCTCATATTTGCAATGTGGTCTTCCTTGTCAGGTAGGATTGTCTAAAGGCATTTTTATGTGTTTTCATTATTTTGGTTTTGGAGTATGAGCCAGCAATTCACATTTTTGTTTATAGCTTCCTTTTGTTTTAAGTATAAGAGGACTCTGAGATCGTCATCCAGCACTTCAAATCAGAATTTAAATGGTTTGAACACATATTTCCATTTCAAACAGTATGATAATATTTTACAGAATTGTAAGCTATTGGTTTGAAAATGAGTGGTGTGTATCTTTATTAATGGTTTGTCTTCAAGCCCTGCTCAGTTTTCAAATTAATGTGTTTCATTCCTGGTTCCCTTTCAAACTGAAATTACAAAGCAGCTCAAATGAACTGGAAATTCCTTGTGTGATAGCTGTGGTGTTTTTTGCATCAGGTCACAAAGTGTACTTTCAAGTATGTTGTTGTGGTTTAACCCCAGCCAGCAGCCATTCGCTCACTCTCCCACCAGCAGAATGGGGGAGAGAATTGGAAGAGTAAAAATTGGAAAACTTGTTGGTTGTGATAAAGACAGTTTAATAGGGAAAGCAAAAGCTGCACACCCAAGCAAAACAAGGAATTAATGCACCACTTCCCATGGGCAGGCAGGTGTTCAGCCATCTCCAGGAGGGCAGGGCCCATCACATGCAGTAGCTGTTCAGGAAGACAAGCGCCATTACTCCGAACATCCCCCCCTTCCTCCTTCTTCCCCCCAGTCTATATGCTGAGCACGGTGCCATATGGTCTGGAATATCCCTTTGGTCAGTTGGGGTCACCTGTCCCGGCTGTGTCTCCTCCCAACCTCCCCTGCAGCCCCAGCCTCCTCACCAGCGTGGCAGCACAGAAAGGCCTTGGCTCTGTGTAAGCCCTGCTCAGCAACAACATCTCTGTATGATCAACCTTGTGTTCAGAACAAATCCAAAACACAGCCCCATACCAGGCACTGTGAAGAGTATTAACACTATCACAACCCAAAGTAGCACATATGTTTGTATACCAGCTTATCTTTGTTATAATAGCTAACTCCTGTTCTGTAACTGAGTTGTTATTGAGTAAGGAATATGGCCTGCTTGCTGTGCAAAGTGTATCCTGGAAAACCAGAGGCTTGGTTGTAATTCAGTTGAAGATTTTATGACTTGGTGGAGGATTTGATGATATTACAAGTCTTTAGCTTGAAAGGCAACAGTCAGGTAAAGCAATTGTCTATGTGATGTATATTGCTATGATGGAGCAATTTTGTCTCTAGTCCATTATACAGAGTTAAAAGGGCATAAGAAGAGTATGTGCTGTAGACTGATTAATCTGGCATTTAGAGCAGAACTGGAGTTCTGATTTTTCTGTAGACTAGCCTGATATTTCAGTCAAATCTGTCATTGGCGGCAAAAGTATTTTAGAAGGTGACGATTCACTTGCATTGCTACAAGTTTCAACGTATTACTTCTCAACTCTTTATAAAGCCTGAAACTGTTTGAGGGTAATTATATCTGCACTGCATTTTTCTCTTGTGAAAAAATCTTTGGGTTCAGTGCTGATTAAGTTCGTCATGAAATGTGTGTCTGCAAATCACACATCTTGATCTTGTCAGTGTTCATGCATCAGCTTCTGACTCAGTTCTTGCAGTGATTTCCAAATGGGCAACTGCCAAATGAAGTTTTAGCCTAGCTAGTAACCTGTGTGCATGGTTCTGAAGTAGCTCCCTCCAATTTCACAAGCATTACCAAAGAGCTCGAAATTGTCCCAGTGTTTAGGAAGCAAGTTTCAAAATACATTAAAGCTTTTAAAATAGAGGTATCATCTGATGAGAGATTCAGGGTAGTGTACTTAATAGGTGTTTCATCTAAATTTAGCCTTCTCATCATGTGAACGTCTTATGCTTGTGCACTCTTACATCAGTTAAATTCAGAGAAGTCAATTCTTATTCCTGTCATCACTTCATTTACTTGTTCCTCAAGTTGATCTTATTTAGTGTCTGGTGACCCAGATTTGGACCTGCCATGTGCATAGGAAGTGCATAATTTTGCATAATTCACAAATGCCCGTCACGTGGGCACTTACTTTCTTGCAGAATTTTTGGAAAGCCAACAAACAGCATAGCCTGTACTCCAGCTTTCTTTGTGTGTTGCTGAACCTTTGCTCCAAAACTTTGCAATGTCCTCAATACAGATGTTAACCTGAGAAGCCTTAGCATAATTCAGTTAAATTTGTCTGATTTTGACCTTTAAATGCCGAGAGTGTTTGCACATACAAGGCTGAAATTGCAGTGACTCAGTTAAGCAAGTTTTGTCACGTTGCATTTTATGTATTATACTACTAAAATGAGTTCATACAAATCTATGAGGATTAATATTTCTTAAATAATGCTTTTAAGATAATGCCAGGAGTAGATTTGCAAATGGGAAACTATTTCTATGGCTTGTAGTAAACTATTAAGTAATAACTCATTCAAAAACATCAACCTAGCTCTGCATCAGCATCAAATAATCACATGAGATTTTATCTTACTGAAGGACTTGCAATGGGTAGTTAAAAAATCTTGCTGTTGCCAGCCATTCTGGCTGTTACCTGGTGATGGTTGAAATGCCCAAATCTAATCCCCATCACCACAGACCTTGGTATAACAATGACAGAATGTTCAATTTGATGTTCAACTTAAAGTATGTTCAACAATGCATCTCTTCCTCCTCTTGTACATGTCTACTATGGAATTGTTTGTACACCTGACAAACTGTCTCCTGTACAGGAAGGAGTTAATGATCTCTCCTGGAGCCTGGCTGAAGCCTTTCCTGTACCTCAACCTTTGCCGGTAATACCAAACTAGTAGGGAACTTAATCACTGACAGAGGTATTAAGAAGGAAGGAAGCAGATGTTAGAGTGCATCAGCCTTGATGGAAAGACATGGAATTTGATGGAGAAGACCTGAAAGATGCTGGAGATTTTTTTTTTTTTTCTTTTTTCTAACATAGTGTGAGAAAAGTGTTCAGTTCTAATACCGTGAGTGGAATTTTCACTGTGTCTTAGGGAAAGTAATTTGCTTGCAAAATTGCAGTGAGCGTAGCTTGCAGTCCTCCTATGACTCATAGTAATACAAAATTAATAATGCATATACTTCCTATACGTACCTAGGGGATACTTTTGAGACATTTCAGCTTCAAAAAGAAGTGTTTCAACTTTCAGGTATCACATACTTCAATTTCATTTAGATGTTTCTGCTGGTAGCAGCTCTCACTGGGACTTTCACAGTTTGCACACTTCCTTATGCGTAGAGTGACTTTTAAGGCTCTTTTCTCCTTTTTGTTCATTGAGGCAATATTTTCTTCTGAGTTTTGATTTTATTTCATCATAAAAGTAACATAGTAGATAATGTTTTATACTGTATATTTGTTCTGTTTTGTTTCATAAACTTAGGAAGCTGTAAGCAGTTATCCAATGTGTGCTACCTCCTTTTGAAATACACAGTTTCTATGGTGTGCTGGAGTGTCACCTTTCCCTAAGAAATGAACAGATTTTTAGTCTGTTTATCAAGATAGAGGACTGGAGTAAGTCAGTTGCTTCAGCACTGTTAATTGCTTCCTAACAGAGAGAAACTCTGTGAGTTAGTTTCAGTTCAGCTTCTGAGTTGAAAACACTCTGGTTTTAGAAGTCATCATTTATTTTCTTCAGTGATCCTGGTAGATATGCAAAGCATATGTTGTTTTGCATGAGTTAAATATATGATGATTTTCTATGTATAGGCTATGTGAGCTCATAGAGTTAACAAAAATTAATGATATAAAGTGATTGTAAAATATATGCTTTGTTTATATGTTTGCAGAGGAATGTGACACAGCAAAGAACTGTCTGGTTTGATCAGCATCGAATAGAATACATACTTAATCCAATTGATCTTGAAACTCTTAAGTTACTGGATATTTTATTTAATCTGGAACTTCTTGAATTTCTGAAATAATGTATTTACATCTTTAGTGTTGGTATTCAAATCTTGTTGAAATAACACACTTACACATTTCTGACATTAAATGTTCTGTTCTGTTTCATATGTCCTGAAGAGTCATATGAAATTGTTGACAGAAGAATTTTATTTTGTCTACCAGAACAATTGGTATGCATTTATCTTGAAGATTATGTCTCAAATGCTCTAGATAAAGATGACAGATTAGGAAGAGATGGCTAATTATTTCTGGGACATGTGTAGTAGAAATCTGATAAAATTTTTAGAAAGAACTTAGAAGCTCACTATTTGGTTTACAGATTAATCCATTGCTAATAAAATGCAACAATTTATGAAACAAACAGTCTATAGAAATATTAAGGGAAGATAACAATATTCCTATATGATCTTTAGTTTCTTACTTTATTTTCTATGAAACGACACTGATTCCAACTACATCCACTTGTATCCATTTAGGTCTATGAAACAGATGGCCAAACTTGGCATTTCATTACACGGCCATAGCCAGTACCCAAGCGAGCGAAGGGGCTGTTTCCCTTACTGTCTTTTAATCTACTGTTACAACACAAAATGAGAAAAAAAAAGTGTTAGTGCAAGCACTTGTTTTTCAGTTTCTTGCTTCATACATCAGTAAGTCGCACAAAGGCTTAGCAGGAAGAGGCTTCTCCTTGGTCAGCAGTGTAAAAACAGGAAGGAGGAAGTCTATTGCGAATCTGGGTGTGCTGATTATCAGTTCATGTTTCGCTGCAGAGGATGTCCATTAACAGCCATCAGCGTGATCCATTGCTTATCCAGCATGAACAATGACTGCTGTAGTGCTGCTACTACAGAACAAGGACCCTGCTTATAGGAAGTAATGTTAACTAACAAACTGTACTCAGCCCTTTCCTGCTCATAGAAACAGGATACTATTAGTGAGAACAATTCACAGAAATTGCACATCCAGGAAAACCAGGCAAGCAAAGCATAACAGCTAAACTAAGATTAATAAAATCTTTTCTCTGATTAGGCCATAGCTTGAGTTCTGCATTGTTCTGCATGTAATGGGATCTTTTAAATAGAGAAGTGAGATGTAATTATTAATAAGAATGGCAGAACTGGACCCTAGGTAGTGCCTGGCATTGAAAGGCTACTTGGGTTTTAAGAAAGGTGCTTATTACCATAACTGCAGTTGAATTACAGGAAACACCTGGACATTATTTTATAAAGCTTTTTAGGGTGTATGCAGCAACCTATATGAAATTACTCCAAGGAAAATCCCTACCAAGTTTGCAGTTTGTGTAAACAGAAAATATCTTTGTATATCGTAGGACAAAGGAAGTTTCTGCAGTGTTTCCTGTGAAATTGCAGCTTAAGTGGGGTGTGTGATACAGTATCATGGTTAGGGATGCCATGGTTATAGTCATAGTGACAGGTCTGTTTTAAGGGCAGAATCTTAATTTGCATTGTCGGTGTTTTGTGCTTGCACTGATCCCACTGAACTCATGATGCAAATTCAACTTGTAAATATGACTTTATTTTATAATGTTATTTAGTATATCTTTTTGTTGTTGGTGGTTTTGGTTGGGTTTTTGTTTTGTGGTTTTTTTGTTTGTTTGTTTGGGTTTTTTTAAGGAGAAATAGGGAGAGAGGACAAGCATCTAATGGGTCACCCCTTGCAATGTGTGTATGGGAGCTAGTTGAGAGCATCTCTAGCATCAGAACAGACAAAATTGACATTGGTAACATGATATGAATTCTAAAAACATCGTTTTCCATAAGCACAGTGTCTTCATTTGAGAGTTGGTTTACTTGTTTTAAGTATTACTTTGAAAAATTGAATAAAAATGTATGGTTGAGTTTCTAATTTCTTTTGTGTGGGTGCGTGTGCCTTCATTTAATTGATCAAACGTGATCAGTTAATTCTTCCCCCCCCCAGTACTAAATCTGAAGCTCTACAAATGAATCTTTCTCTTGCATCAGCTGCAGGTCAGAAGTTGCCTGGTCAGACTCACTCCGTGTCACACTCGTACAAGTGTTGTACAGATACACGTAATTCCTGTTGTTGTTACAGCATTCGGGCAGTTGTAAGCGATTGGCACTTACCGAGTGGGTATCAGTGTCCTCAAAGCAATGTGTGTATACCGTTTTTAATTGCTTAATATGGCTTGTGTAATCAGGAAATGAAAGACTTTGTGGCAATGTAGGCAGGGGTGGAGAAACCTGCAATTTGTCCTAGAAACGGGACAGAATGGGATGGGTTAGGGAGGTGTGAAAATGGTGAAAGGTGGCAGGTCATTAATGAGCTTCTTCATCCTGGTATTTTTTCCTCAGTTTTCTGGGTATTTTTGGCTATTTTTAAAATAGGTGATCTGTTTTAAAAGCCTTTGCTGTTGTTAGAACCTATTATTATTATAAACTATTAGAAAAATAATTATTATTCACTCAAAACTTTATAGTAGTGCTCCATAACCTGAGTTGATTTTTCTGAATATGGATTGTAGTTAAAAATTGAATCATCACCAATTTAAACAACAAATGCACACACAAAACAAAGTCCAAAACCTTAAAAAAATAGTAGATTTTTAAAAAATCAAATTAGGATTTATTAAATTTTTTTTTAATCTAACAGACTTTTAGTAATGATTTTTAATTGATAGTTAGTTATCATCAACCAGGGATTCATATTATTTTCATATGGAAGTATGGATATTTTATTTTTAATAAAAGAAACTCTTAAAATTCTTTTTTTTTGACTCCTGAAGCCTGAGTTCCTGAGCAGCGCTGCTTCCCACTGAAAAGTTAGAGCTATTGCCATAGATATGAGACAAAATTACTTTAGTTCTGATTATTGTTGCAATCTGATTTTCCATGCCCAAACAAATAGATTACGGGAGGAGTTGTATTTATGTTTCTGGTTATTGTCATTTTCTAGTAAGAAGATAAAGACGTGAAGACTGGGAATGAGGAGAGAAAAAGCAAATTTGTGGTATTTGCCATACTTTCAAAAAGTATTTTTAGGCTCCTCTCCTTTAACACTTACTAGTCTGAATGTACTTCCTTTGGCTGCCTTTTCAATAGTCCAATCAATGTATTAATTTAATTTCTGGGTTTATATGTTTTGGGGTTTTTTTACATGTGATTATTTTATTTTCCTCCTCATTAGTGAAATGCTCATTCTCTTTTAATCCCATTTACACTCAGGCATTTAAGGACATATATCCTAATTGCACGTGCAGAAATATTTATATGAAATTATAGCAGAAATATACTTCTGAAGTGGGACTGTAACCATTTATGAAGACGTCTGTGATAGTGTCTTAGAGTGATAATGCATATGTGCGTTGTCATTATGGAATAGATCAGATGATTTCAGGATAATTGATTTTTTTAAATTAGTATTATTTTTTGAAAGGTCGGGTGGAATTCTTGGAATGTTAAGTTTTATAATTCTCGACTAAATTTTAGTTCTCTGGAGATGAGCCTTTCTGCTTATTTAACGGCTGGTGTTTTTGTGCATAGAATGGTGCCCTCTGGTGCTTCAATGTAGTTTTGCATGTAAACACAGGAAGACCTATTAAACACATATTTTTCATATTGTATTTCAGTTTTGAAAGTAAAAATTATAGGGGGAATTTTTTATGGTGTGCAGTAAACTTGGTGGTATTTTTGGTTTGTTGTTTTTTTAGGT
>VXBX01009921.1:1438997-1510591 GCA_013400415.1 Scytalopus superciliaris
TTTTTTTTTTTTTTTTTTTTTAATGGTTGTATGTTTGAAAATTCTCTTTTTTGGAGGGGGAACTGAGTTCCAATCTGTTTATGCTTGTCTTGCTCCTTTCAGCTCACCTGATAAAAAAGATCAAGGTAAAAATATCCCTGTTGCAATAAAATTAATCCAGTGACTGAGACATCTTTCTCCTTTAGATTAGTCTCTGAGTATTGCTAGTTAATTTTTTTTTTCCTCTTACAAGTACTTTCTGCATTTTCTTTTTATCTAGTCTGGCATTAATATGACTTGTATTGTCCAGTTGTTGGGATGAGTCAGAAAAAAAGTCCCTGCATTTATAGGCAGAGTTCTGGGAAATACAGACAGATGACATTACTAGAAAAATCGTCCAGCTCTGCTTCTGCTCTTCATGGATTCCCTGCTTGCCCCATCATTAGGAAACAAAATAGTACCTGTCCTGTCACTGATTTGCAGTACTGATGTCTAAATATTCACTCAAATTACTATTCTCTCCTTCCATATTGACAATTAAGGTGATGTGTTTTGGTTGGGGTTTTTGGTGCCAAAATCCAATACAAACTTCTGTCTCCAACATGAGTGATTTTTCTCCTTTCCCACCCGCCCCACTGCCCCCCCAGTTTGAAGTCTCATACTGAGAAAAAACCCTTCTTGTCAGTGTTTCACAGTATGAATCAGTCACTAGTAGTCTGTAGGTTGCTGTAGGTGGTTGAAAGCAGTTGTAATACAAACTGATCATGTCTTTCAGTTTGACACAGTTCAGATTTCTGCTGTATTTCAGACCACGAGCATGCACTTCTGGGGCCCAGGAAGCTAAAGAGGATCCTTGGGATTCTTCTTTCAGAGATGTATAAACAAAAACTGAAAGAACTATGTATTACACGTGTAAAAATTCTTCTGGTATTCTTTGCCCCCTTTTATGACACTTCCCACTGATGTATGTGAAGCAATTTTAGGGTAGACATATTTGCATGTAGTAGTCATCTCCTGAAGAAATGGAGCTGGAAGGGTTACTACAGCCTCACTCTCTTTCCAACAGAATTGTGTGTGTGTTGTAAATTCTGTTAATTTTGTCTTGTAATTTAAAAGAATAATCTCTACAATGCTTTCATGTCTCTCGCCAAGGTTCTGCAGCATGGTGATTTGTCTCCCTGATAGTTTAAGTCCTAAAAGTGTAGAATTCCTGTCAGTATTCCTTGTAGTGCCATTATTTTTTGAAATGTACACTTTCAGATAATTATTCAAAGGTAGCAATTACGTTATTGAGGTAAGTGTAGGTAATCTGTGAAATGTGTATATGGAAAATAAGCTTCAGTATCAGAAATAAACTGTACTGTACAATGTGTGATGTTCCCTAATGGGTAAATCAGGTGTGTATAGTCTCAGTTGTGTTTGCAGATTTGAGAAAAAGCCTAGTTTCTGTCCATGGCCAGAGATGGCATGGCTCTCTAGAGGACACTTACTTTTTCAAAAAGACCAGTGCTTTAGGCCAGACTTGGTTCTGAAGCCCCTGAAATAGCAGGTGTGTGGTGTCCTAAGAGTACAGCATCTTAAGGAAGTTAGTAAACTTGTGTAGTTCATCTTCTTATCATCTGTGTGTCACTTCTTCACAAGAAGTTGTGATACACAGTGTGGATTTCTTTTAAATATACTGATGATTTATTTCTGTAAAAGTAGGCAGTTCTGTCTCGAGTTTTTCCACTAGTGTGCTGAAGAGGGTTGATTTGTTGTTGTTCCCACAAGATGGAGCTGTCTACATATGTAATTAATATGGAATTTATACTACTAGTGCATCTCAAGGGGCTCTGTCAAAATACTCTTGTAGATCACAGATCACAATTTTATTAGTATCTTTTCAGAGAAGGGTACAATATCAAACATGAAATAGTAACTATTAAGAAGGTAATCTTGTGGCTAAGGCTTTGGGATGTAAGCAGTATTGATTTCTCCCCCCAGTTATGAACATTCATTCCTTGTAAAATTTTGAATTAAAAATTGTGATAATAAGCCTGGGATTAAAAATAAGTACTTTATTATCATTAAAATTATTAATAAGTAGCTTTAATATTGAGGAAAACAGTGAGTACTGCATTGCCCATGCTACATTTTACGTGCTTCCAGAATTTCTGTCTGTGCTGTCTGGAATTGCTTGATAACATTTTAAAGAGAAATTTTCTGATTCCAAATGATTTCCTTCTGTCAGTATTTGAGTAGCATGTCTGACCATGTTGGCTGATCTGAAATGGATTAAAAAGTTGTCAAGTCAGCTATTTGATACCCCTAAATCATCGTGCAATAATTAAGTCCAAAAAGACAGTGCATTGCAACCACCAGAAAAGTTTGGTCATACCAAGTCAGGTGTTTAGTTCCTCTTGCGCCATCTTTTTGCAGTCTTATTCTCATTTTAGGTGTATTTTATTTACTGTGTTTTACTGCTGTTTTCATTTATGCTTACATGGCACAATTTGCAGTTTGAGCACATGGCAATAGGTGGAAGTCTGTGATAACGATGCTCCTTTCTCACTTCCCTTTGAGAACACTTGAAGGAAACCTAAGCTTGAAGACTCCTTCCACCCTTAAACAAAAAGGCTAAAGGAAGTAGTAATAAATTGAACTTTTTTTTTTCAGTTTTGTTTTGCTTTAGCATACTATGCAGTATAGATGGTGAGTCCAGTCCATTCAGAGGAGGCTCATGCATACCTATTATCTGTGCAGGCACTACCTGCTGCATCTGGTCCTCCTAATCTGTTTTTCTTGTTCAGGAACTCTGGAGACAGGTGGATGTCCCTCTGTGTTCACCCTGTAGGTTCCAACATCTCTGACCCTTTTCTTATGGAGACAGAGCAGCCCTCATGTAACCAGCTTGTACTTTGTATTTTGGAGCACTACAACATCAGCCAGTGAAGCTTTTTCTCATCCCTTACCCATTTCTTTACAGATAACAGTGATATGGTCTAATGCTGCCCCCTGCTTAATGAGAGCTCACTCAGTGTTGACTCTGTCTTGCATCTTTCTTTCCTTCCATGCCAGGATGCTGCTTCTCCCTTCATCCAGCACCAGGTTCTGGATGCAGGTGTTTCCCACTGGCAAATGTGGCTCACTCGTGACCATCCACCTCAGTCATCCTGGGCAGCCTAGACAGGGTTCCCTTTCAGGCAGTCTGACAGGAACCTCAGGAGGAAGGACTGATGGGCGCACATTTGCTCCTTCCAGCTGTCATTTCAAACTGGTAGTGGAAATGGTGAGGGGTAAACCACTTCATGGGTCAACAACCCTATTTTTCTCCTGGTGCCCTTTGGAGGAAAGAACCTGCCTTCAGTACCATAGCCTTATTTTCCTATCATAAGCAAGAGGGGGTGTTGTAGGAATATTTTATTGAGTAGATTTTTCCCAGGGTAAATAACAGTAACTAGCAGACTGTAAAGAATTGGCTTTCTTCCTTAGACATGTAGGACAGCATATTGCCTTTCTCATGTCTCTAAGTTCAATTGTTTGAGTATTTTATACAAGGTCAAAAGAAACTCAAAAAGTATGGAGAGTGTAGTTACAAGATCTGTTCTACATATTTTTCTTCATTGAAAGGTCAAGTTCTTGTCAGACACTCAGCTATAGGTTTGTTGGACACATTGATGGTGACCCCAGATTTTGGCAGAGCTCAGACATCTGGTTAGAAAAGAGGATCTTGAGGAGTATGAGAAATCATACTTCTCCAGGAAGACTGGGAGGGAAGTACTTTCTTGCTCCTCAAGGGTTTTAGAGGCTTTGATTTGTTGTTGCCTGGGTTTTGAACTCAAGACTCTACTACAAACAACGCTGAGACTCTTGGAACTTAAGCCTATTTCCCCCCCATCTTAAGATTTTTTAATTTTTTTTAATTTATTTTTTTAAAGCTTCTTATAAATTTCTGGAGAAGATTTTGAAATTATAAAAGGAAGTTATACAAGAAAAGCAATTTAAAGATTTTTGATCACTTCTATTTTTTAAAACTTGTCATTTGCAGTACAAACATGTTTGTATGTGTATGACTGTATCATCCTCGTATTGCCACTCCCTTTTTATCTGAAAAGCTGCTTCAAAAATTACCTGGTTTTGCTGTTGTTGCCACATCAAATTATTAAGTTTTGGAACTGTCTGTGCCTTTCATTTGCTGGGAGATTTCATACTTTTGGTTTCCAGTACAGTTCCATGTAATACTTCTTTTCTTGCTTCCTTGTCCAAAGTCTAAAGTCTCAAATTCCCGCCTGTCTCCCCCACTCACTCTCGTGCTTGAGCGTTTTTCCACACAGATTTCTATTTCTGACACTGCTCTATGAGGCACACCAGCGATTTCTCCAGAAGTCACGTTTCCTGCTTGAGGTTTTTAAGTGGACTATTCAAACAGTTAGTAAAATAGGCCAAAAGACGTGATTCTAGGGCTTTCTGGCAGTTAGATGCCATTGAGGCAGCAGCCTTAGGCGTGCGCGCGTTGCAGTTTTGCTCTGGAAGCTGCTGGGTGTGGGCAGGCAGGGACAGGGAGCCTTGGGGATTGCCTTCTGCCACACCGTGCTCCAGTCACTCCGGCTGGAAGCATCCGACCCTGATTTAGTTGGATATCTCTGGTGTTAGGAATATCAGAAAAGCAAATTTGTATGTTTGCACTTCTTTATATTTAGCAAAGAGTGGAATTTGATGGAAAAGCGATCCATGCTATTTGAGGTGGTTGAAGAAACTGATTCTTTTGTACCCATATTTGAGCATTAGGGCATAAATAACAGACCAGTGAGGCTCAGGTCAACCATGATGTAACCGGTTAAGCACCTGGATTAATGCCATAAGGGCTGGGTTCAGTTCTCGGGTTTGCACCATCTCTTACTTTTAATGTTGATTTTGGTGGAGAGAATCCACCAAATGATGCCACTCTAACATCAAGTTTGCTTGCTTTTATTTTCTTTTTGAGAGAGATATTTCAATAAAGATCCTTGCATACTGTTTTCAGTTGGGGAAAGAGTAAACTTTGATTTTCTTATTTGTATTTGATAGGTCTGTATATGATGACCAACCAAATGCACACCAGAAGTTTATGGAAAAACTTGATGCCTGCATACGTAACCATGACAGGGAGATAGAAAAGATGTGCAATTTTCACCACCAGGGCTTTGTGGATGCTATTACAGAACTTCTTAAAGTTAGGGCTGATGCAGAAAAATTAAAGGTAAGGAATGAGTTTTTCAGAGTTTCCGTATATCATTGTCTTTGAATTTCAAATAAGGAACTGACTCTGCTACTGAAGAATAATGCAGTGATTATCACATACACTCTGATGTTTGCAGCAGTTTAAAAAAAGTGGATTGAGTAGGATTTGTGATTAGAACTATGTTGCCTGATACAGTAATTTACATTTACAAAGCTGACATTTATTTTATTAGATCTAATTCTGATTTTTTTTTAAGTATGTTTTCAGAAAATGCTGCCAAAATTATTTTGCCCTTTTTAAAGGCTTTCTCAGACGGCAAAGAGTAATAAATGATAACTGCAGTATTTCTTAAATAGGTCTTTTTCTGTCGTGTATTTCTGTGTCTGATCTTGGAAAAGTTTAAGATCTTTATTAGAAAAATAATACCACAATTACGCGTGAAAAAAAATTGTTCTTTACTTTGTAATGAGCAGGAGAGTTAGTGATGTTAGTAGTTTTCATAAGATATGAGAACCAAGATTTACTCCCAGGTCAGAATGCAGAATAGTGAATTATGAGATCTATCCCTTTTAGCTCTCTTTACACTTTTGAGAGCAAAATGTGCACACCAGACAGAATGAGCATAGTTCATCAGAGGTTATGATTAGAAGAGCATTATATAAAGGATATTCAGATAACAAGAGACCAAATACAGCATCAATGAGTTCATTGAGCATCTTTGTTCAGAAATTAATGAGATTTTTAATAAACTAGAATGTGCTTCCTTATTATGATGACCTAATGAGTCACTTACTATGTGGGAAAATCTGAGGTTGAGCTTCGCCTGCACCTGCAGCATTAAAATGTTGCTGTGGTTTGGAGATTTCCACGTTTGATGTTAATCAACCACCCAGTGTTTGCATTCAGCAAAGTATGAATGTTTAATTACCATAAAATGCAATCACCATTTCTTACAGACAATGAATGGCCCATAGAGCTCATTGAGGTTATCAAAAAGGGACCAGTGGTCAATTGGGTCAATGGTTTGAATTGTTTGACAGACCTACAGAAACAAGGAAAGTTCAAAAATCCCAAGTAAATTTGAGAAGTTTGCCACAGAATCTGTTAGAAAGAACTGTCATAAGTAATTGAAGTTAACAAAAGCCCTTTGCGATCAAAAGTTCAAGTTCAAGCTGTAGAGTTAATTTGAATTTGCATTTCTTTGTTCTAAGTTTCTCAGGAAGCATGATCTGATTACAAGGGTGAGCAGTCACATCAGGGCAATATATGCATATTTGTCTAACAAAGGTGAAATTATTTTTAAGGTCCAAGTTACTGATACCAACAGAAGACTTCAGGATGCTGGGAAAGAGGTGAGAAAATGGTGCTTCCTATATGGGCATTATGAATATTTGTAGCAAAATAAATTTGTTAGCATAATTTAAGTGTGATTGTCTTTCTTTTTAAAAAAACCCCTTTAAGGTGATAGCCCAAACAGAGGAAATAATCCGATGTAGAGTTCAACAGCGGAATATTACAACAGTTGTGGAAAAACTACAGTTGTGTCTTCCAGGTGAGTGGACCTATAGCTAAATATGATGGCAAATTAAATAAAGTCACCATAGCCCAATGGAAAAGAAGTTTACTTTTTTAAGTTGTGGTCCTGTGACATCCAGTTTAACAAAAGAACTAGTAGGTTTTTAAAAGATGTCAACATGTAGATTCTGTCTTTTACCATATTTGACACAGAGCAGTTACGATGCTGTGAGAAGACAGTGAGACAGATTTAAACGATGCAAACAATGTAGCCACATACAGCTCTAAATGGACTAATGTTTTTAATATGATAAACAATGGATCTGTTGCTTAAGAGAGGGGAGTTTAGTGTTTGAATACTGGGGAAAATACTAATGATGCTCTGTCAACATTGTGCTTTTAGCTCTATGTCATTGCAGGTTTTTTTAAACAAAAATAAGGGCCCTAAATGTTTCAGAAAGATAACAGTGTAGGGCTGCACACAGCTCTATAAGGGTTTTATTCTGTTTGTGATATTGACGTAAAGCAGATTTGAGAGTTTTCCTTTGTGAAGTCATGTTGTTGACCTGTTATGAGTACAGTAGGTGGTACTGTTGCCTTTTTATGGAGACAGGTCACGGACTGGTAATGCAGATAAGGTTATATGTAGTAAGTGAACGAATATGCTTGATATGTATAGTGTTGATTCTTTTGTTCAATCTTAATTCTTCTTTATTTAGAAGCTGTTAAGAGTTCATTTTTTTCTTTCTTAGCTGCATCTAGCATATTTTTTTGCTAGTTTATCACATTTGTGTTACAGTAGGAATTAAATAATGTAAATTTAGCATATCCTTTTTTATTTCTTATTTTGTCCTTTACAATATATATTTTCCTCTTTTGTTAACTAAAGCCACAATAAGATTCATGAGTTAATCTGCTTGTTTTTATGTAGTGCTGGAAATGTACAGCAAACTAAAAGAACAGATGAATGTAAAAAGGTGAGTGACCTTATTTCTATGAGAAAAAAATACAACATTTGTAAGTAAGCTGATAGAATAGCAAACACTAATGTAGACAAGTAGTATTCTAAGTCCTGTAGCTTGGTATGTGTAGTCTTCTTTTCATAATACCTTGTCTCTGTTTCAAGAATTTGCAACTGCAAGTGAACAAATGGTACATTAAATATAAAGAACTTCTAGGACCTCAGGGATTGCTATGAAAAATAATGTTTACTTAAATAGATATAACAAGTAATGAAATTATGATTATAAAATATGGAGGAAAGTTTACTGGCTTTTATTACTCAAAGCAGTTTAACAATAAAGAAAAGTAAGGTCCTTAGGGACAAAAGATCTTTCAGAGTATATTGGCATCTGATTAATTTATTATGATATATTTAAATCAAACTCACAGTCCAAGAAGAAAGGACATTTGACTCCATATACCTTTCTTTAGACCTGTCTGGTATCTCTGTGCTCATCTTTTGTGTAAATGGGACTACAAGAATGAACTGCAGAAAGTGTGGGTGGTTTTGGCATTTTTTCCTCCATGACAAATTGACTTGGTTTTAATTTTTTTAACATAATTAAAAATTAATTGCTAGAATAATAGTTTATAACTGGTACATGACCAGCTGCTCCTTCCTATTATATCTTCACTTTTCATCTTCTCAGAGAGCCACTCACTGCTGCTGTAGCCCCAGTATCCCCAGTTCTTTCTCCATGGCAGCTTGGCTGTCCCTGCCCCCTGCTTTAGCTGTCATCCAATCCCACTGGGGCTGCTGCACCCTGCACACCCACCCAAGGAATACCACTGCTGCTGTTTTCTTCTCCATGATTTCTATGGCATCATTGCCACCTTCATCCCCGCCTGCTTTTCATAGCGCCTCAGGCGCTCCGATTGCTCCGTGCCTTCCCTCTCTGGATTGAGGATTGTTGTCAGTTCCTCAGTGCACTTGGCACCACTGCAGTGAGCTCCTGCTGACAAGTCTGCCTGAACTGGACTGTTTCCACTTGGAACTAGCTGTGCATAGTCAGTTGTCTCCAGGCCTGCTCTGTAATCTAGATTTGCTTTTGGACTGCTTGGATTTCTGTTTCTGAGTAGCCAATACCTCTTGCCATACTGCTGGACATCTGAAAACCCACAGCAGCAGCCACTGTGTATGAGCAAATCAGCTCTAAAACCTGTGTGCAGACATGTCCTAAATGCTTCAGATCAACTGTATACATCAGATCAATCAACACTGCAGCAGATCTGATGCATCTTTGACAGTGATGTATGAGCTACATGATGCCTGTGCATGTTTGCTGTCTAGGAGGTCTTCTGCAGAAATGTAAGAGCTTTAAGAGCAACGTAATGGCCCTGGCACTCTGCTGTCTCTTACAACAGTTAAAAGTTCTTGTATGTGAAGCTGTGTGGTAGATCTCATCAGCTTAACTCATATACTGTTTCCTCTGAATAGAACACTGATTTGACTTCTGTACTTTAGTTTAGAGTAGCTGGCAACATGTTATTGCAGAGTTCTTGGAGCAGATCAGCAGAAAGATGTAAACAGGCCTGTGCTCTTGCTACTCCAGTCAGAGAACAGAGTGAAGAGTGTGCTGTCTGAATTGCACGGCTTCCCTTTGCAAGGTCTTCTGTGGAGTGCACTGTGTTTAGTGTGCTGAAAATAATGGAAACATGGAGATCAAGGACTGCATTCTGCCCTTCCTGTGCTCTGTGAGGCATCCTCGTTTTAGAATTGCAAGGGAAGTTATAGTTCCTAATGTCATCATGTAAAGATCATTTAAGTGAGATAAAATTGCAGATGGGTTTTGGTATTTTGACTCCATAGTTGCTACTGGTTTTGTTAAGTCCACTGATGGCTGATGTACTTTCTGAGAAACCATCAGTATTCTTTAAGTCTAGAACTAAGTATCTATTTTTAAGATACTCAGATCTGATGATTCTCTTGTGTAAAGAGTTGCCAGACAGGAAGTCTTAAAAGTCAAAGGACTCCTGAATTGAGGGGTTTGAACATGTCATTGTCATACCATAAAAAGATCTAAGGGAGAGGGGAGATTCCATACCTTTGATGTATCATACCTTCAAATCACATGGAGTGCAGAAGGCTTAGACTCTGCTGCAGGCTACTTACTGCTCCAGCTCAGGTAACTCTTTCATTAACTGTGCTGCTACTTTGCCTGTGACTTCCAATTCCCTGTGATACAGTCTACAGGTGGCTATCCCATGGAGCTTGCAGGTAATTCAAGTGGTAATTTCTTTGTGGCTCATCAGGCAACAATCTGAAGTGCATGTATCCTGGCCTTTATCACTACTAGGAGACTGAGTAGTAGCAAGGACATCCATAGTGTCAGTGCAAAGACCTGATAGCTGATGTGTGTGCATACAAGGGATTTCAAAGCTGATCTTCTTAAGTTTTGCTGTGAAGCTTTCCTGGAAGAGTCAGAGAGAGGAGCCTTCACAATCCCTGTCATAACAAAACAATAAGGAATGTTTATTTTAGAGAAAGATAATTTTTACCATAAACCTTCACTGAGGTTTGTTAATGCAACAAAGCTTTTGTTGGTCTTTTTTATAAAAAGGCATCTTGACTTTCGCTGCTTGCAGCCCTTTAGAATGTATTTTCGTTATTCCATTTTCTTGCAGTCTTGCACCATATATAAAACTCACAATTCTAATGTTTAAAGGAAGGGAAGACAAAAGTATGGGTATTATATATGTTTGGGGGATATTTGTTATAGGATGAAATTGGAATTTCATTTCCTTTTCTCCATGGCAGACCTCTATTTTTGTGCAGATGAAACGGGGTTTACAGAGGAGTCCAAAAAGCCATGTATCGGTAGCGACTTTTGGTCCTTACCAACATGGGCTACATTTGAACTGATGACCTAGAGGTGAAAGGCTCTGTATCCTATTTATCTGTCTCCTGAGCCATGGATAACATAAGTTGACAAGAACTGTAGTTGTGAGAGGAAGTAACTGCAGAATCTGCGCTAAACAGACACAGCTGGCTGCAAAGAGGAAGGCTTTAAAGTCTTAAGTGAGGAAGCCCAAAGGAGAGGTGTGTGGTTTCTTCACTGTTCTCCAAACCGCCCTAGTGGGGGCTTTGCACTGAGTCTGAACTACCTTGATCTTTGATTTTAAGTCAGAAAATCAGATCATCACACATTTCATACAACTGTTACCATGACCTTTGTGTTTGGACTTTGATACATGTATCGAAGTTCCCAGCTGCTTCAAGGGATTTTGGTCTAAGTGTGGGAATTCTTAGAACCGGTGTTTTTGCAAGTCTTTTTTCCACAGTATTAAAAAAACCCCAAACCTGTCAAAATATGCAAATTAATAAATCAGTCTGCTAAGGTAGTTGCTGAATCTTCTTGAATCTACAGTGAGATGGACTAAAGAATGAGTATCATTTTCAGAGTGAGCTTTTTGCCCTGAAAGACCTGGATTTGTTTCTTTGACCTTACTATAAGCTTTCTTCCAGACTGTAGGAAAGACAGAGTTGATTAATTATTTAGGTTACTGAATCTCACTGAGACAGTCATGCAGCTTTTCTCTGCATAAGCCTTCCAAGTATCCAAATAAACCTTAACATATAAAAGATGCAAATGTGAAAAGTTCGTAATTTATATAATTTGGTTCTATCCATCTCTGTGTGGAAAGATATCACTTGGTGGTCCTTTGGGGCAATGGATAAAATTGGTGTGCTGGGGAAGTTTAAAAATTAAGTTTACTGGTTTTTAAGGCAGCTGGATTTAAAAATAAAATAAATATTGTTCCTGTGGTAAAAGGGTTTCAATTGAAATGTCAGTATATAATCTACAGGATATATGACTTTTCCATAGTATTATTGAAAAATTCTAAGGAACTCTCTTAAATGTACTTGGTAGAACATTTTTTCATATTTACTCAATGGAAATGTAGTAAGCAGGAATATACAGTATTTTCCGCTGAAGGAACCACAAAACTTGTAGAACACTACCATTTTTTTTCCAAACTAAGTTTGTTTCCTTAATTAAAATAAAATGAGAATTTTGTCTCTCCTCTTGTTTTCTTTAGCAGGAAATTTTGGGATATATCTGCACATTTCTTTACTCAATAGGCTTGTGTACAAATAAATTATTCCCAGTAAAATTCAGTCTTTGAGTTCATCTCGCTCTTGTTCTGTGTAACTTCTTGACCACTGTAGTTTAACTTGATGGGGTTTTTCAGTAGGTTATGGTATTTCTCTTAGCTGCTTCCAAAGACACTCTACTGATAAAAATCTTAGAAGTTTTCTCTGTCATTTAAAACATAAATGAATACTTTGTGTACACTAAAGTAATGGTCATTTGCTTTTACGTTTGGGGTTTTTGTATGTTGATGTTTCAAAGTCTCTACAGACATGACTACTCTGTGCCTGGGACATTTGTAAAGATTAAGATGGTGCAAAACACTAATATTGATCTTCGAGGGAGGGTGTTTGTTTATTATGGGTATTTGATTTATTTTTGTGTGTTTTGTTTTGGGTTTTTTCCCAGTCCTGGTTCTTGCTAATTTTAGAAGGTTCCATTTTTATAGTTTGGAGATATTAGTAAAATCCATCCTACAATTTTCTGGTTCTAATGACAGGATGGATCAGTTCTGCGTGGTCTTACCGTATCGCCTCTATTGCTGTTTCAAACTTGTGTCTTCAGTTTCAAAGCTTACATTACAGATTTTTCATTGGGGAGCATATTCTTACAAGATTAGCTTGAAAGAATACACGGTAGAATGCTATATTTATATGAAAAAAATAACTTTGAAGATACTTTTTAAACTCATTTGTAGTCAAATGGTCAGTCTTCACCTTACATGATTGATAATATATGATGGGAACTAATAGTATGATTATCAAAATCTTCACTGTTGAATTAAACCTATGGAACGTTTTAAAATCAAATAAGCAAATACATTGTTCTATGAAATGATATGCAAAACTTTAGTTTAAAACCTGACCTGCAGGTGACCTTCAAATTAATAAGATTTCAATGCTTTATTAGAACAGATGTTAAAAGGGCAAGGTCCAGAGCTCCATATATGTATAATTAGTAAGGGACTCTAGAATGGATTTAAAATGGATTATGTTAATTCTGATCTTAGAGACAGCAGTCGAAAACCTTCCAGATGAACTAACAGTGTTCTGATAAGCTGATCCGTATAATTTAAATAAAAACCTTTTATACGATTTTGATGCTATTATGGCTTTATTCCCCAGAAGTCTCACCATGTGGCACTCTTGGTCACTTGCTATTTAAAAAAAAAACAAAAACCAAACACATAAACCCCCCAGACCTTTTCTTATGTGCAACATTCCCGTCACCTTATGTATATTTTATATAAACCAAGTATATAATAAACTAAAGCTCCTAATTTACACTTGAAACCTCTTTATTTGCAGTCTTCTGAAAGCAGTTCTGTTCTGGAATAAAAGAGAAGATTTTTTCCCATCCTCCAGCTCTGCTGAATTGTTAGCTTAGAAATGTTGTGATTGAGAAAATGTTTTAATTTCAGAATTGAACAAGAAGTCATGACTAGTGTTAGTAATTTATTATTGCTTGTCTGCTGAAGGAAACCAGCAGCTTGAATTGTATTTCAGTCTGAAAGTGTTTACTCATGTATACGTGTGTTTTCTGGCTAAGGATGGTGGAAAGAGGGGGGGAGTAAATGTGTACATGGTCACATATACCTAAAGAAGGCAGAAACATACAGGCACACTTTTCCAAGATTTTTCTCATTGTTTGGTGCACATACTGCAATGTTGGATGATTGGCAATTTCTGTTTCAGAAAAAAGTCCAATTCATAAAAAACCCTGATCAATTCAATTTAGAAGGGGAGATAAAGGTTATGACTTCATTGTCTCCATTCTGCAGCATGGTCCTTGTGGCATTGAGACTGTTGATTAGAACAGCTAATACCATAGGAGTCTCCTTAAAATTTTTACTTGACTGAGTCACTCTGGCAGTTTGCTGGTTTTTTGCAAACAAAAGCATTATATGGATGACCTTTTGATTCTTAATTTTTCTAAGAACAGAATAATTTCATTAGATACATATTGATATCCTGTATTAGACAAATTATTTTATTACATTTTTATAAGAAGCTACATAATTTTATTTTAATCTCTTTATAGATACTATTCTGCTTTAAAAACAATGGAACAGCTTGAAAATCTATATCTTCCTAGAGTTAGCCAATACCGGTTTTGCCAGATAATGATAGAAAATCTTCCAAAACTGCGTGAAGAAATAAAAGAAATATCCATGTCAGATCTGAAAGATTTCTTAGAAAGTATTCGAAAGCATTCTGACAGAATTGGTGAAACTGCCATGAAGCAGGTAAGCCAGCCGAACACAATGACTTCAGCCCTGGTGTTTACGGAAAATTTCAGGGTGGAATTAGCCCAAAAGGTTTGTTTAAGGATTACAGTCATCACATAGACCTCTGATTAAAGATGGGGAGCTTGCTAACATCTTGTGGAGTTTCTGTCTGTGTCCTGGACAAGAAGTAGTTTCCTCCCTGGGAAAGGAAGGAGAAATGCTTCAGAAAAGTTTGAAAAAAATTGTGAAATACTTTGAGCAGTCAACTGCCAGACAGTCTGTAGCTGAGCAGCTACTGCACCAAAACAAAGAACAGCCTATCTGGCCAGCTGGCAAGGATGAATTAGACTAAGGGAAGTGTTGAGATACCTGCCTAGTTCTCTCTAAAGTACTACCAATACAGAATACTGAGGTAAGAGCCAGGAGGAGACAGACTGCTGGAGGCCTTGCGTGTTCCATCTGCAGCATAACCTGCCCCTTCAAAGTGCTGCTGCTGAGTGGGCTTTAAAGCAGTTAATACTTAAAAAATTATTCAGACCAAATAAAGTTTTCATTTGACTTCTAGTTGGACAGAATTCACGTTGGGTTGCAGTTATGTCACCTAGGGTTCTTGTAAAATGTAGCTTTGATTATTATAAATGAAACGTAACTGCAAGATTGTGCTGTGTTACTTAGTTGCATTCCTTTCAATAGTGAGGGTAATATAGCCCTTTTGGTCTTTGCAGCCGGCTACTCACTTAACTGAGGACAGCAGACAAATAGTTGGAAACTCTGTGATAACTGTACTTCATTTAAATGTGGGTTCTCTGTTTGCAATTTACGGCCAGGAAAGTTACAGATTGCTTATTTTATTTTTTCTGCCTTTAAAATTGTATTCTGGGGATTAAAGAAAGATTACACAGAATTCGCTATTGAACTCATTTATCATCCCAAATTGATTAAAGGCAAAATCATTGTAGACTGAGGGCATGCATCTTGCAGTTATACTGATGTGTATTCAATAGCACTACCTGTTTTTCATGTCATAGCATAAACTCATCAGTGACGAAATTTGAATTACATCCCTCCTTATTGATTCTACTCTTAACACAGGCACAGCAACAGAAAACTTTTAGTACCTCTCTTCAGAAGCAGAATAATGTAAACTACGGTCGGAATATGCATTTAGGGAGAGGCAGAATTTTGGACTCCAAGAATGAAATGACATTGAAGCGAACGTTTGAAGATGATGATGAACATGAAGAAGAGGTAACTTTGTACTAAATCAGTACATCTTATTTAAAGTGAATTTTATAGGTTTATTGAACAAAACCTGCAGTATCCTGTCTGTACATGGTCAGCATCAGTTACGAAGAACCACAGGACATCTTCAAGGGTAACCAGTCCAGAGCAGCATTTTAGGGTGAAAAATTAGGGCCAAAATATTATTTATATTAATGTTAGCTTTAGTATTGTGTTTGAGGGCATTCAGTTGGACAGAGCTTGCAGTTACTCTGGAATTCAGTTGCAACTGACATTATACGTTGCCTACCCACTGTAAATGGTATGTGGCCTACTGAAATATTCTGCTATTGCTAAAGCCAGCATTTTGGTGTTGAGAACCTCAGCTTGGGTTAGAACTTTTTAATCTATCAAATACTCAGTAAAACTAAGCTGAATGAAACAGTGAATGTTTAGACCTTTAAGTCTGATGCTCTGAAATCACAGAGAAAGGAGTCTGCTATTGTAACACAAATAAAATATAGTACTGTAGTACAAAGGGAGGAGAGATTCAAGCAATTGATTTACTGTTTTGTGATAGAAACTGTCCATTTTTGAGTCCTTCTTATGTAGACAAGTTCTGTTGGTAATATATGTATGCTTTTTATGTTTTATTTTCTTCATTTTTCTTTCCTTCTTCAGGTGTTAACTGCCCAGGATCTTGTCGACTTTTCTCCAGTCTATAGGTGTCTGCACATCTACTCTGTTTTGGTATGTATTAAGGTGACTGTCGTGGGTTCGACCTTGGCAAAATGCCAAACCCCCCCAAGACCCACGTGGTCCCAGTGAAAGGAGGGAAGGAGAAAAAAACTGAAACTGGAAAAAACTATATGCATATATTTACAGGAAAATTACAATACATATAAATACAAATATAAGAAAAAAACAACAATAACTTCATCCAGAGCTGTCCACCCCAATAACACACAGATTCCACCACCCAAAACCCACACGGAAACAAAACTAAACACGTTTCTCTAAAAGAGCACCTGGCAAAGCAATATCAAACAAAAGTATTTACTTCCCAGAGCCCAGAACTGCTGTGGGCATCTTGGCAGGGAAGCGGCCAGGCCTGTCGCTCTGGGAGCAGCAACAGGGAGTCCTCCCCACCACACCGCACGGAGAGAGGGAGGGCAAGAGAGCGAGGATACCTCCCCCACTAGATTTATACTCGACTTGATGTCAGATGATATGAAATACCTCTTTGGTTGCTTAAGTCAGGTGACACTTGCCCCTCTGAATCTACAGAGTGCCCCATGGCCCAAAAACTGGGGCCTGCTAATTTTGGTTTCAGGCCTAACTAAACTAAGGCCTTAATCTAAGTTTTGGGGGTTTATCCAACCCATCACAGTGACCTTAAAAAGATATTTAAATTTTTGTAGTTGAATGTTCATTTTCACATTTTTTGCACCTTTAATAGTTCCCAAACAGACAAGCATATTGCTTCTAGCATCAGTAGTTCTGGATGAACCAGCTGAGGTGGGGAGAGTATGGATACTCAGACATGACTTCATGTTTTCTTTTATATACGTAAAGCACACTCAGCAAGACATTAAGTGTTCTTAAGTATACATGTCAAATATGCACGTTTGCCTCCATACTGGTATTGGCACTTTTGCAGTGCACAAGTTAACAAAGATAAAAAATTTTGGGGGAAACATGCTATCAAATTATTTGTTATTTTCTCATCTTTCCTTTGTCTTTATTAGTTTTGAAGTCAGATTACTTATAGAATATAAGTGTCAGTGATATGTAGATGATGTACCTGTAAGTATTGCTAATCCTACAATCTCAGCTGGACCTGGTTTCAAGCATTCTTCAGGCTGGGTTATCTTCTTTTTATGGAATCCTTGCATCTGGGTTACATGAAAGCTTATATATTGAAATACTGTTTAAAATGTTATTTCACTGCTACTTATTTTTAAAGGAAGGAATCCAAACAAAACTGTCAGTAATTATTCATCTCAATGACCGATCAGGAGGGGCCGAAACACAGGCTGCCAGAACTATTGGAAGAACAGACTGTTTCTTTTTACAGAAAACGAAGTGTGGAATAACATATGAAAAAGAATGTGTAAAGTTAAACACACCAGTTGATAACATCTGCCTCTTCTTTCTTTAGTACAATAAAGGAATGGGAAGTAAAATTGATGAATGACATTTAGAAGTGATGTATAATTATTATTTTCACTTTGACAAAGATCCTGATGTTGGATCCTTGATGCAAGGATATGGTTTTTGGGTTTGCACAGAAAGTTTACGAGGTTCCAAATTTGCTGGAGACAGAAAAAGTTGGACTTGTCTCTGACAGCAGGAAGGGTTGTTGATGTCTTCAGAACAGGATTTCTGTATTTCCTGCCAACATCATCTAATTAGTAAGCCATGGTAACATTTTCAAGAGTTGTACATTAGCCGCTTCTTTGAGTTCTTCTCATTTATCTCGTGTTTCAAATCATCTCTTTTGAGTTTAGAGAACTTAATGATCACAGCAGAGGAAGACAGTTGATACCAGATGGTTATTCATTACATTACTATAACAAGGACTTACCTCGCAGCAAATGTTATGTTCTTAGTGAATTCTGTCTTGGTTACAAAATTGTAGAAAATATTTATTTTTATGCAGGACATAAGTTTTTTACTCTGCTTCTTCATATTTAAGAAAGCACAATTTTTATATACCTCAGAATACTACATAGCTTATGAATTCCAACCTGGTGATGGCAAGATAAACACATACCAAATATAGACTGTATTTATTGATGAGTAACCTTTCTTGAGATTAGAAACTTCTGAGCAATACACATAAAGATCTTTTTTTAGCCCCTGTATTATGTGAGATGCTGCATATTTAAGTTCTTATGAAAATATCCTTATCTCTTTGGCGTGTAATGTTACCTTTTAATGACAAACGGTATTGGGGTTAAATAAATGTATCTATGGTGTGAAACAGCACTTGATATATTAACAATACTCCTAGAATTTATAGCCAAACATGAAGGGATTTATTGTTTCTGTTGATATAAACTCATGAGTCTTCGAAAACTGGGTAAAACAAATGCTTTGGTGTATTTTGTCTTGCCTAGGCTTTCCTTATTCAGTGAGTGAACCATCAGGGTTGTTGCTATATTCTGCTGATTGCTCTAGCACATCTGTTTCAAACAGTTGTTATCCTTGAATTGCTGATCTTGACTACATAGTACAGCATGGTCTATGCATAATCATAAGATGTTTTACAATTCCATTTGTGGTGTGGATTTGAGAAGAGTGGCTACTCTTTTTCACTTGGGAAGCTTGTGGCAGGACTGGGTAGGGTTTGACACTGACAGTGGAAGTCATCAGTTTGACAACTGCATTGAATATTTGGGCTGGAGACGAATGGTTAGTATGTCTGATCAGTATGTGTTTGTATGAATTAGAGCACACCGTGTAAAGTTCTGCTGCAACAAACAGTGTTCTGATAAATTTGCATCTTGGTTTCAAATGAATTTTTTTGTTTTTAAGCTAAGTCTCTTTTGCTTTTAGATTTTCTTAGGTTAGCAGTATTTCTAAATATGATGAAATATTCATTATGAACTAAATTTAAGCTTCCTCTGTTATATCTTATAAAGGAGTTAGGTAAGTAATGTTGGCTTAGTAGTATGAAATATCTGTAATAATTTGAGATTTGAAAAAAATTTGAAGATTTTTTGGAAGACCAAGTAATGGAATTCTAAACAACACTGATGTAATAGTAGGCCCACAAAGTAAAAACAAACCTTAAAAATGCTAAGCTGCTTTATTCTGCTTGCATACAAATTACTTAGGGTTCAATAGGTAGATGGTGAGTCAATGTAGCACTGATTTCAGATCGACAGATGGTTGCTACTGAATGGTCATCTTAATGAGGTATGTAGGATGTCACTTGAATTCCTTACAATATAATATTTAGGCACAGAGGGTATTGTATTTTTGAGAATCATGATAGGAGAAAAATTCGAATTCACGCTCATAAATCCAAAGGGAATAAGCAAATATTCAGTAAATCTCATGTAGTTTTTCTCAGGCAAAGGTAATGCAGGCAGTGTTCAGATGTGTCATGTATTCATAGAAATATTTTTGTAGCAGTGCAGTTACTTTTTTGAATAACCTGGAGAAATGTTTTAGGAGACAGTGAGTTTCAGTTACAGAGTAATAGGTAATAGGCCTTATCTATAAATATTAATATACTCTGAAAGCTGTAGTTTAAAACAGACATACTGTTTAAAATCCATATTGCTTGACAAAATGTAGGCACAAGCAAAATTGCCATTTACAGTATAGGCTGTCAGCTACTTTACAGAAAAAGGTAATTTCTGCATATTTCATGCATGCAAAACTTTGCTGCTGTCAGCTGTAGGTTTACATGTGGAATAAATGCAAAATATGTGCTTAGTTTAAGGGGTTTCTACCCTTGAATTAAGAAGTGCCTTTTTGATACTGAGACAATGTTTTTGTTTTAACTGCTTTTATTTTTTTTTAGGGTGATGGAGAAATATTTGAAAATTACTACAGAAAACAAAGAAGGAAACAAGCGCGATTGGTTCTGCAGCCACAGTCAAGCATGGTAACCAAAGTTTTTTGCTTTGCAGTGACTTGACTTGTAGCTGATGCTCAGTGGTATTTTTGTTTCTAAACTTGTTTCTTTTTTCACTGAAAGCATGAAACAGTAGAGGGCTATAGAAGATACTTCAGCCAAATTGTAGGGTAAGTTTTATAAATGAAAATTTATTTCAGTTTTACTGTGTTGATGCTTAATTCACTTTGTGTTCTCCCATTGTCCAAAAACTTTGTGCTGCAAGATTCAGTTTCTGCACAAACCATGCGGGTGATTATTGCTGGATTTGAGTAGGGAAGAGCATGCAGATCCTACCAGCTCCCTGCCCAATAAGGAAACTCCAGAATCCTGGGCTCCAGATGGCATGAAACAAGTTTTTCACATTTTGACTTCATTCTGGACAAAGCAGAACACCAAACCTACCAGTGTCACTGCCCCAGTGGGGAAGGGTTTGACTATACTTGTGTGTGAAGGGTAGAATTTGCTCTAATTTTAAAAAACAACTGAATAACATGAGCATTTTTTTGTTTTAGTTTCTTTGTAGTAGAAGACCACATTTTACATGTAACCCAAGGATTGGTAACTAGAACATATACTGATGAACTCTGGAACATGGCCCTTTCCAAGATCATTGCTGTTCTTAGAACACATTCAGTAAGTGAGAAGTCTTATCAGTATTGCAGTTTAAATCCTCTTACTTCAGGGCTCTGTGTAGTTAAAGCTGGGATAGCAACAAAGTGAAAAATTACACCTATCTCATATTTTCTTGTGATTAAAAATTGCTCAGATTTGGGAGGGAGCCTGCCAAGCTTTTGTTTTTCCCCACAGTATCAGGCTGTGATCCGCAGTCATGGGCTATTTGCATAATCCTCCACTGATTTACAACTCACTGGGTCTTCCAAACCTTCTCTTAGTCCAGCAGTTTAGAATATGCAGAGTTAATCTGCTGTTATTATTGCAATCCTTCCTCATTAGTCTCAACTGACCTCTTCATTAGATCAGATTGAATAGTTCAGCACTGAAAGCACCACCAGGAAATAGTTCCTAATTATCATTCCAAATGCAATGTTTCCAAAATAAACTCCAGCAGCAAACCCCTTGGAGCTCTCTCCTCAATGCTATAGTAGTGTTATGTTTATGTTGAAGTAAAAGAAAAAAATCTGTGTCAGCTGAGTACTTCAGTGTATTCAAAGTGTGTCTCTTAGTTATATTTCTACTTTAGCTGCAGTGATGCTGCAAGCTATTTCTTATTCCTCTGTGAAAAAGCAGTGGAATATACATCGTTCACTCAGATTGACTGATGGTAAATTGTTTCAGATTTTACTATTGGTACAACTTCTATTACCAGGGAAAGAGATAAAAGAATTTTACTGAATCTCATATTTTAGTTTACTTTTTCTGAACTTCTATACTATTGATAGTTCACATAAAAATTTAACAAATGCTTTTATGTAGCTGGACTAAGTAAGGACAAGTGACTGCATTGTTTTTTACTAAGGCTGGAGAGTTTAACCTGTGCTACTATTATTTGAAAACCTATGTCCCATATTTTAAATCCATTTAACAAAACCAGAATTTCTCGCTTTCAGTCATACTGCACTGATCCTGACCTTGTTCTGGAACTGAAGAATCTCATTGTAGTGTTTGCTGATACTTTGCAGGTACATGCTATATTAGTAATTTAACTGAAATTCCTGTAGTCAAATTTTACCTTTGTGTGTGTAAGTGCAATGTATGTATTTTGACCAATCATATATGCAACTCAAACCCAAAATTGCAAAGCAATGATTAAAAAATGTGTTAATTTCTTGCCTTAGTTCCTCCTTTTCAGTGTTATAAACTGAACGTATGTGTTCTGGGCTATCCAACTAGCTTCAGTTATTCATATCTGTGCAAAATTAGTGTTAGTTTTGTAATTTGTGTATGTTTTTGTCTTTTACAAATGCTTTACTTCTCCTCTTAAAGAATAGCCTTCCAGTTACCATTAACTCTTTAGCTGAAAGACCAGGTGAACATCATTGGCAGTTATTATTGCAATGTTTAACAGACAAATGGGGCAGATTTCTGAATGCATAGAATAAGTTGTTTGGTAAACTTATAGTGTTGTGTTTAAAGTACTATAAATGGTTTTACAGAAGTGGCAAGATTGAATAGTAAGTCTCATATCAGAGTCCGGAAGTGTTATGATAGGAATTGAGTGTGTATTAGTTCTTGAACTACCCCTCTTAATTTTTATACTAGGGCTATGGTTTTCCTGTGAACCGACTATTTGATCTTTTATTTGAGATAAGAGACCAATACAATGAAACACTTCTTAAGAAGTGGTCTGGATTGTTCAGGTGAGTACGTCAAAATAATTGTGTCTTTTGTATTGCGTCTATTGTATTTGTCTAGTTTCAAGTTTTATGATACAGTGATAATTCTGGAAGAATTTATTAACTCAAGTGTATTAATTCGTATCTTCCTGAGAGCTACTGACATTGCCAGTATGTCTTCATGTTTTTTTTTAATGCAGATTGGTTTCCACCAATTACTTGGAATAATTTGATTGACTAAATTTTAAACCCAGGAATACTTTGTCCTGAGACTATACTCCAAAGCCTATTTGCAGATAGGGTGTATGTCTAAATGTCCTTAAATTGTTTACCATAAAATATGTTACAATGTATTACAGAAAACCTTAACATTAAATTGACCACTTTAGGTTCTCCAGCTCCCTGTACATCTAATCTAGTCATTTGTATAGCAGAGGAGTCCAGAGGGTACTCAAACAATGCTGTGCCAAGTGCCTGGTTGAAGTTCTGAATCATCTGTTGACTGTATGTAGCTCTGGTGCCTAAGTGAGACACACTGAATATATCGGCTTTAGTGCAGGAAAAGTGTGGCTTAGCATAATTAATTTTCTGGAGTGGACTAGTTGGTCTAAGGTTCCTTTGCTGTATTATGCACATCTTAAAACACTTTCAGGTATTTTTTTCTTTGTAATTAAACACACTGTAAAGAGTTAGCATATATGAGGTACTTTCAGGGTAATTGAACATATTTGGGATTGTGAAATTCTTAAAACTTTTTGAAGATGCACACCTAAGTGAGGTAGTAAAATTTATATTAATTTATGTGTTTGAACAACAGAAACTACTGTAAGTTACGTGTCCATTTATTTTTCACTTTGCTAATTTACCAGGGATATTTTTGAAGCAGACAATTACAGCCCTATTCCTGTAGCAAATGAAGAGGAATACAAAATAGTTATAAGCAAATTTCCTTTTCAAGATCCAGAAATTGATAAGGTAAGAAAAAGTTTTGTGTTATTTAAGTTTGTGGAAGTCAGATTAAGGACACTTGGGACAGTAATGATATTTATAATTAAAAAGCAATTAAAATTTGAAAGGCTAGGTAGATTAAGAGGCTAAATCAGCTTCTTTGTGTATAATTATCTAGTCATAAGTAAATATGAAAATTAAAGTTCTGGTTGTTTGCTCTGATGTTTGAGTGAATACTGAAACCCATTGTTTAGTAAACAAATTAATAATGCAGTTTAATTGATAAAGTCTTTATTTAATGATAATATAATCTGTCTTTAATTAGTTTTCTTGCCAATCATTGGGTTAACTCAGTATATGCTATAGTATTGCAAAAATACATGTAAAACAGATCAGGTAGAGACAACAACTTTTATATTTCACTTTTAAATTTAATTATTTGTGTTTGAGCATGTGGGGTGAAATAAACATGGAGGGACTGTAAATAATTCTGCTGTACACACATTCTAGTAGGATGTCCTTTTATAGCCTCAGCCATTTTTTCATTACAAACTCCTTTCACAGAAAGGTGATTAATATGTTCTGCAATTCAAATATGGTTTTGGTAATACCAATGAAGAAATAAGGGCTCATGATGAAGTCTGCAGAAGGCAACTAAATCTAAGAGCCACATGACAGTGGGAGTAACTGTTGCAGGGGGAAGCTGTTTTATACACAATCCATTGCTGCAGATACCTGCTAAAGTAAAAAGCTATTCCGAGTCTGTGGTTCAACAGGGATTTGTCAGGCAAATGTAGCAGCTGCATGTCATTAATACAGTGTTGCAGTGAAGATGAAAAATTAAAGGTTTTTATGCTGATTTTTGAATGAGACTCCAGACTGTTTTCTGGATACTTTCCTCCATCAAATTCATTTTCTTAGCTGTTATAGTACTAAAATAAGACAAACAGAATGGAAATCCCTTACAGTATGGGAAGTATGTGATACCCAGGCTACTATTTAGCATGATGTATTTTGGTAATAAATTGCAGAAATTTTGAATTTGTACTAAATAATTTTATCTGCTAGTTACATATGTGTATGATTAATACAAAGCTTTGGCTTTTATTTCACCAAAAGGGAAATGTATTCTCAACATTTTTCTTTCTGGTTTATGATACAGAGAGTAATTTCTATTTCATAATGAGCAGCACTTTTTGTAGATATGTTATGGGCAGAATCTCACTGATTTTAAGTTTTTGGGCTGATGAGATTGATAGTAAAGCTGGGAATCAGGTTAAATTCTGCCCATAAAATTAACTTTAATGTAAACAACCATTAGGATAATGTAAACAACCATGAAGTTAATGGTTGTTTACATTAAAGTTAATTTTATGGGCAGAATCTCACTGATTTTAAGTTTTTGGGCTGATGAGATTGATAGTAAAGCTGGGAATCAGGTTAAATTCTGTTTCCAGCTCTATCATTGACCAGCTGCTTGGTGCTGGTACGTCACTTCACATCTCTCTGTCACTGTTAATTAATCTGTAAAGGAGAGAAAACATTTTTTTAAATGTATGTCTGAAAAGAGCTTTGAAACCTGTATGTAAAGAAAAGGGCATAATTAGGATTAAAGCAGGTGGGGGGTTTTTGTGTGTCCTAGCAATATTTGAAGCACTTTAGTTGACTTCAGCCAAATGCAGCAAAGGAACAGAAGTCTGGCTTACACCACATATTTGTCACACCATCTAATATTAAATAAGAGATATGGTTAGAAGAATATCAAAGTAATCTGTTTTACCTTGGGTTTTTTTAATAAAGAGCTTGAGCTGTTGCTGATTGGTGCTTTTTTATAAAGAAATTGAATTCTTCAGGGATGATACCAGTTGTTGTTTATTTTTCTCATGCATTAGTCATAAAATAAACAGAAAACTAATTTTTTTTGCAGATTTCAAAAATTATGTATTCAGTGCAGAAATGCCTATTTGGAATGTATAGATTTAATTGAATATATTTATTTTTGTTCTCCCAAATGCAATATCATCTTTAAAATTGAATTAAGAAGCATAATTTTGTTATTATGGAACTAATATTTCCTATATGTTAATCCCGATTCCTGAAAATAATTCAGACTTGTTTGGTTTTGTGAACCATCATAAAACATGTTCTCAAGATACTTGGAAAATCCCAAAAGTTTTGAACTGCTCAAAGTTGTTTTTGCACTGCTTTATTTGGAAAAAAAAAGTTTGCATTTTCAAACCTCTTATCCCATTTACTTCTATCTTGTACATTCAGACTAAAAACAGTTTGAGACTTGTTTTTAATGTATATTTGTAAATTGCTTTCTACAGGTGAATCTTAAATAAAGTCTCCAAACTTTATTGCAATTTAAGTAATAAAGTTCTGTTTTACTTATAAGGCATTTAAACATATGTAGAAGTCAGCTCAAGTATACCACTGTTTCTATTTGATGAAAACCACAAAACCTTAAGGTAGATTAAAATATTTATATTGTTAAGTGGCTTTCTAATTGTTGTGTTTAATGCCAAGCTCTTGTTGGAATCAGTTTCAAGTGTAAGACAGTATGATCTTTTATTTTCACAGCAATCCTTTCCAAAGAAGCTTCCAATGTCTCAGTCAGTGCCTCAGATTTATATCCAGGTCAAGGAATTTATTTATGCAAGCCTTAAGTTTTCAGAATCACTTCACCGCAGGTAAGCTCGGAGTATCAGGAATGTGACTGAAAGGCAACCTGTAACTTTCAGGTGACCCAAACATATATACTAAAATGAAAATACATTTTCTTGTGTACTTGCTTGCTGGACTTGTTTCATAATTTACGTGTGTAATTATTTAATCCATGATTCCCAAGGCTGTAGCATATATTTTGTGTGTGTGTATATATACATATATATACTGTACAATATATGCATGGTTGAATGTAGGCAATCTAAAGCACTGCTGGGGGATTTTAAACAGTGTTGACTGGTTTGAGTAATCTAGAGAATTTATTTATTTAAAAAAGCATGTAAAGATTGAAACTTTGATACCATTTCAGAAACAATTGTTTAGCATCCCTGATTACTGATGAGTCTTTCCCTTCTCAGGGATTTGAGTTTCCTTAGCGATGATTTTTCCTGAAACAAAATGTGCTGTTTGCAACTCCTTCCCTCTTCTATCCCACCTTTTTCTGATGGTAAACATTACAATTCGCCTATTTTCTTTCCTGTTCTGGCCTTCAAAAGCTTAGTTTTAATTATATAAAAGAGAATCCATAGATCTGAAATCTGGGAGGTGTTGGTGGCCCTCTCCCGCTTCTGCACTGTTAAAGATGTAAATTACTCCTTTTCACA
Source organism: Scytalopus superciliaris (assembly GCA_013400415.1). Lineage (NCBI taxonomy): Eukaryota > Metazoa > Chordata > Aves > Passeriformes > Rhinocryptidae > Scytalopus > Scytalopus superciliaris. Next base: position 1,465,443 of record VXBX01009921.1, read on the forward strand.
CATTCTTAATTGATACTGTTTATAATTTACACGTACTAATGAGCACATGTTGACCTCCTTAGTAACTCATTAAAGCCCACAAATTACTCTTTATGAAGTGCTGTGTCAATAAACATGTCCAAAATCTAAAAATAACAGATTTTGCTTCAGTGTTGAAATTCAGTTAATGGATAATTTGGTAAGTGAAAGAGGTGTTCTGTCTGTTGGATCACAGAAAACTTGGAGCAACCAGAATTTAAATGCACATAGGGAATTCTTAAAAGGAAAAGTTCCCTTTGCAGGGAAAAAATTAAAATGAAGTATTGTTGTCAAAGTATTGCCATGTACAGCATAGTTATAAAAACAACCTTTTTTTTCAGCTCAACAGAAATAGACGATATGCTCAGAAAATCTACAAATTTGCTGCTTACAAGAACCCTAAGTAGTTGTTTACAGAACCTAATTAAAAAACCTCATATAGGTTTAACAGAGGTAAGTTTTAAAACACACATTCAGAGACTCTTACCATTTATAAAATCAGATGACAATGAGTGGTACAGAAAGGATTTTTACAAGAATTTTTTTGTCTCTTGTAGCTTGTTCAAATCATCATAAACACAACACACTTGGAACAAGCCTGTAAATACCTTGAGGATTTTATATCTAATATTACAAATATTTCGCAGCTGACTGTTCACACTGCAAGACTTTATGGACTTTCTACATTTAAGGTATGATATATCTCATCCATTATATGACTGTATCTGAAAAGTTATGTTAAAATCACTATAAATGAAGCATTTTAAAACAAAAGAGGGTGAGGGAAAAGCTGTGTGCCTTCTCATTTTTGTCTTAAAATAATTTTGAACTCTTAAGCATTCACTTGTAACAGTGAGCAGATAAACACTATTTTTTATGTTCTTAGTATGACCTAGAATATATCAGTATGTGAGAAGCCTCAATACTGTCTTTCAAATCCACTTTTTATTAAGTTACCATATGAAAATCTAAGCTTAACTTTACCAGTAGCTTTTAATAGATTAATCTCCAGTTTGCGTATCTTCTCCCTTTATCTGAATGGAATCAAGCGAAACAGATGGCTTATTCTGTTTGTATCTGTTTGCTTTTATTCTGCAGCAGAAATATTTTGTGGTGTATTTTCAAATGGTGTAATTATTAATATAAAAGAAGTATTATGTATGTACTATAAAGCACAAATTATTCTATGATACTTTTACGATTTATTTTTTATTTACATGTCCTTTATATACACAATAATAGCTGTTAAATGATCTCTGAGAACTTCACTGTTTCTAATATATGGCAACTGCTTATCTACATGAGCTGTGTTTTCTGTCATGCTTTTCAGAAATGATAGAAGTGATTAAACTTGTATCTCAAAAAAACCAAACCCAAAGAAACAAAAAATTGAAGGAATTTTTCTAAACTAAAGTGGATATATTTGCAGGTCCCATCATTGTAGATTGTTGAAACTGAGGTCATATTGTTAATTAGAAGCTTTAAATATAGATTTAACTTTATTTGAAACTTTCTTAGTCAAGGCCATCTACAAAATTGTGAATGTAAGCATATTCCTTTGACATGTTAACAGGTTACCAGATTCTTATGTGTTGGATTGGGAGAGCTGCTCAGTGGATGCTTTTACAAGTTGGTTTGGCAGTAAAGTGCTATTTTCAGGGAATCATACTTTGGTATTTATTCATGGCAGGGCCACATGCTTTCTTGCTTACTCTTGAAGTGCCTCGTGGCCCGGGGCTTGATTGAAGACTGGAGTTGTTTTTTTATAAAAGAAGGCAAATACATTTTGTGTCAGGGTTGATTAAATTCATAAGGCTCAGTTAAAGGTGATTGTTGTGAACAGAGTAAAGAAGTTGCTTTGTTTCCAAATTCAAATTAACTTCATTTGTCTGAGAACTTTGAATCTTCTGTAGGCATGTTATGTTATAAACACTCCTAATATACATTATGGGAGTCTTTTAAAAAACACAGCCCCAGGCTTATTGTAAGACAGAAGTTAAAATAACCATTTAAATAAAATATTTCTTAATCTAAGAAAAACACAAGACTTGAGCTTTGTTGATGGATGTAATTTTATTTGCATTTAATAATATTTTAGACTTGTGACAATTGCACACAATTTTTTTTTCAGGATGCAAGGCATGCTGCAGAAGGAGAAATATATACAAAACTTAACCAAAAAATAGATGAATTTATTCAGATTGCTGATTATGATTGGACAATGTCTGAATCAGATGGAAGAGCCAGTGGATACTTAATGGACCTAATTAATTTTTTAAGAAGCACGTTTCAAGTTTTTACTCATTTACCTGTAAGTGTTCAAAATTAAGTTTAATTTCAATGTATTCGAACATTATTTTAATACACAAAGGTTTTAAAGACAGAAGTGTTTTTTTAACTGTGCACATCCTGGCAAGATGTGCTTTTAAGTTTTATTCATCACAGGAACATTGTCAAATGTGTTTCAGTATATTGGTGATGATTATCCATGGGAATACTTAGCAAATACTTTCAAATACCATAGTAATATTGTTACCAACAACTAATTTACAAATAATGTAAGAACTTATGCAGTTTTCTAGAGCATCAGATGGACTTTCTAGTTAACCATCCTGGTTTTGTGTATATATGCATTGGTTCAAACAGTGCAGAATTGGTGCAAATCCTGCATTTGTGCATAAGATTGTGGAGGTCTTGTATTCTCCAAGGTTGTGAGCTAAATACTTTTGATCATAAGAAGTCATGTGATTCTAGTTAACTGAGCTTCATTGAAATGAATCCATATTCATATTCAAATATATCTTGTGTTATTTTGTCCTGGCAAAAAGGGTACTGTTGACTTGTCTTATGCATGAATTGTTACATTCTGTTGTCTGATTTCCCCTTGCTTTAAGACAAAAAAAGACTGTTTCTAATTTGGTTTATCGGCATAATGGTTTATAGCTTTATAGGTCAGGAGTGACTTCAATAAGTCATTCAAGCTACATCTGCTTTTCATCAGCTTGTCCTTGGTTGCTACAGTCACACTGATGTCTGAGTGCTTTGCCACATGCAATGCTTATAAACAATAAGTCCTCAAGGCATAGAATGTTTTGAGACTTCAGACTGGAAATAGTCTGAATAATAATTTCTTTATGGTGTTGAAATTGCTGGCATAGTGGGCTTATCTCATCTTCCAGACTTTATGTGAAGAAGCTGTGATTCTTCAGTCTCCTGTTCTTTAAACTGAATCGAAGACATAAACCATTCAAAATGTATCATGTGATAGTGATGTGAATGTGTTATGTGAGGCATGTGCTTCTGTGCCAAATCAGTGGAGCATCTTTTGGTAGAGAATAGGAAGTTTGTTAGGTAGTTAAATTCATTGTAACTTAGTATATGAAGCAGTGTGAACAAATGGCACTGCTCCTCAGTGATCATACGCAAATAGTAGTTATGGGATGTGAAATTTGTAGAGCAGTATCTACAGAGTCTGTCTGTCATGAATGTATGTTGCCATACTGCTGTTCAGAAGTGAGACACAGACAAAATAAAGTAATGTGTTAGGAGGGCTGGAAAGAAGCAGCTGTGGTATTAGGACTTGAAAAGTGTGGAAGGAGTAGAAATATGTGCCTGGGGGCACAAGTCAGCCTGTGGAGAAAGCTAGTTCCTGTGAAGAGGCTATTCTCTCATTTCAAACTCTGGTCAGATACCAGGCAGGATGTAGGACTATATGGACAATTAGTCTGCTCTGGCAAGAGGTTTCTTAGAGTTTTTTACTTATCCTGCATCTCGCTCCCTATCCTGGCTTGGCCAGTTGTAGAAACATGCAGTCCAATGAATGTTGTGTGTGAACTGTGGAGTTTATATGAAAATGTGTGCACAGTTTCATTATGACGATTCTGGCAAGTTATTTTCATTAAGAGAAAACTTACAGTAAAAGCATTTTCAAAGATTAGCCCAGAACTAGGTTCCATAACTCATTAGAATAGTAAGTGCTTTGGAGTGCTGAACTAAGCTAGGTTCTCATGTGCCATAATTAAGATTTGGAATAATTTTAGAATTCATTTTCATTAATGGATTATTCCATTAATGTCACAGTGTCATTTCCATAATTTTTTGTATGGCTGGCAGAAACATTCCACTGCTCCAAATAGTTTGTCAGAACCCTTTGTGTAATTAGAAATCAAAGGACAAAAGTCCTAGCTACTGGCCATAATTCTAGTAAGGAACAGAGTGGGACAAGTAGAAGAATCTCTTCTACCTTAGCATATTTTAGCATGATGATGTTACAGGGCATTGTGCCAAGGCTGGGGACACTGGTTGGCTACACTAGTTCTCTGTAGTCACACTCAGGGGTCATTGACTTTCTCTTTGGTATTGTTTCAAACCCTAGGCTTCTTGTAGAACTGTTACAAAATGTTCTTTCCCAATTTTTTGTGTTGCAGTCATTGGGTTCCTGTTGGTAGAGTCTTGTTTTATTTTAGCTGTATGTGTAAGTTGTGCAAATGCACAGGGATGTGTCTCCTTTTATGCTTCCATGTGGGGCTGTACTGAAGTATTTCTGTACCAATGTAGACATAACTTCAAAAATACATCTTATGTTGTCTATCCGGTTTATGCCATTTGTATTATTTTTATTGGAACATTAGAGCTCCAAATCAAGTAGGCCACGATCTCAACTACACTGAACCTGCACATGAAGTGACACAACTTAGTTGGGGTCTGATATCCCTGTTGAATTACTAGAAGTGTTTTGTGTCTCCAAAGCTCCCCACCTCCACCCCCATTAAATTTTGTATGTTAGTTTTCTCCTCTGTGGTTGTTTACTCTACTTAGGAAGCAATTTTGGAAAAGAAAATACCTTTATTCCACCCTAGAGTTACATTGCCATTAGATTTATGTTAAAATTTATTAATGAGTAATGTTACATTTCAGTGGCATACAGGTAGCCTCTGTAAGCCAAGATGGTAAACATGGCATGTAGTTTTTAACCTAGGAGTTTCAGAATTAATTCTTTCTTGTAATGATAACTTTCTGAAACGGGATTTTGAGACACTTTGTCATTTGAAGCAAATGTCATTTGATATTTTGGCATACAGTTCCTTATTATAGAAAAAGGTATTATTATCAGAATAGTGTTATTTAGATTATAATCTCTTTATTATGCCTGAACAAAATACTATGTAAGTTCACAGGTTTAAAAAAAATAATTTAAGGAACTCTGTAGATATAATTGTTCTTTTTGTAAGCTCTTTCTTACCTTTTATTGCTACCGATTTTTTATTCTTTTTTTTTTTTTTTGAAGTTGACAGTACATCTTAATTTTTTTGTTTTGATTGCCTTACTGGTTTCCTTCTCAGAATAACAACAATGACCATGCAGCTATGTCGGTAAGTAGATGCAAGATGAAGAAAAAGCATGTGAACAGAAAAACTATGAACTGCCTGCAGGCTTATTGCTTCAATTTTTAATCATTTAATAAAAAGACCTTTTCTGTTTTGCTGATGACTTGCTGTGTACCTTGTGTGGTTGCATGCAGGGATCAAGTTAATGACTAACATTGGGCTTTCATACACTGGGACAGACAGCAGGAGTCCAAAAAACCTTGCAGAAGGTTGATGGGATGTGTCTTGCATCCCAAATGAGGTAATTTAGAGAAGACTATTAGACCTTTTGAAAGAGAGGTCAGGTATCAAAATACAGCTATGAGACATGAATACAGAATAAGGGTAGAGTGATAGAGCTGAATAAAGAATCAGTGAAAGTTCCATCGTTTCTCTGCTACATCTGCCTGGGGTCAAGGGAATGTGTGTGCTGGTGTTCTTTATTTGCTTTTTTTTAAAGTTTTTAAAGAAGGTCGTGTATTACATTTAAGAATTCTTCTGTCCCCTGAATATTTTCAGGCCGTAGTTTTGTTTTTTTTCTTAAAAGGAGTTTATTTTGATTCAGCATAAGCATTGCTATGATAATGAAAGTGATGAAGTTAATATTACTAAATTATTAAAATCTGGAGAATGGGCCTAGCAGTGGGCTCCCAAGAGGTTAGGAGCCTAGAGCACATCAGGTGCAAGTGGAGTTAGGGAGATCAATTATTTAGTCTGTTAAAGAGAAGGCTGCAGGGATCTAGTGACAGCCTACAAGCTCTTGAAGAACAAATACAAAACTGATGGAGCCAAACTTTTCTGGTAGGACTGACAAATTCACACTTGGCAATGGTCACAGGCAGAAGCTTGGGAGGTGAAGCTTTGATATTAGGGCAAAAGTTTGCATGAAGAGAGTAGCGTGGTGTTGGAGGAGTTTACACAGAGGGACTCTTGAATTCCCATCCTCAGCTATTTTGAAAGCTTAGCGAGAAGAAAGGACAATGGACCTGAACCTGTTGGGCCAGAGTCCGGCTCCAAATAGGTTGGACTAGATGACATTGGTGGTTCACTCCTATGAGCATTTCTCTCATTGAATACTCAGCATCATGTTGAACTGTCAAAGCAATAGGTGTCGTGAGCACTATGAATATTGAACATTTTGTGTAGAAATAGTTCCTGTTAACGTTGCATAGGTCTCAGTCTGCTGGTTGTGTCATGACCAAGGATCAGTAGAATTTCAGCAATGCAGAGCACAAAAGCTCAGTGGCCTTGGGAAGGTTATAGTTTGAGAGGCATGCAGGTTTTAATGGTTTTCCTAAATTCGCAAGAATTTAGTCTTTTGAGGTTATCATTGCATCCTGTTTTAAGTTCATGTTGCAGTTTATAGTGCCATTAGATGTTTTGAATTGAACAGCAAATTAAAATTTCATTATACCATAAATCTCATTAAATAAATTAGATTATCAAATTTGTTATTCAGAACCTGCCCTTTTTCAGTTTTATTTTGAGTAGTTAAGGAAAAAATGTTACCTTCTATTTTCAGATTAGTTAATTTGAATTCTAACAGGTCTGTTTGTAAGTGGTTTTAATCTCAGTGTAGAATTAGCTGAAATTTTATTCTAGGTATGTCCCTTGTCAGTACAAAGTTAGTACTGGACAGCGCTTGGAAAAGTGGCCACTGAAAATCAACAGTTACAAATTTCTTTCAATTAATATTTTTCACTGTTGCAGTAGCATTTGGGGCAAAGGCCGGAAGTAAAATTGATTCTTAAAAATTCCATGAGTTCTTTTAGTATACTTGCATTTTATCAATAGTTCAAAAGCTGGATTTAGCCCTGACTGATAAAATCTGTATGTTTAATTTCTTTGGATTTTCAGAAAGAATGACATTGCCCTTTCATATTGTTTAGCTTAACGTCTTAACAGATAAGTTTTCTTAGTTTCTTTTTATGCTGAGGATGGCAGTTTGTGTTATTTTATTGTTTCTGTGATTGGCAGCAAAAGTCTAATTTCACAGCTTGCAGTGAGGGTGGAGGGGTGGTGGTTTTTTGCAGCTATATTCAAAAACTGTCAATCAACAGCCTTCACAGGCTACTTAGAGAATGGGTTTTCCTACTGATTTCTCCAAATGCTGCTTCATGCTGTCTTTGATTGGCACAGCCTGGCAGGGAGGATGGATGAATCTGTCACTGGCTGGTTAATTGTGTTGCTGGTCTCAGCCTGACATCAGGTCTTTGACTCCTAAGTGGCTCAATACAAAACAAATTAGCAGATTGTAGTCATATTTCTCATTCTATATGCTTTGACTTTGTTGAATGCAGTCCATAAATCATATTGACTGACACCATAGTGAATGATGAAAGCTGCTTTTGAGACAGCTAGCAAGGGTTTTAGAAAGCAGCACCGCGAAGGTGCCATGGAAGGATGCATATGGCTGACCCTTTGGGAATTCCTAGGAGCCAAATGTCTCCTTACTACAATTATTCTTAGGAGAAAAGCTTTTGCGTCCTATAAAAAAGGATTTAATATGTCAGCAAATTCTCTTTACAAGCTCCTTTGAAATATAAGAAGTTTGTCTAAGGGTTTTCTCTTTTTACAAACTTGTATTTCAGCAAAATGTAAAGGCTGGGTGAAAAAAACAGTTTCCTTTAACACTGTTAGCAGGTGTTTTTGCTTATAGAATAGGGTCCTTGTTTCCTAAACTTTACATTGGCTGAGTGGAAGAATAGGTTTTGTAGACAGCAGCAATTAGCATAGGCACAGCAGAGACAATAGTAGTGTCTCCAAATGGGAGGCAATTGGGGCGAATGTGAGAAGCCTGCTGAATCTCTGCATGCTATTGAATATAGGTATTTAATTGCTGGATAACCACAGCCACCCCAACCCTCTTAAAAAATAATAGTAATTAAAAAAACCCAAAACATCAGACTGGCAAATAAAAACCATCAATAATGTTTTAAAGCTGGGATTTGTTTAATTCTCAAAAATAAATGCTATTGCTATGTTCAGAATCCTAATGTTTCCTCTTCAAAATGCTGCATGAAAAAATGGTGAAGAATTGATTAATTGGTAGATGGTGAAAATTTGGAGATGGATGTTTAACTAGATCTCATTTTTCAAACAAAATTTTTATTTAATTCTTTTCTGAGTATCATACATCCCATGTATTTTGAACTGGGAAGAACTGAATTTTGAAGAGGATAACACTATAGTTCTCACTTGTCTTAGTTAAAATTCAACATTTTGTTAGATTTTTGTAGCTTCTTTTTTTTCTCTAAATTTGAGAATATTGAATGATTTCATTGAGTAAGTATTAACTGTGTATAGTAAACTTCTATTATTTTTGATATTTCATTTGAACAATAAGCCTGTAGTTCAAGTTACATAGTTGGAAATAGTTTATATGTTAGGATGTTTCCATGTTATGAAATTTTAAAATAAACATTAAATGTACATGTATTGATACTTAAAGTCCAAGTGACTTTAACCATGTCATTCTCTATTGTAACCATTATCTTGTGCTCCAGTACTATTGATATTTGCCAGATTGTAACAATTAACTACATGTACTTGTTAGAAATATAAAGTTCTGTCTTTTATTTAACAGAGGAGTACACATTGTTTGCATAGGAAATAAACAGAATGTTAAAATTTTCCATGACAACCTATTAATCTGGCTGAACTTTTATTACATTATAGTGGCAGCATAAATAGGACATGGAGCTGATTTGATGGAGCAGTACATTAAACAGAGATGCACTAGTTGTTCCATTAAATCAAAATGACATTTCCATTAAGTATTTCAAACCTTCGACACTGTAATTACATAAACTGTGGCCCATTGATTCCCCTCCTCACCTCCTTTTTTCCTTTCTTTTCCCCCTAATTTTTTTCCCCCCTCAATTCATATTGATATTGTTCTGCTTGGGGAATAGAACTGCATGTCTCCCAGTGTAATTACCGCTGGGTTTGGGAGACTTTTAAGCATGCTGTTCTTGCATTGTTTCTTACATTCCTTGTTGTCAGTTCATCTATTTTGCTCAAAAACGTTATTTGCTTTTCCGAGATTTTTAATTAAGAAACTGACATGTCATTTTAGATATAAAGCTCCTAACAGCTGAAGGTGTCCTAATGCTAAAGAGGTATTAGCAACAGCCTTTTAATGTTTCATTGTGAACATGAGGAGAGTTGAAGGCTTTCCATTGTATTCTCTACATTTTAATTACCTTTTAACAAATAACGGAATTTTAAAGTACAAAATATTGGGCTAGATTTGCTTTCTCTTATGAAGATTTTCTGTACGTGAAAATTCAATTATGTAAGTTGTCTTATTAAGGACAAGATCTGGCTCTTAGACACTGGAGCAGAACTTTCCAAGCTTTTTGGGACAGTGAACTACTGTCTGTTATAATTTTTCGTTGCTAATATGTATTTCTGGGAGTCAACAGTGAATTGATTACCCTGCCTTTGCAGAGAACAGCTGGGTAACCATTGCTTTAGAGAAACAGGTGTCATCACTTCACTGATGGATAGAAGTAAAACACTAGTGGTGTGTGCTCCAGTAGCTGTATTAGGCAATTGTGGTTTATTCTGTGTAAGCGTGTTGTTAACCTTTGTTTCCATATACACTGTAATGTTGAAAAGCGTGGCTAAAGTACATTAAACTACAGAGATTCATACAGTTGCCTTTGAAAGCCAAGATCACTCTGCTTTAAAAGATGGCAGTGCTATGAATAGAATGGTGCCATCTGGTTCAGTATCTGGTCTCAAGTGGTTTTCTTAACTTTAAGGTAGATTTTCATTATCTTTGAATTTTTCTGCACTAAATTTTTTATAACTCATTATCAAGTTAATGTCTGACATTGTGTTTTATTTTTTGATGACATGTTGGAAAATTTGTCTCAATTACATGTAGATGGCAAAAGGCAATGTTACTAGCTAGACTGTGATTGGGAAATTATTTCTATTTTGTACAGCAGAGGGCTACATTTCATTTTGTAAGTAGTCGATCACTGACAGCACTGATTTATTAAGCACCTGAAAAGATGATGGATAAGCATGAATATTTTAAATAGTTTAGCAACAAGCTTTGAGATGGAATTCAAGCAATTAAAGTACCAATAATTAGCACAAGCTGTTATGAGAAATGCCCCAACTGATAGCAGTCATTTTAGTTTATATAAAGTTTGGGGGGGGGTTATTTACTATTGTTAAAATATGCAGCATGTTGACTTTCATTGCATTCTTGCTTTCATTTTGTTTGGGTTAAAAATATTTTAATAAATTCACAAAGCCTTTTATATGCTTCAGCAATTTTCATTGTTAATGTTTTGAAAAAGTCCTTGTATTCATGAAAATTTGGATTTCTGGAAGAAATATCAGTAATTGCTTTAACATGTATTTAATCTACTTCTCCATTTGATCTAATAGAAACAAAGCTAACAGATCAAAGAAATAACAAGAAGTGTGATCTCTCTCCTAATCTAAGTCCTGTATCATTAAGACTTTGAGTGTATATTAAAATCAAATCAGATAAGCAGTTCTTTAGTGACATATTATTTGTTTCTATCTTAAAACCTGTTGCTTTTTCTACTAGGGAAAAGTGGCCCAGACAGCTTGCATGTCAGCCTGCCAGCATCTTTCAATGTCCCTAATGCAGATGCTACTGGACAGTGAATTAAAACAAATAAGCATGGGAGCAATTCAGCAGTTTAATTTAGATGTGATACAGTGTGAATGTAAGTATATATTCCAACCTATATCTGTCTTAACACTGAAAAATGTTTTTTAATGTAAGTTATATCTGATCTTTTTCCATAATCTACTAGAACTTTGTCTTTTATGAAAAAATTAATATTACAGTACATCTTCTTATAAAAGTATTTATGAGTAAGTACATTAACATTTCTGAGAATTTTTTTCAATTAAGCTTTTTTAAAAACTCAACTGTCTGAATGAAATGTACATTGTTGTTACTCATTGGGGGATTATAGTCACTGTATTCAGTAAAGACTGTAGTTTAGTACAGAATTGCCCAGAACTAGTACATAAATATGTTGTTATGGTTAAGAGAAATAAAATGTCAAATGCCTGTGGAATTTTAATTTTCCCTTCTGAGTTCATCTATTATGATACAAACTTTAAAAGAGTTACATAGGGTTTCCTCACTCCTGGAACTGCTACTGCCTTAATCACTGCACAGAATAATAGTACTCCTTTAGTATATGTCACATATTGTTTTATTCTCGCTGTTTAAAATATGGCATCAGAGTTATTTTATAAACTGATTCAATCCAGCACTGAAGGCAAGATTAATTACCTTATATTTTGCATGGAGTTCATTGCAAAAGTACTTTTGTGAATGGGTGTTATGCCTGGTTTTATAGTTGATGACTGAGATACAGTGGAAAGGCTCACTAGTGATTTTTCCAATGTATATTTTCAGATTCTTCTGGGCTGTTTCTTTCCAAAATATCTTCCCTATTATGTGTTTGAAGCATGGGTCTGAATGATTTTGGTGACAGCTGTTTGGGGCAGTTCTGCAAGTCATGTCCTGAGGTTTTAGTTTGGATATGTGAAAAGTATTGATGATTACTGAATTGGAAGCCACCTATGGGAAAGTGAAAATTTGATTTCAGGCAATTTGGTTAGTGTCACAGAGGGTTCTTGTGGGAGTCCAGGGTCAGAGTTAAGGGGCGTTTTTGACATTTTAACCATATGCTTGTCTTTCCCTCTCCTGCCTTATTTGTTACGTTCCAGCTAAACTCTGTAATAGGCAGAGCAGGCATCTTTCTCAGAGTCCTTCATTATCCAGCCTTAAGGCCTTTCAGTGCATGGAATGAACCAATGCAATTGCCAGGGTCAGACTGAAAAAGTATTTGTGATTGTGACATTAAAATCCATCTTGTGATTGTATAAGTTGGCCAAACAGATCATGGTTTGACTTCTTTCACTTTTAGTATGCTTTATGTTGCAAATTTAATAGTGTTCTTTTCAGGTAGCTGGGTAGGGGTATGTGTTTGTTCATTTCTATAATTTCCTAGATGTATAAAAAAATCCCAGTTATAAAAACAGAAATTCCATAGTATTCATAATACTGACATCATAACCATTCATCTAGACAAGCTCAATTGGGCCACCCACTGAACAGTCATCTGCCTTCTGAACAAATAGTGTTACAGTGAAGAAAGCTTGCTCATTACCATATTACTCTGCTTCTGATATTTGAAATATCAGCTGTGAACAACATGGTACTTCACTACTCTGTATAGATTAACCAATTCACTGTTTCACTCTGAGATTTCTAGCAGTACAGGGGGTAAAATTCATGCCGTGCAGGTACCTTTCACAGTATGAACAGTATGTTCACAGCAGAGAAGTGAGAGGTTCCAATGAGTCCAACTGTCATCTGGTCTCTGGGTTGTTTCCAGACCTTTTTCTTCTCAGCTTTTGCTCTGTTACATGCCATCCTAGTTTCTGTTACCACTCTTCCTGTCATCTTTGGTTGCTGCACAGAAACTTCAATCAGTGAAGAGATCTTAGTAGGATTTCATTTGTTCTGACTTGATAACATTTCATTATTTTAAAATTGAAATATGACCTGAAGACAACATGGTTTTTATATGTAGCTGTTACATTGAGCATATGGCATGGACAGGACATAGCAAAGCTTAGGGGAAAATAAGAAATTTTTCAAAAGCCACTGACCTAAAGACTGAAAAATGCATTGTTTCCACTACTGTGCAAGTTTTGGCATGGGCTGTACAAATGCAAATAGAATAAACTTTATTTCTTCCTATGTGCAAAGCTTTTGAAGCATGTTAGGAAAAAAATCGGTTTTGCACAGAATCCCTTGGTGTAATTTAAATGCAATTGTGGCAGCTTGTCAGAATAGTATGTTGCAACAGACGACATTCTACAATCTGTGGAATACAGGATTGACACAAGATTTTGCTCAGACGGCTTTGCTGATGTGCTTTCATTCATAAGGTCCATCACAGGCACATTCCAGGCCTCACTGTGATGCCTGTGATTTATGTTCTTGTTCATCACCCTCCCCCAGCTTTATTCTTTGATGCTTTGAGATTAATGGATACGACAGTGACATTTCAATTAGTGCTTAGAGTGTGCAAATAATTCACAATTGTTGGGTAGTTTTCTACTGTATTTTATGCATGGGTTGGACATTTTACTTATAGACACAGTGGAGTATACTCATGCATTTTGAACCAAGAAGTTAGGTGAGTTGTGAGTATCTGAAGATGCATTTTTTAAAATTCTTGCCAATATTCTAGATATTTTTTTCTGATCTTTAATGTTTTCATTTTATTCTTTCTAATATGAGTTGGAGAGGTCTAAATAAAAGCAGGAAAACGTGATTACTTGTCAGGTTTTTTTCTTTTCCATTAAAAAACAATCAACAGTCCAACCAAGAACCCAATGATCTGTAAGTGAACAGCAATCTGTTAAAGTCAGTAAGTGCTGAAGTTCTTGGTCTTCACAGGAAATAGGTAGAATGGTAAGTGGGCTTCCAGGAAAGGAGAGGTGGAAAGGAAGGAAGTGATCTGGTGGTGAACTGCGATTTCATTATCCTGCACTAAATTTCTGTGCATTGTAGTACCTGTAGTACCTAATTTTAAAAAGCAGAACAGAAAATCCAGAAGCATCTGATATTTTTGCTTAACAGTACTAATAGCATAGGTGCTGGTCTTATGATTTGTTAAAAAAAAAGAAGTTATCTTCTTGCTCTTCTAACACATTTTTTGTTTTCCTTCCAAACATTGCAGAGGCTTTCAATTTGATTTTATTTTTGTCTGATCAAAGTATTTCTCCACTCTCTCTCTACGTATTTTATAGCAAAGAGCAGTGTTTTACTTATGTATTTTACATCATTCTTTCTCAATGGCTATCTTCCACTAGTTTGATTGGGATTCTTGCAACAGTGTTCAGGAAACAGAACATACTAGGTTCCATTGAATTAATGTCCAAAGAATAGTCTTTTGCTTGGACAAAGGGTTTTGGGTCCTGCCCGTAAACAAGCATGGGTTAGTGGAGAATTAGTGCAAAGCAGGATGCTGTGTATCTTCCTAATGAGGCCTACACAGGGCTTCCTGACAGCCCCTCTTGTTTCTCCCATGGTGTGGAGAGCTATGGTATCCAAGTGAAAGTGACATCTTGACCAAAGTGCTCTCTGTTGAACATCCACAAAGGTAATCTCCAGGTGGGCATGCCAGAAGCTGGGGAACCCAAATCCTGTTTTTCCATGAAAAGGCAGTATATTCTCCTGTGGAGGCCACTCACTTTACCTGCCTCTTCTGCCTGGGAAGTCAGGTTAGCTTAACTCACTTGAGACCATCCTTCATCTGCTAGTCACATATGGCAGCACGGAGTGAGGGGAAGCAGCGAGATCTTGCTGGGGCTGGGGGCAGGGCTGGGGGCTGCAGCTTGGCCAGCTGGCAGCTCCCTCAGCAAGGCTCCCCTCCAGGCATGTTTGAACAGCTGGAGCATCCAACAGGGCTGCAAAGTGGCTGTGGCTGCTGAGATAGTCACCTGATTCTCTGCTCTTCCTTTAAATGTACATTTGTAGCTTTGCTGTCCTACCTGTGAATCAGGGCTGTGAGACTGAGGTAAAACTGTCCTAATTTAGCTTTTGATTCAAAGTCTGGACTCTGGTTTTTAATTTCTGCCACTGAGCAGCAAAGCTATTTGTCAGGAATTAGGTGCTGAATTACCCAACAGACAGAAAGGCACAACCAGATGATGTCTTGAAAGATGGAGGGTGAGAGACTAAGTGAAGAGACCTGTTAATAAATCTAGGTTTTTATAGGAATTCAGTACAATTTAAAGATGTCTTAGATTCCATTTAGCAGGCACAGCCTTTTTCTTAAGGTCTCCATTAATACATACATATACATATATATATATACACACACCCGTGTATATATATATTTTCACATATATCCTGCATTCAAACTGTAATTAAAAGATCAAAGCAAAATCTTCAAAAGAAAATGGACTGAAGTAATCTCTACAATATTTACATTTACCATTAATGTGTATATGTTACCTCACAGCCTGGTTTTGTGTTGCTGTGTATTTTTTCATTAGCTCCTTTATATTCCTAGACTGCCTGTTATAGGAAGTACATTAAGATTCTGCATATTGAGGACACACATTGTGCCAAAGATCTTGTTCTGTATATACAGGAAAGGTCTACACAGTATCAGCAGAGTGGAGGGAGAGAAGGAGTTAAGGAAAACTTTGTGAATACCAGGTTCATATAATGTGTATTTTCATCTTATTTTTCCCAAATATTTATGTTTCTGATTCAAACTGCCAAGCAGACAGTTCTTTCTTCCTAAAAGTAACAGTTTAATGGTGATCTTTGCATTTCATTCTCCTATATTGTAAAATTCCTGAATGCTTTTGTGCACACTAAGACAGACAAGCAGCCAGCTCCCTACCTGCCCCCCCCCACCCCCCCCCGAATCCTCTTTAAGCCTAGAATGATTGTAGGGGGTGAATATTTTAAAATATGTTTATATGACGATGTTTCATTACTATCTGAAAAAGGACCCTTAGGACAAAGACATTAAGAATGTTAATCCTGTTCCTATAATATCTTCCTAAAATGCTGTGCAGTAGAAAATATTTAATTAGCTTTGTAAAATTGTTAGCAAAACTTAAAAGCCCTGAGCTGAGGGCGGAGGGGGAACTGTCTGACCGTTACCATAAGTAGATTATCTTTTTGCCCTTTGAACTCATGAAATTGTAATAATGAAACAAATTCTACTGTAGTCACCTGTCAAAGTGATCCAGATGTGAGAATGAATGTTTGTGCTATAATGAATGTCACTGATGTTGTAAATGCATTCATAATATAAAATTGTACAATGCTTATACAATAATTGTTTGGTACATTGTGTGCTTCTTGTTCTATAACTGCAATGGTAGTAGGTGCTATGTAGAGAAAGTAAATAATTCTACATTATTTAATGCATTAGGATAAATTCCAAAGTAACTTAGCCTGATGAGCTGCAGAAAAGATGCAAATATTTGCCCTGTGGCATGTAAGAGTATCCTGCTGTAAGAAGGTGCCTCCCAAAGTGTGTAGTGCCAATGGCTAAGTGAAATGATTTTGTACAGGTCACACTTTTCAATTATATTTACTTTTCAGTTCTGTAGCCCTTTCTTTGCTGTTGACCTTCCTTCTCCCATTGTGGAGTGCCTGGAGGAGCTCAGATTCTGGGAGGAAGCTGGTCTCAGTGTAGTGTCTTACACACAGAATGTTATACAGGATCAAGTATAGATGAGCCTTGCCTTTCAAGAGTAGTAAGAGTTCTCCCTTCTGATTTAAGAGGTCTAGAAAAGACCCCTTATTAGGTTTATCCTCCTTATTAGTGTGCTGCCATAGCTCACAATTCATGTATCTCTTTTTAGCTCTTTGCTATGGAGCTTTGCTTAGAATTCCCTGCTCTAGTATGATGCTCCCATTTCAAATGCTGTTTGGCTGACCAGAGGCCAGCCTGACTCCCTAAAGAAAGGTTAGTCTTAGTGGCCATGAAATACCTGCAGAAGGCAGCCATGTAGACACACAAGCCTTTAGCAGAGGGTGTTTAGAAGGGTGCTTGCATAGGCCTGAACATCTTTTGTTACTCTGCAGGTTGGTGGTTTCTCTGTTTTCTCTTTACTGCTTTTAAAGAGTTTATTATTAGAAAACTCTGCCTATAAAATGAGTGTAGGATATGCTTTTTCTACTGTTTTTTATCTTTCTTATTTTTTATTTTAGAAGCGTCCTTGTGGTTGATTAAAGTTCCCTGAAAACTCCCCTAGAAAGCTGATGTTACTTACAAAGTAGGAAAACCAGACGATTTATAATTCAGACTTGAATACAGTAATCAGTGAGCATTTTCCAGCTGTTACCAGTACTTGTCTGAGAAATTAGAGTGATTTCTCTAGGGCGTTTGATTACTATTCTTTTATTCCTTTACTTGATGAAGAATCAAGTCATACTGCAGTTTAATTTATTCTCCTATTACATGGTTCTCATAAAAACTTATGCACTATCATAACACAAGTAATAAATTCTGCCTCTACCAGTAAAGCTGCTACTCTGATACTATATTCATCTATTACTAAGCTATTCTTAAATATTCTGAGACGGTCTTAGTAGTTTCTTGTACCACTGAAGTACGAATCTTTATTTACAAATGTAATCATTTTCGGACTTGTGAACAGTCTATCAGAATTCATTAGCTTGCTTTCAGTTGAAACCACACAGTCAGAAGTAAATGGTTGATGCCATTATTTTACCATCACGTTAGTTCAGACACCAGTGTTCTTCCAGATTTTTACTTTTACTTAATTCAAATTTTCTAACTAGCCATTTAAAAAAATAGATTAAAAATTTCATAGTACTTCTAAACGTTAGTAGGAGTCCATGTGGCATAGTAGAGCTTAGCACTGCATCTGGAAATATTTTGGATATTTATGTTCTCTTTTCTCTACCATTGAACAACCAGATTCTCAGAGTTGGAAAAAAATGTTACCTTTCACTGACTCAGATGATGCTTCTCTAAATCTATTGCAATAGTATCTACTCTGTTTTGTTAAGAGCTCTAACTGAAGAGCATAAGAAAACTACTCTTAAGTTCTTTTGAAATAAGATATCTAACCTGAGTGGGGATGTGAGGCAGTGGGTGTTTGTTATTAACTTGTGACTGGGGTAATAACAACAAAGTGTGTATTTATTTTTAAGTTTGACATTTATTGGTCGTTTCCTGATTTAAACAAATGCTGACTTTCTTTTGTTACTGTGTTACCATTTTTTGTATTTTGAATATAGTTCTGCCATCCAATTTTGACAGCCTATTTTTGGGTTCAAAATGAGCAAAGTTCATAACATATGGGCTAAAAGGCAGGAACAGGCATCTCAGCTCTGCTCTGACTGTGGCACATAAAGCTTTCTACCAGCCATCTACATATTAAACCAACTCCCACCTTAGTGTTTCTCCTTTATTGCTGTCTAGCTAGAGGTGGAGTTTTTATAGCACAAATGCTGTAACTAAAGCAGATGCTTGAAAATATGTTGACAGCCGTGGAATTGGTATTATTTTGAAATTCTTCAGTAATCATGCACCTCAGGCCAAAAAATACATTGCTTTCTGTGGCTGTAGCATGGCTACTGGGTTAAAATTTTAAGCAAAATTTCTTGACAATACTCTTAAAGGTATTATTCTTTGGGATTATTGTAAAAATTATGGAAAAGTTGTTTATTGGTTTGTTTGGTTTTAATCACAGCGAGTTATTAGTTTAAACTATTCCAGTGAAACTAGTCTCATTTTAATGGTAGATAGCATTTATATTGAATAGAGTTTGATTTTTCTGTTACACTTAAAAAAAAAAAAAAAAAGTCTAAGTCTGTAATATTTTCTTTTTTTTTTTTTTTTTTGCAGTGTTTGCTAGTTCTGAGCCTGTGCCAGGATTCCAGGGAGACACCCTGCAGTTAGCTTTCATCGACCTCAGACAAGTAAGACACTAGTTGGTGTTTTTTATCCTACTAATTTCCCCTTCTGACCAATGCTGAAGTTATTGAATTCAAGAACCTTTCATGTTTTTGCATTCCCATGTAATTAGTTGTGAAAAGCAGTTATTTGAAGTGTTATTAGTGGCACTATTCCCTGTAATTTAGCATAAAACTGTTTCTCCAGTGTGTGGTTAGGGGGCACTATGCTACTGGTGGTACTGTTACATGAATATTAGATTGAATTTTGGTCCTGAAAATTTTTTAAAGATCCTGTGATGCCTTTTTGCAAGAGTGTACATGTTACTCTGGTGTGTACTGGCCTGATTCCATTCTGAGCATTTGTTCCTGTCTACAAAACTACTCCCTGCGTAGCAGAATCAGCATGGTATTATTTAGTATGTCCTTTCCTGAATTTGCTACATAGAATTCTGTTAGAAATCAGCTTTATTCCATGTGGCTGGTCTTTATTCTATATAAAATTTAATTTTAAGTGCCGTAATACTGGAAATGCTTTTCCTCAGATCTTGCCAAAGGGGAGGTTTTTCTAGACAAAAATCTACTAAAATCTTTGTAAATTCAAACACTATATTGACCAATAGCAACTGATTTTCAAAACCTTTTCATGCTTCAAGTTAGCTTTTACAAAGGATTTATTTCACAAAATTTTAAGTGCAGATATCTAAATAATGAATCACTAACTGCACATGGAGAATCTCTAGCTTTCTGCAGATATTGGTGATATTTTTCAGCACCATTATGAGCCTGTCAAAGTCATCAGAAAAGAAGAGAAAGTAGAAAGAATACCAAAGAATACCAAATTATCTATATAGTAGATATATCTATATATCTATTTATCTACATAGTAAGAATATTTTTGCTTTTAATAGTTTAGTAGGCTTTTCACAGCAAGATTATTAAAAGGCATTTCAGAAAGGAAAATTCCTGAGGCAAAAGTATTCCAGTTTCTCTTGATAATTAGAAGGGACTTCATTAAACTGGTTTTTTTTAAATGAAACAGTTGAAAGGTAGAGTTGTCTGTTAAATTTTCACAGTAATATAACAATGAACAATGTCTGCAATGGGATAAGTGTGGACTACGTGAGGTCCATGCAGCATTGCAGCTACAAGACGTGTTCATGTGATACTTGTACATTAGGAGTTCCAAAATTCAGCATATAAAGATGTACTCTGCCAGACTTCAAATACCACAAGTCTTGCCTTGACTAGCAGCCTTCCTCTTTTGGATTATTTTTTTGCTGTTTTTTTACTGTCAATGTTAAAAATTATTAAACATCTTCCAATTTGTACTTAGATCATTTTAGTTGAAGGGAAAGGATGTTGAGAGATTTTGGCACCATTTCTGTCATCCACGTAAGTGGTATAAATCCTTGCAGAGCCTGCACTTGTTTCAGGGGAAAACATGATTTCAAGCTATGCAGGAGGGCAGGGTGTGTTATTGCTACAGGAAACAAAGGTGGTTTTTTTTCGTTTTAAACACCGGCTGTTGAGTATGTCACATAAATAGGTATTATGTTGTTTATGGTAACTCTCAGTTTATGTTAGCAACTTATATTTAGACTTCTCTCCAAAACTTTATAGAGGATGCTCTCTATGTCATGAATCTTATTGATTTCAGATACTTTAGAAACAGGAAAAGTCTAGGCAACTCTCTGTATTGGCTTGCAATTGGAGCTTGTAGAATAGTATTAGTATATTTGTTTTGGTTTGGTTTTTACTCTATTTTTGTGGGCATCACCAAAACGTATGGTAGGCACACATTAAAGACTTTTATCATTTAGTAAGGATTTTCAGTGCTTTTCCTCTTTTCCTTATTTGTGATCCATTTCTATCTTAATAGGGTGGATGACAGTTCTTTTCAAGAATACTTAGAAAGGCAACAGAGCCTTTTTCAGAAAGTTCTTATAAAAGGTCATGCTTCTGTTTTTTAGTTTGAATTTGATACTTCTTCATGAATTGCAGGATATGAAAGATAAGGAAGTAGGTCCAGTGGTCAGGTTTTACCTGCCCACCCGGACTGTGCCCTGAGGTCAAACTCCTGATATTGGCTGTTTGGTACAGAGGAGCTGATGACAGGTAGGGGCTGATACAAGGGGAAAAGCTTGAACCGTATCAAAGCTAAAAGGCAGGAGATTTGGGACTCAGTGAGAGACTGTAGCTAAAAGATGGATCAGCAGGATTGCCCTCTTCTTAAAAAGCAGCTGACCTGCAAGGGAAAAGAACTTATCGTCCTGCCAATCACATGGTTGCTAATGGAAGCCAGTTATCTCAACAACAGCTTACTCTCTCTGTGTTGTACTAATGCAATGTGTAAGATTAATGAGGATTGGGCAGTAGAATATTACAGCACATTTTACCAAAGATGTAAAGTCACTTACAAGGAGCCAGTTGAAAGAGAGAGGGAAGAGTTGCACTTGGATGATTGCTGTGGAGGGAGGAGCAGCTTTGAAAAGAATTGACATAGGTATTTTCAACCTAACAGTTCCTGATCCTCCATCTTTCCTTGAAGACAGTGTATAGACAGCATGTCATCCCCAGCAATCCCACTTTCCTTCTTCCTTCCACAGATGTAGAAGAGCAAACAGAAACAGCTGGTATCAGAAAGAGTTGTGTCCAAGAAGAGAGCAGTAGTTAGTAGCAGGAAGCTCTAAGAGGCCAGGAATCAAGAAAGGGCAACCACTTAACAATGTTCCCTTTGAGCCACCTCTTTCTCCTTATACTACTCCCCACTTATGCTCTTGTCATACTTAACATCCTTTTTTAAGATCATCTTAATCTGAAGAAACCTTAGTCAGTAAAGATTTTTGTGCTATTTCCATAACCACAGTATCTCAGCATCTTACAGAGGTGACTTGGTGTGGTTTGCCCAGTCACACATAGTGAATCACATGGCCATGATGATCTAGAAACTTGCAGCTCCAGCCAGTTTTGCAGGTAGAAAATTGGGACAGATTAATGTTTCTGTACAGCTGCAGTACTTGTGTCATGCCTTATGCTCCTTGTCTGAGTGTATGACCTGAGGTCATACCTACGTGCACCCTTTGACCCCACTTAAAGCCACTAAGGCAGATGCCATCTCAGCAAGCAATTATCAAAGTGGCATGTGCTGCTTTAAAGAGAGTGGTCTCTGGCATCTCACGAAGATGACCAAGCTCTCCTGCAAGTTGCGTTGCTCTCTGAAGATCATCTCCTGCTACTGTCTGTATGGGGAGCCTGGGCAAATAGGGCAGTGTTCCAAAGTGAGGTGCAATGAACTACACTGGTGTGTAGTGGACAAGAACTTGTGGTAGGCTGAGAGGTCAACAATTGGTCTCCTAAGCCAAATGTCCTGATTCTTAACCAGCTAGGTGGTAATAAATACCTATTCTTGAAATCAAATAATTTCCTGCAGAGATGTAACTTAACCCACAAATGTAACTTGACTTCTGACTTCACAAATTGTTCCTGGTGTTTCTCTCTACCATGAGCACTGCTTAGAGACTTCTTCCTCCACTGTCTGATCTCAAGTAAGTATTCTGCTAGCTCGATGGTTGTGGAATTCCCTTATTTTGCTGGGGTGAGAAGAACTGTGTCTCACCTATGTTCTTAACAACCCTCATCATGTTGCTGTCAGTGTTGGTCCTGCAACAGGCAGCAGTCTCAAGTGAAAATAGTCATATGCTGTTGGTAATCCCTGAGTTAAGCAACCACAGTAGCAGTATCTCCACCCACATAGCAACACAGAGTTTACAGTCTGATAATGTCCCTCATACTGAGAGGCCCAACGCTGTGAACAATAAGGTCCATAAGTTTTGCATAGGCATGAGGGAAAATTCTTGAAGATTTTCAGCCATTTCTGTTTGCATTTTCTTGATGTTAGAGATAGACACAAAGTCATAATGCAATCTCTGTGATTAATATACAGAATAATGTACCATGGAAACTTTAGAAGATACATTTTTGTCAGACTTTTGTTTATGATGTGTGGTAAATAAGCATGTGGATAAGCACTTGTATGACTTCAAGTTATTGGTAGTACACAGTATGTATTCCATCTGAAAAGTGATACCTGATACTTAAAAATATAATACATTTTCTTCTAATTCCAAAGAACTGATAGTTTCTTCTCCATGGAGTTGCTTTTCCATTTATTTTGTAATGTGTTTTCTGGTGAGAAATATTGCTAACCTTCTGAACTATAGTGTTATATGCAACAATTGTAAACGTAAGTTTATTTGAAAGAGAAAAGTCTTACTACTATTTCATATAGTCCTCCTCTTTATTCTTTGCTTTCCATTCGTTACTGAGAGATAATATTGTCCTCATAAACTCAGAAGTAACTTACTGTAGGTAGGAACTGTGTAACAGATCACTGGGCTTCTATCCCAGCCACAGGATTTTCTGCCACCAAAGGCAGGCCGACAGCTCAGTCTTCCCCACTGTTTTGTTTGCAGTGTTTAATTTGAATTAATTTCCTGTGGTAGTAACTGTGTTTCAGCTCTGGCGTGTCTCTGATTCCCCCAACGTGCAGCCTGCCCGAGCTCTCACCATCTGTGTTCCCTGTGGAGAATGCTCTCGAGCCCTTCAATAGCCCTCAGAGAATAAGTTGCAGGCTGTTGCCAAACCTGTCCACCATGACTCTTGGAGGCTGAGGGCTCTAAAGGTGTGTTGTGGCTTCCTTCACAGGCTGCCATCCCACAGAGTGCTTAGACTTTGAAATTAGTGGGGTACACCCACCCCTGGCCTCTATTCCTAAAAAGAGGCTTGAACTGAAAAAACACCAGGATTTTCCAAGAGAGAGAAATCCCCAATAGTATGTTTAGGAGTAAGTCTTTAAAACTTTGGAGTTTGAAGATAAAAGTAAACGTTTTTTCATAAGGCTATAGTTTGAATTTTTAATTAGCAAGTAGTATAGAACATTTCATCTTTTACTTCCTGAGGGAAATGGTTGCTGAGACTTTCATCTTCACAGAGGCTCTTTCACTATGCTTACTGATCCCTTTCCCCCCGTTATGCACTCCCCAGCTTCTCTGAACAAGCAGAGGAGCAGGTTACATCGGTAACGTGAAGCCAGGCCTCAGGGTGCTATGTAATGGGATTTGTGCTTCTCCAGTTTTTACTGCAATGCTGCTTATTTAGCTAAAGAAAGGAGCTCAGATTTCAGACAGCAACAAAACAGGAGCTGCATCTCCCTGGATTTCAGAACACAGATCCTCACTTTGCTGGGGGAGGAAGGCAACTCTCTTGCTGGCCTTTCCCTTGTCTGTAAATTGACTTGGCGCTAAGGCAGGAGGGCTTGAGGCACACTGTGAGCAGAACATGGACACTTCAAGGTTCAGTATCTCATGAATTTGCATCATACATTGTAGCATGCGTATGCACCCCTGTGTTCAGAATGACACAGTTGTTTGACTGCAAGCGAAATGTGTGTTATCTGGCTTGCAGTGGGTACACAGTGTTTTTCAGAGTACTGTGTTCTTACAAGTAAATGGGAATTCTTCACACAAATGTGACAACTTGTTTGTTAGCACTTATATTCCCCAGTGGAACCTCTTACTTTTGATTTTTCCTTTTCAGCTAGATTCTCAGAAGCCTGTAGTTAATCACAGTAGGATCAGATCACAAGCTGTGTGTGTAGATATTTGTGAGGAAGATCTCAATCAGTGCTCTGTACACAGAAGCAAGCCAGCTCATTACTGGGATGGGATTTATACCTGCCAGCTGGTAAGAATTAGGAAGCTTTGGAAACAAATGCACAGAAATTAACAGTGGGGGGTCGAAAACAAGCATGGCTTTGGATACACTATCTTGATAAGGATTTGCAGAATCAAAGCAGAGTGGCAAGCCAGTCATTTCCTGGCAGTAAGTATTCCTATCCTGTTACTGCCAGAAACT
Source organism: Scytalopus superciliaris (assembly GCA_013400415.1). Lineage (NCBI taxonomy): Eukaryota > Metazoa > Chordata > Aves > Passeriformes > Rhinocryptidae > Scytalopus > Scytalopus superciliaris. The sequence goes on from VXBX01009921.1 coordinate 1,490,223, forward strand.
AGAAGCACACAAGCCAGATATTAGGTGTACGTGTGTTCTTTGGGGCATTAAATCATTCATCAAATTCAGTGCGAAAGAGATTGTGTCCAGTTCATCTGAATGCCCGTTTTTCAGCAGAGAAGTTCAAGTAACAGGCTGATCATGTACAAGGTTTTTGCTCTAGATCCTGGCTTACTGACAATGAGGGGGCATACCTTTAAAACAGGTTTGGAAAACTCCATGTACAAAGGCTGTTACTTCACTTCAGTAGCTCTATCAATATCTCACTTAATTAAAAAGATATGCATATGGTCATTTAACTACAAGATACAGTATTCCATCTATGACAAAAATATTACCAGTTTCTATAGTAGATTGTACACAAAAGGCTATGAGATGTAAGGGTATAATGCTTAAACTGAATGTCATCTCTTCATTGGCAGTAGAGAATGCTGTAGGTACCTAAACTATGGAAGTTCAATAAGAAAATAATTTGCTTATTGTTTCTTTAAGCTAGTTCATTTAAGGGATACAGTTCTCTTAGTTCTCACTTACCAAACTATATACATGCAAGAATTAAATGACCTGACAAGAAATCTGTACTGTGTATTTAGAAAATGGCAGAACTTGTGTAGTACTGGCTCAGTTTGACTTAGAGACCTGCAGATAACAGCCTTTGAATAAGAACATAAGCCTTAGTTGAAGAAGATGGGTGTTTTTTGTTGTTAGGTGAATTTATAACTTTTGGAACTGAGACAGGAAATGGCAAGTGTTGATCTCATCTGTCATGTACAGGTGAAGCACTTGACTTAGAGCTGTGCAGGGAAGTTTCATCTTCTAAATACTGCCATCATAGGAAGTTTCACTGGAGAGGTTGATCAAAGCAGAAATTAAGGGGGGGAAAAAAACAGAAAGAAAAGAAAAAGAAAATAGGCAAAAGCTGCTGTCAAGACTATTTAGGTGGACATATCTGAATCCCTATCTGAATACTACCAACTGTCACATTTAATCAGCTTTCAGCTCTTCTTCTTGGTCATCTGTACTTTTGCAAGACACAGTTTAGAAATAGTTAATCAATTAACTCAAAACCTACAGAGCTGTTGTTACGATGAAAACTTCATATCTCTGGAAAACCTTTTGGTTCAAGAAAACTCATCCCATAGTTACAGAGGAAATTCCTGTAAAACTGTGACCTAAATGGCAGTAAATTGTATCCTTGGTAGTTGCATTGAAATCACAAGTATACCCCGCACATGATGCCAGAACCCCAAGGCTTCAGTTTTCTTCGGAGAGATACTACATTTCTTCAATAACTGGCATGATGTGTGTCTGGTATACTTTATGAAGCAATCATTGCCAAGGACATTATGAGAGAAGGTACTAAATAAACTTTATCTGAAGAAGGTTTTATTCTTTTGCAGAAGAACTTATTGGTAGAAAAGTTTCAGAAGGGCCACTTTATCTTTGTCATGTCATGTAAGAAATTAATGTACATGAAAGGAAGTAAGATTTGGGTGCATGACGTCCGTGAAGTTTGTGAATACATTTTATCAAGCTGTTGTCTTCCTGCTGGCAGCTGATTGCTGCAGGATCTCTACCATTGTGTCTGGGCCCTTCTGTAGCCCTGAGCTGATGGATGGAGTTCAGTTTTGGAGCCCTCATCCTCACAGGACTTCCTCTGAATCCTGTGAGTGGTATGTGGTTCCTATGAGTAATGAATGAGCACTGCCAATTGAACAAACAAGACAAGAAAATTATTGGTTTCATTCAAGTTACATGTTGTTTGTATTCTCTTGATGTCTGTAAGTCCTGATCTCCCATCAGGGAGCCATGGGACTGGTAGCTGCAGTAGCATATTCAATAATTTCTGCCTCCAAACTGTTTACATTCTGCAGCCTTAGCTAACTGGTAGTATCACTGGTATGCAGGGTGTATTGGGCAGCACTACTAACCCTTTAACCCTACAGATTTACCTTAAGTATTTTTTTCAGTTGCATCAATCAACATACCTAGGTTCCATTCCTTCTCTAAATTATCTGTCAATCATAGGCAGCAGTCAGAATATCCCATTTTTTCATTTTCCTAGTTTCTTCTGTGAAAAAGAAACTTAGTCCATCTCATCTTTGGAAGTCACTGTAGGGCAAATGTAAAGTCCAGTAAAATCAAGAGAATCTTTTACATCAAGAAAACAAGACTTGTTCTCTGCTTCAGAGCAGTAACAATAAAAGGAAGAAATTGCATGGACATAGTATGGCAGTGACTTGAATTAGTGAAATGTAGTTAATGAATGTTTATTCATTTGGATCACAGTGTCTTAGGAAAAAAGATCGTATGTTCAAAAGTGTTTAGACAGGATGTACCATAAGGTGACACTGATCTTCAGCTGGGTGTTTTAGAAGTGCAGAAATACAAACTAAAAAGTATTACTGTGTCTAGCTGACTGCCTCCCATCAGTCAGTGAAATCTGGGAGATGAAGTTTGTACAAAATACTAACAATTGGAAAAAAAAAATCATTGAATTCCATGCTGTTTTGTAATAACTGGCTTCTGAATGAAGTGAACTAATTGTACTGTAAGTAATATGACTGAACCAGCATGTTTTTATGCACAACTTATATGTTAACATTTATGGCTCTTATGGGTGTGTTGGCTTTGGAGCAATATATTATATTACAAGTTGTGCTATTTTAAAGAATATTGAAATAACAAATAAAGTTTGCATGAAAGATTCACATATAGATGAATGTATGTGTTAGAACTTAAAGAAGACTTTCCCTAGAGCATTAGTAGCAAGAGAACAGTGTAATTTAGAAGACCCTGCAATTATAGAAAGTNTATGAGTAGATGGAAGGAGTAGGTGATGGGGATAAAGGAGTGTAAAGATACGGAATGAAGGGGGGAAAAAAGTGAAAAGTTGGGTTTGTGTCTGTAAATGTACTTTATTGTTATCCTTTTCTTTCTGTGTTTATCATTTTCCAAGATGTATGCTGAGACTCATTAAGAACACTTCTCTTTTAAAAAATAGAAATTTGAAGAGATGTTTTTACCCAAAGAGAAGAAAGGACTTTCAGTACATGGTTAATGGTGTATAAAGTCCACGAAACCATCAGATTGCCTTATTCCCAGGAGAATGCAAGCTTTCCTGGTTTCAGTAGCGTGCCTCCAGGAATTTGTTCCAGGAGGACACGCAATTAGCCCACAATCTTCCAAAGTGTCCAGTGTAACATGATGCAGTTAAACCAGAAGACAGTTTTCATCTTTTGACCCTGGGTCAAACATGTCAGTTGAGTAGCTTACCTGAGATCTGTAAGAGAACATAGGCCATCAGATATTTTCCTGGAGAAAGGAACATGCAGTAGACACAGACACACACACACACAGACACACACAAATGCAATTTTAAAGCCTGACATATTCAAAGTAACAGAAAAAGTGGCCTTTTTAAGTGGCCCAACTCAGTGCATGGAAATTCTCCTTTCTTTTTGCCAGTCTGAAGTTTAAATAAAAATCTTTGCCTTCGCTTAGGATGTATGAGAAGGACATTAAAAGTGGCTCTTTCATTTTAGGCACTGACAAGATATTGAATCCTCTGTAAGGATGGATTTGATATCATGATTCAAATCCACAGCCAAGTGATAGTTTTGGGAACGGTAAAATGTTCAGTGTAGTTTCTACATCTTGTATCCATTAACATGCAAAGTAGTTTAAAAAGTTCACAGTGAAACAGAGTAATGTTGAATAACTTCTAGACAGAAAAGAAGAGGTAACTGGGCAGGGAGTGAGTTGTTGGTGGTGTGTGCGTAGGGGTGTGATGTGTGCACGGGGAACCTGCGTAACTGGGAGAAAAGGCACAAGCTGAAAACTCAAATGACAGTGAAAAGCAGTCCCTGTAGCTTAATTAAATAAAACCAATAATGTGATTTAAACTTCTTGGCGTTAAAATTACTTTAATAAGGGTGTTAATTACTAGAGGATTAACACTGCTTACATGTGATAATAGATGTGGTCAGTCAATAAAGGGTGAGAATAATGTTCGTTTAAGAAGCAAAAGAATCTAGCACAGGATTACTCATCAGAAAGGGATAACATTTCAAAGTGGCAACTAAAATCAGGGGGAGATGTTTTCAAATTGCAGGAGGCATTAGAAGCTGACTTTTGCTATTATTACTCAGCAAAAGTTCCATGTATATTGGGATCTATTGGAGCTAAAATATGAAGAGTAATTATTACAAATTGCATACATCATAGTTTCGTATTACTCTGTCTTCCAAGAGGAATCGTAACAAATAATTTTTCAGATAAAACATTTTAAGAAAATACAGTCTATAGAAGTGAGGAGAAAAGGCATAACCTAAAGGAAAGAGTTTGACTTCTAAGGAGAATAATTTCTTAGAAAAGAAGTTGTATTGGACTGTTGCCATTAAGCAGAAAGGGTTTATCCTAGTATGTTTGCAAACAGCAGCAGGAAGAGAAAGATCTTTTGCAAAAAGCCAACAAAAGAAGCAAATCCAGGTTTCTTGTTACTGCAGCCTGCTGGGCTCAGAAACCTCCACTAAACCAAGCTATCTATACAGCAAGTTAAGAAAAGCAAGACCAGGATGTTATGTGGGCTGTAGTATTTGCTTAAATGTTTTTAAAGTCATTTGATAGATATAAATGTGGAAGGAAATGTCTTGTTGTAGCTGAAGAAGAAAGTGAAGGTTGTCCGGGAAAAAATATGAAACTTCTTTTCTAGTGATTTTGGCTTTGCTTTTAACTTGTCTCCATTTACATTCCTGAGCTACCAATTGTGGAATTCCTTGTCTAGTGGTTCCCAGGTCTAGTATAGCTTTCCCTAAGGGATGTAACTTCATCTGCTATGAAGGGTGGTTATGCAGCCATACCCTGAGTGCACTACTTTGGAAGAAATAACTGTCTGTTTACAGTAAACTTATGATGCCCATATTTGCAAGTGTCTGTGCCTTATGGATTGCACTGAATTTTTGTTTCTGGACACAAACAGAATTATGCTTGTTACTAGCCTGTTATGTCTTGGATTGTGACGGCTTTCCACATATTCAGCACCCAAGATTAGTTGAAATACTTTATTGAATAGGTGCTGTATTTGTATCTGCTTTCTGCAGAGTCTTTTCAGAGAGACACTTGTGTATAAAATCCTGAGTGCATTGATGGCCACTGAAGAGAAGAATCTGGAGCATAGCAGCTGTAACTTTTTTATTTCAGAGGTACAGCTTTTGAGAAATGCACAGATCTTAAAATAAAACAAACAAACTTTTAAATTGAAAAATAATTACTCTGCTATGTTAAAACAAACTATTTCCCAATACTTACCTGCTAACCCCAGGTTACCTCAGTGGAGATGATGTGTGCACTAGAGATCATGGACTTCTGAGGAGATCAAACGCTGCAGATTCAAGAGGTGCTCATAAACCTTATAGTCCTGGTGTATATCCTCCTGATAGGTTGAATCAATCTCTGAAGCAATGTAATTTCAGTATATTTCATAGATAAAATTTTCTCTGGTATTTTTTCCAAGTCAGAATATGACAAGAAACTGAAAAGCTAGGAGAGGCAAATAGCCTGTTCACTGAATCACTAGATCCCAGTGCTCAGGTTGACGGTGTCCTGGACCTGTTCTGTGAGCTGCAGCTTCACACAAAGAGCTGAGGTCTTTGCCTGCTCTGTAAGCATGAGGCTGATGCCATGGAACTGTGCCGTGCTTACTTGTCTTCTTGTAGGCATCAGTTTGCATTTGCATGCCAGGACTGGGTATCTAAGACTCCTTCCTTCAATCGTAGAAGTAACCGGACTGAAATGTAAACTTGGAGTTGTAATTATACTTGGGCAGAATGCTGCAGATGTTTAGTTCTAGGGTACAGCAGCCTGACTCTATAGGTTAGATGTGCGTGTATACAAGGACAGTGTGTATTATTTGGTTAAAAACAGCATTTGTCACATAATGACTTTTCATGGCATGGTATATATACTTGTAGGACTGCAGACATCTAGAGTTACTCACAGGAATACTACTAAATATTAATTGTGACAGATGGGACAGGAGTGTTCAATTCCAGAACATAGTATGGAAGTTGAATTGAGTATGTTTTGTGTTTAAATTTTATTCTAGTTACACCAGATTAGATTAAGTTAGTCACACCTTCTCTAAAGCAGAGAAGGTGGTTAAAACTCAATTTTAACTTTCAATTTTGAAAATTTTGAATACATTTTTTTAGTGATTCACCTCAAATGGATTTTTACAGGAAGAATTAAGGCAAATTATGCAGTTTTAATCCCCAAGAAACTTATTTTAATATATTGTTCCTTGTCACTTGCTATTAATGGCATCATTTCACAGATGAGCAAACAGTTTAAAGCAAGCCTGTTGTAGGTCTTGCGCACTTGGTAAAAGTGCTTATAGAAAAAGTTTAAATAAACTAAACTGTAAAAATTGGTTTTAGTAAATATCAGTATTTAAATACTATAGGTAAGTGTGAATAAAAAAAAACCAGAAGCTAAATGACAATGACAGCTTAAATTTAACTGTGCTATATTAAATGTTTCGTAATTTTAACAGTTGAAATTGTTTGCAAAGTGTGGTTCAGGTCCGAAGCAGATGGCCTGTTTTGGGGGGCTGCACTTGTCACCCCTGCGTGCTGTTCGAGCGCGTACGTCTCTGCGTCAGAGGCTCAAAACCAAAAAAAATGGTGAATGACCTGACCATTGCATAATACACAATTTTTAATCCCCACAAATTTTGCCATTGACATAGTTCTACGCTTTGTCTAAAGGGACTTTGTGTACGGACTAACACGCTTGACAGGAGCAATTTGGCCCGAGCCCGTGCCCTCCGGAGCCTGACTGTCTGCCAGGCTCCTGCTTTTCAAACTCTTCCCTGTTTCTAGACTCAAAAGACAGTTCTTTTGCTACTAGTCCAGTTTATTCTTTAATGATGAAGAACAACATACTTCATAATAAACATTTTCACTTTAATTAAACAAACCTTCTTTGAAGAGGTATTACTTGTTGCTATACTGTGTATTTCATAGGGCCTACCTGTTTGTATTTGTCTCTCTATTTTTCAGCGTCTTCAGATGGGCTGCTTGAAGTTTTAATGGGATTTGTAAAAATTATACATTGTGAGTGTTTTTCTGGTTATGGTAACAGCAACAAGCTTATTCACGTGACTTCAACAGCAAGAATTTTATTTTGTAGGCAGGCCTAAGTTCATTTGAAGTGCCACAGAATAAAAGTGTATTTGACTTGCTCATGAATGTAGCAAGACCAGGCGTCTCTCAGAGTGTAGCAGAAGGTCCAGATTTCAGGAAAGAATTCTGCCCTTTGGAAGCATTTTTGCTTATAAAAGATACATGAATACAAATAACTTCTGTTTTTTTCTTAGCATAACAATAATTCCCAGTAGTTCAGCTGTCATAACCTCTGAGTTTATACATTGTACATTTATGAATGTGTTAAAGATTGTATCCCAACATTCAAGATACTGACAGATAGCATTTCACTTACAAATTTGAAACAGATGGTAGTATTTAAATATAAAATTGTTCCATTATTGTGAACATTACAATGTTCCAAATTTAGACACAATTTCTAAATGCATAACGGTTTAAAAAAAAAAAAAAAAAAGCGGCATGTTTTAGTGCAGTGGCTTAAAAACTGAAAGACACTGCTTTTCTAACACGAACTATGCTTCCTTTGAAATCCAGGGCTCAGTTTTCAAAGCATTGTCTAGGAATTTAGCCTGCGACCCCCATTGACACTAATGGGAATTGCATAGCTAAGTCCCCATAGCATCACTTTGAAAATCCATTTGTTGTACCAATCCAGAAAAAGGGTAGCATAAACTATAGGGAGACATTCACAGATCAAGAGATCAATTTACACTTTGAAATACAAGACCAATGTCCGTTATTCCAGTTATGTGATCAGTAGGGGGGATTTTAAAATTCACCACATTCACAAAATAAGTCACCAGGTGTAAATAAAACAAAGTATTTTGGCAAGTGGCAGGCAGACTTGCTAACCAAGCTAACAAGATACTTGTCAGCAGTAAGGAACACCTACTGATTAAGTGATAATTGATTAGTGCAGTGTTATTCTACAGTTAGCAAACTGTCTTTTTTTCTTTCAAGATGGACTTAGATATCTATATTTTAAGTACTTCTGTTGTTCTTTTCGACCAAGAAATTTTAAGAGTGAACAAGACTTGTCTTTGTCCAGTTCTGATTCTGGTCATTGATGTTTTATTCCAATTTAGTAAATGCTTTCATGGTGTGCATACTTTAATAAACAGGGACATAACATTTGGTAAATAATGGTATTATCTACATGGTCATGCAGGGGTTTTTTGGTTCATTTCTTGCAAATAAGTGTACACCTGTGTAATGTATATTCATGTGTACTTGTGCAGGAAACCTAACCAAAGATGAAAAAAGTGTCATTGTTGTGTAACTGTGTTACTGCAGTGCCTATGAGTCCCAGTCATGGACCATGGCCCCATTATGCTGGGCAGAATATAAATAAGTGTTTTAACAAAAGAAGACAGTGCTGCCTCAGAGTTCACAAACTGATGAGATTATAGCCCCACTGAAAGGTTCACATTATGTCAGAAATTATGAAACAACAATGGTTCTGGTTGACAGACTTCCTCTTCAGTCATCACACCCATTTGTCCTTCTGAGTACAAGGTGTGGTGTATTGGTACAGTGTGAGCTCCTTGGAGGAGGACTGGGACATACATTTGTGAGGAGCTTTTCTGAGTTTACTGTGTTTAAAATGAAAAGTCCTTTTCATGATTGGTGTTTTTTAGCTCCAAAGCCCAATAAAAATAGTTATCATTCAAATAATGATGTATTTGCTATTTCTTTATGTTAGTGACTTAAATGATACATAGCTAACAACAGTCATGGAGGTTTTTTTCCTAGATCAAAAGGCACGCATCCTCAAGGAGAAAATTGTAATGTTATTTCTATACCCTTTCCTAAGAAAAGGTTGAGTGTAGCTTGTAGTTGTATATGCTTGGCACTGTTCATTTCCCAGAAGAGTTCACCGTATTCTAGGCTTTGGGGTTTTTTTAATTAAAGAGGTCAAAATCCATTATATCAAAATTTCAAAGAATTTACCAATTAGCTGTAGTCTGTGATGCCCAGCAGGTGGCTTTTATACTATTAAAGGGAGATTGTTTCCATCTCTGATCAAAGCAAAAGCAAAACAAAAGAAAATATAAAATATTTTGCTGTACACAGTGCAAACCACACGCTGTGTAAATTATATGTGAAAACTGTACATGGGAGACTGTTTAGTCATCACACTTCCAAGAAGATATTTTCACATTGGTCCTCACGAGGATTTTAATGGTAATGTCTAAATCTGTTTAGATTACTGATTAGCTGAGAAGGTTAGACAGCTTGCTATTTTCTAAAATGAAGATTTTAGCATTTTTCTTATTTAAAAGTAAAAATGCACATTAAGTAGATTAATGAATTTCTTAGAAATTAAATTAGAAAAAGCTGAGTGTGCTGGAATGTCCCAAGATGCAAAAAAAAAAAAAAAAAAAAAAAAATTCCAATTTGCACTTTTCAATGAATCTAAACTTCCCCGATTTTTGCCTACTTAAAAGAATGTTTGTGACCTTTTGACCCTTTTGTTATCCCTTACTCAGAAAGGCCTTTATTCTGTAAGGCTTAGGTATAAAAAAATAAAAAGAGCGTTAATGGCATAACAGTCCTTTCTGATCACCCAGTGTAAGATGTTTATGCAAAGTGTCAATAGAAGCAATTGGCCTAACAGTGTGACAACCTGCTTTGCTTGGAAATGGGCTAATCTCCTGTTTGGGTTATCCAGAGGTCAGGTAAGGATTTCTTTTTTCGCACTCCCCGTAGCGCATGGGTGCATAACCTGCAAACACTACAGGGCAGAAATCAGAAGCAACTGAGCCCAAGGATGCCCCAAAGCATTTCTGTTTAATCTTGACCATTTTGCTTTTTCTGGTGTTTTTTTTTTTCTTTTTTCCTCTGCCTTCTGGTTTTTCTCTTCCTGGTCCCATCCCAGAGAGTCTCCTTGGGTGTATAACACGTAATGATGACAGGGACTCTAACAATTTCATTATCTGCTGCTTCACTGTGTTGTTTTAGTGGGCTTTTTTCGAACAGGCATCATCCCGCTCTTTTTTGAAGTTCACGTGGAAACCTACTTTAAATCTCAGTTTTTGAGGGCTGCCCCCGTTGCCCTGTCACAGCAGGCTGGAACTCAATAAGAGCTCAGGCAAGCGTAGCGGGCCAGGCAATGGGCCTTGGCGGGCTGCACGCTGTGAACTCCTGCCTCACTGAATCAGCTTCTGTGTGTTTTTATAACTGCCTTTTTTTTCCCTGTTAATTATGCCCCAAGGCTGTGGAAAGACAGCATTTATCTGTTTCAACAGACTAAGCAGCAAGTGTTCTGACATGTTTATCAGGCAAATTGTACCTGACAAAAGGTAATTACACATGCAATCAAGTCCAGAAGTAACTGGGTGATTAGGGGTTAATAAACTGCTTAGCGTAAGAAATATTCATCTTGTGAGCAAGGGGAGTGGGCCAGAGAGACATAACTGACAGTGATATGTTGAAAGAATGACTTTTGTTTGGATGGAATATTTGACTTTACCAAAAGGTAAGTGGGATAGTAAGTGTACAACTCCTCATTTTTATCTCCAGCTCCTGAATCACTGGTTGTATAGCCACAGCTATTTGCTGACACTCATGCAGAAGAGATAACAGCACCGTTTCGACTTGTACTAAGCTACCTTGATAATTTACAATTAGGATTTTTGCAGTATAACCAGCACAGTTGCTGTTGTCTAATGGAGACTGCCCCCATTTCCATCTGCAAAGCTCATGTCTCCTCCTGTCTGTTGCTCTGTTGACTCTGTGCATAGCTAGTTCCCAAAGTTGTGTTCTCTTCCGAGATTATTCCTGACAGTTGCCCAAAAGTAAAAAGGAAAGGGCATCTGTATGATATTTGAGGATGTGACAAGAGGCTCAAATGGCATTGAAAGGGCCGGATGGTTGATTTCAGCAGTTCCCAGTGCACAAAATTCTCACGTAATTACAAGATGGCCTAAATACAGGACTATGGCTGAGCTGCTCTGAACGTTAGGTAATACAAGACAAAGCTTTAGTGAGCAACCATGAACAGTAATTTCTATGCAAACACGGCCATATCACCTAGATACTAGGAAAACATGGGAGTACTAACTATGAAGAATAGGTGCACGTGCCTGTTTGAAACCAGGTTCCTGACCCCAAGATCTTAAGAACTTTCCCCCTGTAGCATCAATATTGTAATGTTTTGTGTTAACTGGTCCTGTTAGCTGGCAAGATCTTGAAGTAGGACTTCTTTTAACCAAAACATAATTTAGTATCTTTTACAATAAAACTATTCTGTTTAAAATAAAATATTCAAATTAAAAATAGCAGTGTTATCTGTATAATGTAAGAAATTACTCTAAACTTTTATGTAAGTATGTATAAACACCTTTTTTTCCCAAGTGGTGTTTATTTCTATCAGAGAGACCTAATGTTAGACATAAAATGCATTTAGAAAACATCTAGACATGAACAAAAAGTTAGAAAACCAAAGTATTGTAGGACATAATTAAAAATAAAATGCAGAATAGTAACCAAAGGTTTAGGTTCCCTATAATGTTAAAAGTATGTATGTGACTAATAATGAGCTGGTTTGAGAAGGCAATACTGTTTCATGTACAGTCAAAGAAACATGCTGCTCTATGATCATGAGTCTTGATAGTTCCAAGACATTGGCTAAAGATTCCCATTCCATCGCACCTTTAGAAGAGGCAAAAATCGGTAAATAAAGGGAAGTGACTGCCCTATCTTGTAAATGTAAGTAAGTGAACAGTCTGTTGGATGCTCTGTCTGGTATACTTAAAAGGATAAGGTAGTGACTCACACACACACTTCTCTGCAAATTATTCCTAGTCAAAAGGGAATAATTGCTCCTTGCTCCTAGGGAAACATATTCTGCTTCTTTATAAAATACTCAGGTATAGTATTGCCTGTCTTAGTTTGTTCTTCTTTTTCATGGTTGTTAGGGGATAAAGGGAACACAGCAATGCATTGTTCTTGGGTCCTAGAGTAGGTGTATTTGGTTTATTTGGTGGTTCACAGTGTTTGGGCTGCATGATAAGCTGCTTCTGACTGAGCATGCTTGGGTGGCTCCTTAGGTGGGGCTGAGGGGCTGCGTAAGAGCTAAAACGGGCTGCACTGCCTCTAAATCCTCAGAGACGTGGTCTTTCTGTCTGGTTTGAAGTTTTTCCCATATGTGTTAACTTTGGAAAGATGCATGTGCAAAAGAAACTTTTTTTCCTATTGTAATTTCAAGGCAAGCAATGCATATTCTAACCTTGAAGAGGCCACAGTCAGTAGCACCAATGTGATGTGCTACACTCTGTGGCCTTTGATTGATTTTTGAGGCTGGAAAATATTTATTGCCAGGACCTACTCTTTGCCCATATTTATCTTATGACAGTGTGTGCCATTTCTTGCTAGACAATACATCTCATTTTCAGTTATTGTTTTGGTAGTAGTGACAGTTTTAGTAGATAAAATAGTAGTAGGGAAATGTTGCTTTAACTAGGCCTTTTAGTAAGTTGACACTACTTGTCACAGTAAAAATACTGTCGCAAAACCAGCAAATTCTCCTGAACTTCGTCATATGCCTCTGGCCAAGACGGTGCTACTTTTCCTATATGAGGAAGAGGAATTAAAGTGCTTCATTTAAGTACAGCACACATTTGTGTAGCAACAGAAAGAAACAGAGGGGCAGAAACTGAAGCAGATTGTAGGGTTGACACCTCTGCAGCACGACTGCAGGAGTGAAGGTGAATTCGGGGTTGTGCTCAAGTGAGGTTTTCTATGAGTGGATTGAAGTTTCCCATTACGCATGTGGTGGTCCTGGGACATTTCTGCTAGACTGTCCTTCCTGCAGTTGGCTGCTCACCAACCTGCTCCCCTCCCAAAGTGCCTGCATGGGCTGTACATCCGCTGAGTCCAAGTGCCAGGTCAGATGCAGGTGATATGAATGGCCAGGACATAGATCCAAAGAGCTGCACACCAGGCAGCTCTTGCTCACCCACAGTCTACAGTATGTGCTGTCAAGACCCATTACATACAGCAATGTGCCACAATGCAGAACTGCAGCTGTAAGGGGGACAAAATGCACAATACATAATTGTGCGCAGCAGCAGTCCAGTCTCCAGCAGTGTCTGCAGCTCCCTGCCACATTTACTGCAGAGGCAGGGCATGATTGTCACACTGCAGCCCTGGACATCTGTGCAGAAGAAGGGAAGGGAGCTATGACTGAGTAGTATGTGTCATTTGGTGGTATGTCCTTGCTCCTTTGAGTTATCTGTCACGTCACAACTGCTTGAATTTAGGAGATTTATTAGCATGAAGCTGGTTGTGTGCAGCTCTTTGACCAAGCATGAAACTGGGAAGAAGCTCTGGATACATGCCCCTTACCCATAGTGTCTCTTGGGGTGTTCATTCTTCAGAACCAGGGCTATCTTGGAGTTCACAGAATATGCTTCAGGTTCTCTTGGGACCTTTTTTTTTACCTCATGTATTGAAAAGCAAAATTCCATGGTCTGTTTAGAACCCTTCATGCCTACCTGTGTTTGGCCAGGTGACAAATGAGGTGTAATCTTCCAGCACAGCTTTCACTATCACTGAGATGTCTCAGAGCCATGGCACAGTCAGACAGTTGAGTCAAGCACTGATATCACGGTATGAAAATCACTCATGCAGTGTTGTCAGAGAAGTTTCCTTGAACTTGTCAGCACTGTAATTGTGTCAGTCATTGATGGCTTTGGGCTGCACATTGCTAACAGAATATAGAGCTTCAGGGATGTTAAGGATTTACCCAGACTCCTCAATTTCAATCTTACAATAGAGTTAAGAAATTAAGTCTTTCACTAAGTTTGATTTACTAAACACAACTCCTTGCAGGAACTGCACCTTCCTTTTTAAGGACCATGTCCCTCGTGGAGCCCATGACAAGCAGTAGCATTGTGATTAGCAGTAATTTATTAATGCATTGTTTGCTTCTCTGTAAGAGAGAGGGAACATGAAGTCACCAGGTTATATCGTTTGGGTTCCTGTGGTTGTCAGCTTTATCGTCCCAGCTTGTGCTGTGCATCTGCCTGTCAGACATTTCCACTCTTTGGCTTGTGCTTTTAAATTTTATACAGCCCCTGAGGACTGGGCACTACTGACCATGTAACACAGGTAATAAGAAGTGATGAGTAACATGCAGCAGCAACTGAAGCTGTGGGTTTCACAAATACTAATTCCTGAGTTAAGCCTTCCAAAGGCTGTTTGCTTTGTGACTAAAGGATGTTCTCATCGGCTCAGTAGGAGAATTGGTGGCATCCATTCTGAGAAAGGGCTTTGTGAGAAAGAACTATTTACATTTGATCTTGACAGGTATCATGTAGTCATCAGAGAATGAAACAGCTTCTTTGCTTTTTAAATACCTTTCATTCATATAAGATAGTTAAATGTAAAGTCTAGATGTCACTGAGGTTTGTAATGGTCCCTGGAGGTCTTTGGGATGACAGCAGTAATTGTGTCAGGTTTGTTATAAAGGCAGGAAACATTGCTACTGTATGCTTTTTTTTTTTAAGTTGGTATTATGAATTTGGGAATGAGCATTACTGGACACCTCTGGCACTTCATCAGGCTGAGACATTTGAGAAAGGGAAGGTGCTTGGAGGTGCAGTGCTCCTCTTAACACAGCCTGAGAAGTCAGAGGAGCGGGCACCTGTTGCAGCTCTGCCTGCGGGAGCAAGAGCTGCTACTGTTGTGCCCCAGCTGTAACAGCCCTGGTCTGGCTTAGCAGAAGCAGAACCCTGTTTGAAGTGAACAGGGTTCTTTCTTTAAACAGCAAGATGGTGTGACTTGCAGCAATCTTACATTTTTTTAAGCAGTTTTATTACAGAAAATCCTGTTCCACACCACCTTTGCAGCATTACCGATCCAGCAGGCCTCCAGGCAAGCAGGGGCTCTGGGTTACACTGCCAGGGGCACTGCAAGCTGGGGCAAAGTGTTGCTAATGGTTCCCCACGCTTATTTTAACAGTAGGTTTGTCTAACACAGGGCAGCCTGAGAACAAGCCCTTGTTAGCCCTCAGCAGCAGGACAAGGCCAGGCACCAGACGCAGGGGGAAGCTGGGGCGCCCCGCCATTGACGTCAATGGCAGTGGGGCCCGCTGGCCCGCAGGTAGCCGTGGGAAAGGCTCCCCCGAGCAGGGCTGCCCGTGCCCTGGCCCCTGGCAGCCTGGGCAGAGTGCCCAGCGGTGCCTGGCCTGCACCCCGTGATGGTGGAGCAGGCATTAGGTTTGCAGGGCTGCAAGGGTGCTGGCTCCGGAGGGTCAGCCTTGCGTCTGATTGTAAAAACAGGCTATTTCGCTGAACAGCAGCTCTGAGATCATGAGTCAAAGGCCTGATTTGAAACTGCAGCCAGGCACAGGACCGCGCTTGGAGGCTTTTTGTTCCTCCACTGAAGTGTTTGGGTTTGTTTGGGCCAAAAGTGTGCTCAGGGCTTGGCGCTGAGTTTCAGGGATCAGTCACAATGGAGAGTGCAGCAGGAGGTGTTTAATTCACTTAGTTGAGACTACCTGAACTTCTGGTTTAAATTACGGTGAGGAGCAGCAGACACGAGCATCCCCGTCTTGCTCCCAGAGTAAAGCAAGCTCCCAAACGCCAAATCCTGAAGCCATTAGCATCCCCTCCTAGGGCTGGACCTGCACAGCCGCATCCCTGCGCACGGAGGGAGGCGAGGGACATTAAAGCAAGGAACGGGCAGGTGAAGGGGGGTGCCGGCTGGGCTCGGCGAGGGGCGGCCGGCCTCCTCTCCGCAGAGCCGCCCCGAGCTCGCTCACCCGCCTCTCCCCCCGCAGCTCCTGGACCTCTTCATGGTGTGGGACTGGTCCACCTACCTGGCTGACTACGGGCAGGCCACCTCCAAGTACCTGCGGGTCAACCCCAGCACGGCCCTCACGCTCCTGGAGAAGTAAGTGCAGGGTCCGGAGCTGCCGGGGCGGGAATGGCAGCGGGGCTGGAGCCGGGGCTGGGGCCGGGAGCGGCGGCGGCCGGAGCCCCGCGGCAGCGCGGCGTGTCCCGGTGCCGAGAGCCGCACGGAGCCCGAATCGCCGGGGCAGGGAAGGGAAACGCGTGGGGTTGGGCCGTGGAGAAGCCTGGGAGCCTCACGGGTGGGCCGGGAGGGCAGGGTGAGCAGGGCGCGGTGCCGCCAGCCCGGTACCAACCTGCTGGCAAAAACCGCCTCACAACGCACTGCGGTTTAAAGGCGTTTTCTAACACTGTTTTCTCTCCCCTCCTGCGTGTGATGAATACGTCTTTTGCAGAGTTCACAGAGGGTATGTATCGCCTACGTTGTTACAAAATATTTTTGGTTTTACTTACTTAATTTCCCTAATTTCGTTTTCAAATCCATTAGTACGGGAAATCAGCGCTAACCATGCCCCTTACTGACGGTGAGCAAAACTTGCCCGTTCGCCGAGTCTGAATTTACCATGGAAGCAGATTATATTAACGGGTTTTCTGATTTGCTTCTCTCCTATGGCAATTGGTAGGGCCAGGGTCCTGCCGAAGGGGTATTTGCATGATACTAACGGGTTATTTGTGAAGAATTATTTGTTTTAAAACGAGTTCTGCATTGCAGAAGTTTAATTTAAGAACACATAGATAACAGGTCTTGTAATCTTTCAGTTCTTATTAGCAGAAAGGTAAAAAGAAGAACAATAGTAAACCTCTTTCCATAGTCGGATTTTTCCTTTTCAAATTATGTTTCTAATCTGTGTAATTTGCTTTTTTATTTCTCTAGAATGAAAGACTCCAGCAAAAAGAACAACATTTTTGCTCAATTCAGAAAGAATGATCGTGATAAGCAGAAGCTAATAGAGACTGTGGTAAAGCAACTTAGGAGTTTAGTGAATGGTATGTCCCAGCACACATAGGCCTCTTAAATCAACAATATCTCATCATGCCAAGAGGTGTTTCTTAGACACTTATTTCTACTAAGCAAACATTGATACCAGTTAGGACATTTGTTTGACCGAGTAAAGGAAAAAGGCAGTAGATGGATTGTACATGGAATCTTCAACAAACAATTATTTGTACGTGTTTTTAATGGATCTAATACTATTTTGTATATTGTAAACAAATGGTAAAAAATGGGACTGTACAATAAAAACCAGCGCAATCGTATTGTACATGGAACAGCTGAACTGTAAATACGTTATTTAAATATCTGCAGATATGGTGTCCAAAATTTTGCTCCGGGTAGGAATTATTTGAGAAATGATCCCTTAGTTGCTGTTTTCTGGTTGAATCCTAATTTAATGTTTTTAAGCATTGAGATACTTGTGTTTCGGATGCTGCCTATAGTTTTCCAGCGTTAAATGTATATTAGCCTTAAAGTGATTGGACATAATTTTGTATATCAGATTTTGTAGTCTGGAGGTATGAAAAAGTCTTTGATTTTTGGTACCTTTGAAAACTACCTGAGAACTAGACTTGATATCTATTTAGCGTTAGGACTTTTAGGCTTTGTTCTCCAAAAGGGTTTAATCTTGAGGTTGTGAATGTAAATAACCATTTGAGTTCTTTATAATGGCATTTTGCGTGACATTTTGTTTCGTTTTGGTTTTGTTCCTCAGGGTTACTATTTCTGTTTTGTAAGATCCCGAGTTCTTTTTCCCAAGTTGCAGTAAGGAATAAGTTTGCCGCTCTTGGTTTCGTGCCGCATCTGTTTGTCAGTATGCGCTTTCTACCGCCAGCCCCATCCCCAGCGATTAGCATTTTGNTGGCCGCGCCGCTTAAATATGCAGCGGATACGTCATCTCCGAAGGTGGATCGGGCGTAAGTGGCCAATATCTATATAAATGTGTCCGAGGGGCGAACCGGCAGCAGGAGGCGAGCAGCAGCCGGCAGGGCCCGCCGTGCAGCGCCCGCCGCCGGTAGCCGAGCCGCCCCCGACAGCCGCCCGGTCTGACAGCCGCCCCCGCCCGTCCCCGCCGCCGCGGCAGGATGCCGGCCGCGTTCTCCTGGCCCGAGACGGCGGCGCTGGCGCTGCTGGCCCTGGCTCTGCTGGTCACCCTGTGCCGGCACCTGTGGGCGCTGCGCTGGAGCCTCAGTCGGGACCGCGCCAGCGCCCTGCCTTTGCCCAAGGGCTCCATGGGCTGGCCCTTTNCCGCACGGAGCCCGAATCGCCGGGGCAGGGAAGGGAAACGCGTGGGGTTGGGCCGTGGAGAAGCCTGGGAGCCTCACGGGTGGGCCGGGAGGGCAGGGTGAGCAGGGCGCGGTGCCGCCAGCCCGGTACCAACCTGCTGGCAAAAACCGCCTCACAACGCACTGCGGTTTAAAGGCGTTTTCTAACACTGTTTTCTCTCCCCTCCTGCGTGTGATGAATACGTCTTTTGCAGAGTTCACAGAGGGTATGTATCGCCTACGTTGTTACAAAATATTTTTGGTTTTACTTACTTAATTTCCCTAATTTCGTTTTCAAATCCATTAGTACGGGAAATCAGCGCTAACCATGCCCCTTACTGACGGTGAGCAAAACTTGCCCGTTCGCCGAGTCTGAATTTACCATGGAAGCAGATTATATTAACGGGTTTTCTGATTTGCTTCTCTCCTATGGCAATTGGTAGGGCCAGGGTCCTGCCGAAGGGGTATTTGCATGATACTAACGGGTTATTTGTGAAGAATTATTTGTTTTAAAACGAGTTCTGCATTGCAGAAGTTTAATTTAAGAACACATAGATAACAGGTCTTGTAATCTTTCAGTTCTTATTAGCAGAAAGGTAAAAAGAAGAACAATAGTAAACCTCTTTCCATAGTCGGATTTTTCCTTTTCAAATTATGTTTCTAATCTGTGTAATTTGCTTTTTTATTTCTCTAGAATGAAAGACTCCAGCAAAAAGAACAACATTTTTGCTCAATTCAGAAAGAATGATCGTGATAAGCAGAAGCTAATAGAGACTGTGGTAAAGCAACTTAGGAGTTTAGTGAATGGTATGTCCCAGCACACATAGGCCTCTTAAATCAACAATATCTCATCATGCCAAGAGGTGTTTCTTAGACACTTATTTCTACTAAGCAAACATTGATACCAGTTAGGACATTTGTTTGACCGAGTAAAGGAAAAAGGCAGTAGATGGATTGTACATGGAATCTTCAACAAACAATTATTTGTACGTGTTTTTAATGGATCTAATACTATTTTGTATATTGTAAACAAATGGTAAAAAATGGGACTGTACAATAAAAACCAGCGCAATCGTATTGTACATGGAACAGCTGAACTGTAAATACGTTATTTAAATATCTGCAGATATGGTGTCCAAAATTTTGCTCCGGGTAGGAATTATTTGAGAAATGATCCCTTAGTTGCTGTTTTCTGGTTGAATCCTAATTTAATGTTTTTAAGCATTGAGATACTTGTGTTTCGGATGCTGCCTATAGTTTTCCAGCGTTAAATGTATATTAGCCTTAAAGTGATTGGACATAATTTTGTATATCAGATTTTGTAGTCTGGAGGTATGAAAAAGTCTTTGATTTTTGGTACCTTTGAAAACTACCTGAGAACTAGACTTGATATCTATTTAGCGTTAGGACTTTTAGGCTTTGTTCTCCAAAAGGGTTTAATCTTGAGGTTGTGAATGTAAATAACCATTTGAGTTCTTTATAATGGCATTTTGCGTGACATTTTGTTTCGTTTTGGTTTTGTTCCTCAGGGTTACTATTTCTGTTTTGTAAGATCCCGAGTTCTTTTTCCCAAGTTGCAGTAAGGAATAAGTTTGCCGCTCTTGGTTTCGTGCCGCATCTGTTTGTCAGTATGCGCTTTCTACCGCCAGCCCCATCCCCAGCGATTAGCATTTTGTCCCACCACCGGTCTCTTTGCACTGTCCCCTCCTGGCTATTTTAGACACTAAGAGAATGTCTAACAAATACAAACCAAATGGAACGTGTAAAAATAATGTACATTTTTTGCTGTATTTTTAAGTTATTGACGGTCTAAATACAGTAATATAAACCTCGCCCGTATTCCTGTTTCATTTCACACACCGGCACGCACCTCAGAGCCGGTTTCGCGGACCCAGGCAGGTCCCGACTCATTGGCGATTTACCCGCGGGGAAGAGGCGGTCGGGGGTCTGCGCGGCCCCGACGGCGGCGGGATGCGGGTCGGGGGCACTGCGGGATCGGCCCGACGGCGGGATGCGGGTCGGGGGCACTGCGGGATCGGCCCGACGGCGGGATGCGGGTCGGGGACACTGCGGGATCGGCCCGACGGCG
>VXBX01009921.1:1510756-1521197 GCA_013400415.1 Scytalopus superciliaris
GACAGCCGCCCGGTCTGACAGCCGCCCCCGCCCGTCCCCGCCGCCGCGGCAGGATGCCGGCCGCGTTCTCCTGGCCCGAGACGGCGGCGCTGGCGCTGCTGGCCCTGGCTCTGCTGGTCACCCTGTGCCGGCACCTGTGGGCGCTGCGCTGGAGCCTCAGTCGGGACCGCGCCAGCGCCCTGCCTTTGCCCAAGGGCTCCATGGGCTGGCCCTTTTTCGGCGAGACTCTGCACTGGCTGCTCCAGGTAAGGCGCTGGGGGACAGGGGCGGGGTGAGAAGGGGCTGGTGGGAGCCATGGGCTGACCCGCGGCTCGCCCCCAGGGCTCCCGCTTCCATAGCTCCCGGCGGGAGAGATACGGAAACGTCTTCAAGACCCACCTCCTGGGGCGGCCGGTGGTTCGGGTGACGGGCGCTGAGAACATCCGCAAGATCCTGCTGGGCGAGCATACGTTGGTCAGCACGCAGTGGCCCCAGAGCACCCACATCATCCTGGGCTCCCACACCCTGCTCAGCTCCACTGGTGAGCTGCACCGCCAGCGCCGCAAGGTGAGCCTCTCAGCCGCCCCGACGGGGCGCACACAGCCCGGGCGGCACCTCCTGCCCGGGCCTGCGCCTCGGTGGCGTGTGTGCTCCCCCTGCTTTAACTACCTGCCTCTGTTCCCCCGTTCTGCTCCTAGATCCTGGCCAGAGTCTTCAGCCGTGCCGCCCTGGAGAGCTACCTGCCGCGGATCCAGAAGGTTGTGAGCGGGGAGCTGCGGGGCTGGTGCATGGAGCCAGGCTCCATCGCAGTTTATTCCTCCGCTAAAACCTTAACTTTCCGCATTGCAGCTCGGATTCTGCTGGGGCTCCGCCTGGAGGAAAAGCAGTTCAAGGATCAGGCCAAAACTTTTGAACAGCTGGTGGAGAACCTCTTCTCCTTACCCCTCAACATACCCTTCAGCGGGCTGCGCAAGGTACTGCCGCCTGTCCCGCTCCCTCTGCCTGGGGCAAGGGCCTGGGCCCCGGCAGCACAGACCCTGTGTCCCCAGGCCCGCCAAGGGGCATTTCCAATGGGCCAGAACATCTGCAGCACCCCATTCCGGGTCTGAGGGCTTGGTTTCCCTTTCTCTGCACTTCCCACCTGCTCCTGGTTGGCTTCCAGCACCTTTGGGCACTGGCTCCAGCTCCACTGTACAGTGCAGGGCTATTGTCCCTCATCCCATGTGTTGCCCCTGGTTAGTTCATCATGTCTGGGCCTGTCCCATCTCATCCAACCCAGACGCATGTCAGCCCATGGCAGAGGGGTCTTGTGGGCATCAGCACAAAGTCAGGTGTGCACAGCACATCTCATTTTAGCACTCCCTGTGCAACTCAGGCAGGACGAGGACTTGGGACTGTCTTATGGTCCTCAGTCCCTTGTAGCCCAGCAGCACGGGGAGAGGAACACGGCAGACAGTCTTCTCTGTGTCTTTCAACCTGCAATTTCTTTCCTGATGCTCTGCCCCTCTTTGCCTGCCTCCCGGCACTCCTGCTCTAGGTATTGGTCCTGTGTACCACCCTTCCTCTGACATTCCTCCCTCCTCTGGCTTTGGGTTTTCCACACTTACCACAGCTGAAGTCTCCTGCCCACTTTAGCCAGGTCTTCCCTCATCTCGTATTTCCACTGTGAGCTCTGCCCCATTGGATCACCTTACCCAGCCAGTCCCAGTTCACCCCCAGCCTCCCTGCTGCTCTTCACAAGTTCAAAGCTCTTGTTTTCCTTATCCAGTTTCCCTCTGCAGGTTGTGCAGTATGAGCTTTCACCCCTCACATCCTATCTCTCCCTGCCCTCTCTCAGGTCCACCATAGCCTGTCTGGCCCCAGACCAACGTCTTCAACTTGCATTTAGGTCCCCTTGTCTTTCCTTTTGCTCCCTGCCCTGTTTATTTTGTCCAGTCCTTCCCACCTCAAATCTTTTTATCTTCTCAACATCTGGTTATGGCTGTTTTTCGTTCTAAATCTCTGGTCCTTCTGGCTTTTTCAGGAGGCATCTTGATAGAGAGCCACATGCTCTGTGACTATCCATCCATTCATCCATCCCAGAGTTTGCTGATCACTTGACTTGTTGAGCTCTTACATGAAAGTTTTGCTGCACCAGAGTGCAACACAGCTGAAGATGAGCTAGCTGAGATTAATGTGTCTTTGCCCACTATGCCCTGGTAAAGCCACTCATTTGTTCCTGTCTCAGATATGCCTTGATGTCTGGACTCAGTTTTAATAAATTACCTGTTCTATCCCTTTGGACAAGCTTCTTTTGGACCTGGCATAACTGTGGGTTTGCTCAGCGCAGATGCCTCGGGACTTGATACCGTGAGTTTACTGTCATATTTTCCTCTCATAGAGTTTCTTGTGACTTGCATTTGATTCACAACAAGCAAGGCAACAGAATGTGCAGCAGTTCCCTCCAAACTGCTGCCTCTTGCAAGGTCTCTGGGGCTGGGCAACAGATTAAACTGTCTTGCTGTTACAGGTCCTGGGATTAAGGATTGTTACACTTGGGTTCTCCCAGTCTCTCTGGAGAGGGGGGCAGTTCCTAAGGTTCTCCTGAACTGTGTCTGCCTCTCACAGGGAATAAAAGCACGGGACATGTTACATGAGTTTATGGAGAAGGCTATACAGGAAAAACTGCAGAGAAACAACCCAGAAGATCACAGCGATGCTCTGGATTTCATGATGAACAGTGCCAAGGAGCATGGCAAAGAATTCACCATGCAGGAGCTAAAGGTAAGGAGAACCTCCACCTTGCTGTGTCCCTTCTGACCCGGTGGCTGTTTGAGAGATGTGGGCTGAGGGGCAGGAGAAGGGTTTTGTGGGGACCCACCACCAGCCACTGGCTCCTGCCCTCCTCTTACGGACTGTGAGGACACCAGCTCCTGTGCAAGCCAGGAAGCCTGGACGTGGCATGCTATTATGCTCTTGTAGAATTGTGTCTCTTTGCATTAGAAGAGAGCTGGTATTTAAAAATGGAAAAAAATGCCCCATCCTCCTCTTCATGGCCATCAGCCTTCAGCAAGGATACTGGTAGGGTTATGTGGCTGTGCTAAAGCTCTGTACATCTGTACTCAGAAACCTCCAAGACACTATCTTGGAAATATTTAGAGCTACTTGTGTGCTCCTCAAACATACCCCAGCACCTGGCACAGCACGGTGTATAGATCATGTCCTATGGGCCCAGAAATCCCTGAGATGATATATCAAAATGGGTCCAGGGATGGAATGAGAGATTCCAGGTCAGTCCCTATCACCTCATCTTTAATCAGATCATGTAGCTTGTGGATTGCTATGATGCAATACAATGCATGACTGTGAGTTAGAGTGAACCCAATAGTCCTTACTGAGCCTAAACCACCAAGTGAATGTGAAAAATATTTTGCCAAAGATCTTGGGGAAAAATTGTAATTAGTACTGCATCATTCATAGCTCCAGGTCACTTGGTAGCAGTGAATGGCAGATGACATTGCATTTATATAAAAAGTTTTGAAGCAGTTTGCATGGGTGCAGCAGCTGAATATGCTTTAAATGTGTTTGAATATAGTGGAAAGGTAGTTTTACTGCTTACTGAAGTATTTAAGGAAAACTATCTAAAGATTAATATTTTATAAATATTTTGTAAACATGTAATCTTTACATCTAAAATATTTTAAAAACTTCAAGCAACTACTAGATATAATTAGAACCAGCATAGATTCATGAAGCAATTTTATTATAATTATTTATTATATTATTTATTATAATAGAATGCTTTTATTGTAATGTAATTTCTAAAATAATTGGCAGATTCAAAATGTGATTAAGATTAATTAATCTCTATTAGTATTCACACGAATACTACACAAGAATGATTTCACAATGTCTCATCATGTCCCTAGCTCTGACCACAAATGGAATAAGGGGATATTAAATGTAACATGAAGTGGCATGGCACTGACCAAGAGCCAGCTGATTCAAGTTATATTATGTTGATATTCTGTCCTGTACCTTTACAGGTAAATTTCTATCTTGTCTGTATTTAACAAAATTACTTGCAAACCAAACTGCCTATACTTGCAATTATGACAATATTCACCCTAAAAAACAGTAGTAGAGCTCTCATTCCATGAAATGGTGTAATTGGATAAAAAGTCCAAAGCTGCCTCAGAGCTGTGGATATATCTGTCTTTGAGAGACCCTCCAAACACTGGCACACACTAGTAGCTAATTTGACTTTTGTTCAAATGATTTGAAAGGACAGGTTTTCCAGAAGTTTTCCTCAATACATGGTGATTTGCACTGCTGACATGAACTCACCAGGACCTTTGAAATGTAAAGGTCATTAAAAAGGTATTGCTTTGCTAAAAGTACTGTTTTATAATATTTAAAACCTTGGGAAGATTAAGAAAACCCTCATCCTACATAACAGTGCTGTCACTGGCTGTATGGGTAGAACTGTAATGCTGCCTTGTCCTGTCCCCGAGGACAGGGAGTTGGGCTGTAGCACGGGGACAATACTGGTGAAGCTTGGGAAGATGCTGCCTTCCAGGCACTGGTTATGTTGGCCTTGTAGGAGCAGGGAGGGAAAGTCAGTGGCTCAGTGTAACAACTTCTGCAGCAGCATGCTCAGAGATTGATGCAGAGAGTCATAAGGGCTGTTATTTCAAATTGCTTAGCTTGCCCTAAATTCCTTGCATGCTATTGAAATGTCTTGGGGTTTAATTGCAAGTGGTGGAACTGAGAGGTTTCTTTTCATCTGGGTCTGCTACCCTCTGAATGTGAAAATTTCTGCTAATGCCTGCAGGAGGTGTGATAGGGGTCGACAGGGATCTGTTATTCCAGAGGTTTTATTTCAGCTGAAAGATGCCCTTGAGAGCTGCACTTTGGCAAAAGCATCTAGTCCAGCCAATATATGGTACTGGGAATGGTAGCAAAGAGTCATCCTTGTTACATTATCTTTGACCTTATCAGACTTGGGTCCAAGTACCTTCAGGCTTCAGGTGTCTTCTGTGTTTGTGGCTTCACCTCTCCAGAACTGGTTGTGTCAGAACAATTTAAAGTCCAGACACATAGTTGTGTGAAAGGAAACTGCTCTGTGTCCCTGGGCAATTTTGCTCTGCTTTGCCCCTGGACTGGAGCAGTTAGTGCTCTGTAGTGCCAGCCAGGTCCCAGTCCTTCCAGGGTGGCAGCTCCTGGTACTCCTCCCTTCGGTTTCTCTCTGGCTTCACCTCTGGCCTTGGTGCTCCCAGTCCTGTGCTACGGAGCTGCAGATGGTGTTGTAGGTTTGAGCATTACATTTGCTGTCAGAGATGTGACATGCCATGACCCAGCTCTGGGCAACCCGTAACTTTTGGAAAACCATTTGCAAAAATTGATCAGGGGGTGGTGCAAACAGCCCAAAGCAACCTGGTATGTGCTGTGCCATATAGACCCTGCAGACAGTCCAACAAAGACTGGGAGGCTGCATGGGGATCCATGAACTGGGACAAGGCACGTATTGCAGATTTGACTGTGCTGTGGTCCACCTATCTGAGCTGATTAACTTCCTAACTTGTTATGGATACATCTGCTGCAAAGCTATCAGCAACACTGTTGTGCTTTAGGCTGTAAAGCTTGAAAAGTGAGCAAGTCCTTTGCCTGGTATGTGCTCCCTGCCAGCTACAGCACTTCCCAGGCTGACCTGCTATAGCAGAGAGGTCTTTCTGCTTTCAACTCTTGGCTCGAGTCCCCTCCCAGATAAGCAAATGATCAATTATAACTGGAGATGGATCCAGTGCAACCCATTTTAGCTGCAAGCACTTCTACGATTTGTGCATAAACACACACATATCCACTGCCTGGCAGTGAAGTAGAAGCTGGATGCAAAGGGGAATTGGCAGATGAAGTTAAAAGGTATAATGCTTGAAATGGACTTCCCTCAGTGTGCTATAATGCACGTTAAAATGCTGCTTTAAACTTGGTAAATCTGGGGAGGAAAGCTCAGAAGGGCTATATTGGAGGTGATGTGTTTTCAGCTGAGTTTCTGCATCAGTCACTTGGCAAGTGGATGTCCAGTTCATAGATCAATGGTTTGCTCCCTGCCAACCCAGGACGGGTGCAGGTTTGTGGAGAGCAGAGTGGGGGCCAGGGCCCTCTGCACAGGAGCAAAATCTGAAAACGGTGAGAACAATCTAAATCACAATCAGTTTAAAATGGCATTCAAACTTGTCACCTTCATTCCTCTCCCAGGAGTCAGCAGTTGAGCTCATATTTGCTGCTTTTTTCACCACGGCTAGTGCCAGCACCTCTCTGATCCTCCTGCTACTGAAGCACCCCTCAGTGATTGAAAAAATAAGGCAGGAGCTGCTGGCCCATGAGCTGTACCGGCAGTGTGAGTGCTGCCCTGCAGGACCCTACCCGGACACCCTGACCAGCCAGAGCAGGGACAGAGAGAAACCACTTTTCCACTCCACAGCCAAAGATGTTCACAAGGACCAGAGCCAGCCCCTGGCCCCAGTGGAGGAAAGTTCCCTCCAGCCCGGTGCCCTGCTGGAGCCCACCCTCCCCCGGAACAGCCTCTGCACTGGCCCCCAGCTCCAGGCACCATCAGGGCAGAGCTATCACTGCTCCTCAGACATCAGCCTGGAGAAGCTGAGCCGCCTGCGCTACCTGGACTGTGTCATTAAGGAGGTGCTGCGGGTGCTGCCCCCAGTCTCCGGAGGCTACAGGACGGCACTGCAGACTTTTGAGCTTGATGTAAGTGCCCCATACTCTGTCAGGCTGCTTAGGGAACTGCTGCCTGTTGTCACCGCGTGCAGGCACCCTGTGTCCAGCACAGTGGTGGTGCCTGGCAGTGTAGTTCAGTGGGAGGTGGCACCCAGCAATCTCTGTGGGTCCTAGCTCGTCTGGGGAGAAAGGGAGCTACAGAGCAGGTGGGCAATGTGGTGGGGCTGTCCCCAGGTGCTCTCTGCTCACCCTCTACTAGCACAGGTATGTAACGCTCCTCTCCTCCCCTCTTTTCTCTCCTCTTCCCAGGGCTACCAGATCCCCAAAGGCTGGAGTGTCATGTACAGCATCCGTGACACTCATGAGACAGCTGCTGTCTACCAGAGCCCACCCAGCAGCTTCGACCCAGACCGCTTTGGTGCCACTCGGCCGGAGGCTGCGGGCCGGTTCCACTACATCCCCTTCGGTGGTGGGGCACGGAGCTGCATCGGGAAGGAGCTGGCACAGGCCATCCTCAAGCTGCTGGCCATTGAGCTGGTCAGCACAGCCCGCTGGGAGCTGGCCACCACTGGCTACCCTGCCATGCAGACCGTGCCCATCGTGCACCCCGTCGATGACGGGCTGCAGCTCTACTTCCACCCCTTGTATCCTGGTCATGGCAGTGAGGCCTGAGCCAGGGATATGCTGCTCCCCTTAGCCCTGGAGCTGATGCCCCCCCAACAGCTGCCGGGGGCACGTCTCAGCTGGGTATGTCACTGCAGAGCAAAACCCTAAAGGTCTTTTTTTCTTCTCCTGGTATACAAGCTGGTAGGGAGGGTCCTGCAGAGTCCCTCTCCTGACCCTGGGGGCAAAGCCTGCTGAAGCTGCTCCATGGGGTTCAGCCAGCCCCTGCCTCACACAGGTCTCCAGCTACCAGAGATGGGGAGCAAAACTCCCAGGCCCACAGCTAAGGCTCCCGGAGCATTTCTGTCCCAGGGTTATCTCCTGGGGGTGTGTTATAGGAGAGGCAGGAGGAACATCCTGCACGCTGTAGCTTTTTAGATGTAGAAAAGAAGGAAGATGGGGGGCTCTGCAGGAAAACACATGCCAGAGCTGCCCAATTCATGGCATCAGCTCTAGCTAGAATAATAGGGTGCAAAGTGGTTTTTATTGTAAATATTTAATCTCATTCCTGCACTTTCCATTAGAGCTGGCACAAAGAGGATGTCTCTCATTTACCCAGTAGTAATAGCTGTGTATGTTGTGCCTGAGCACTGTGTTGCTGCTTGGGGTCTGCCATGAAGCCCCTCTTTGGGGTCCCCACAGGATGTGCTTCCCAGCCACAGCCTGACCACAGGATCAGCCATGAAGCACGGAGGGAACTTTGGGGAGTAAACATTTAGAAAATGAACGTTTATGAATACATCTGATTTGTGGTAGAAAGTCCCTTTTTCCTGATGATGCTGTTCACACTGCAGAGGGGACATTTACAAGGTGGCACAGGCCCTGTGGTGGCTGGCTGACCAGACTGACCATGTCACCTCTGTCACCCTAGCTCAGTCAGGGAAAGTGTCAGGACAGCAGCTCCATGGGTCCATCCACAGGGTGGTACCTGAGGCTAAGCTTGGGTGCTGAGGGCACCCTTCTAGGTGGCTTTTGAGTATCACTAAGGGCTATTTTTCTCCCATGTAAAATGAAGTGAGTCCTGTTGCCTGTGTACTGGTAACAGTTGGACCCAGGTCCTTGATCCAGAAAGGGTCAGTAAGCTTCTTTCAGCTTCACATTTATGTTCACTGTCATGCATCCTGTGTGGATACAGCGGGGAAAACAATCTGCCTTGTCCCTCTGGAGTATCCCATACCTCGTGGTGTGGTGTGCTCTGTATGAAGCACCAACTTGACCCGTGAGGGCCGAAACATGGCACAAAGACTCTCCAGTCTCCTGAAACTTTGTCATCAAGCTGTTTCAGTGCCAGGCTACAAATCACCCTGGCCAATCCCCCTCGACTGTCTGTGCTGGGGCACTGCAGCAAGGTGTGTGCTGCCGCTGGCTGTCTGAGGGCTGCACAGTGACCACCGCACTACCTGGGGCAGAAACGTGGCTCCCAAATGTGACAGGTCAAATCTGGAAGAGGCTGAACTGCAGGGCTAAGTGCTGTTGGCAGGCCGACCCTGTAGCGAACCAGAGCCTCTGCCCTATGTTTTGCTTATCAGAGATGAAATCAGTAGACGGTGGGTGCAAATGGCAATGACTAAGTTTAATTAACAGGAGCTGCTGGCTGGCTGGCTGAGACCGCGGGCAATTCAGGGTCCCACTGCGGGCGGGGCTGGGCCTGCCGAGCCCAGCACCCGGTGAAGGAGGGTCGGGAGTCCTCCAGCAGCACACTTAAAAATTACCCCGAGCGCTAACGAGCCCTGTAGCCACCCGCTGAAAAATGTAACATGAATCTAGTTAAAAAAAAAAAAAAAAAAAACTTAAAACTAATTTTGTTTGCAGATAAACACGAGCATTTACAAATGAAGTGTAATAATTGTTCCTTGTAATCAAAGTTTGTTCATATTAGGCTGTTAATTTCTTGACCCCCTTCCAAGATGTTTTTAATTATCCCTTTCACTCTTTACCATTTGATTCTTTTCAAGCCGGTGGCTGGGGAATACACAGCTGGGGAGATAATAAAGCCTTCCTGTGGCAATTATCGGTGCTCAGGCCACCGTATCTCGTTATTTTGATAGACAGTGAACTTGGCGCGGTTGCCGGCCGGGTTCACGCAGATGTCACGGTCCGTGTTGTAGGTCACAAGCAGGTCAGCGCCCGGCAAGGGGAGAGCGCCGGGTCAGGGCGCGGCCGCCGCTCCCGGCCGGGCCCCGCGGAGTGCCCCGAGGGGCTGCTGCCTCCGGGGCCGGGCAGTGCCCTCCGGGGGGAGGGGGACCGTCCTGGGCAAGGGGCTGCGGAGGCGGGCAGCCCCGCTCCCGCATGGCATCGTGAGAGGAGGGAGGGTCCAGTGTGATGCGTTGTTAGAAAAATAATAATTAAAAGTGACATCTCCCTCTTCTATACACAGACGCACACACACACTCTGCAGCGTTTATTTAGCTTGTCTGGGAGCAATAAACCAAAAGTAACAGGCAGGGAAGAGACGTTAAAAAACAAAACCACCAAAAAATGAGCGCGATAGTTTATTGGCAGCAGTCATGCCCTCCGGAAAGCTCCGCAGCCGCGCTCCGCGCCAGGCGCCCCTTTCCCAGCGGCAGCCCCGGTGGGCACAGCCTGCCCGGCCCCGTTGGGTGCCCCGGTACCGCCCGGGCAGCAGCCCCCGGTGCCCGCCCGTCCCAGGAGGGAGCCTCTCCATGCCGCGCCCGCGGGCGGGCTGCCGGCCGGGGCCGAGCGCCCTTCCCGACCGCCGCAGCCCCGACGGGATGCTGGAGAGCCTCAGCCGAGGGTGGGCAGCGGAGCTCGGGGAGAGGAGCTGGGCACGGCGGGTTTGGTGTTTCCTTTCCGCGCTCACCTCCCTTTCCCTCGGTGACCCGCGCTTGAACCTGCATCTCCCGGCTGAGACGGACGGCTGCCGGCGGCTCCTTCCTCCGCGGCCGGCAGAAATACAAGCCGGGCCTTTCGAGGTGAAGCAGGGGACACCGGAGGCTCCTCCGCCGATGCGGCGGCACAGGGGCGGCTGTGCCCGAGGGGAGCGGGGCCGCCGCAGCACGGGGGACCCCCGGCCCGTCCGCTCCCTCCCCGTCCGCGGCCGGAGAGAGCGGCGGGGGGGGGGAAG
>VXBX01009921.1:1521319-1555341 GCA_013400415.1 Scytalopus superciliaris
GGACATCTCTCGGCGCAGCTGCGGGTCCCCAAAGAGCATCGGCAATAAATCCGAGGAGGAGGAGGAGGCGGCGGCTGCCGGCTGTCAGCGGTGTCCCGCAGCCGGGCGCGGTGCAGGGGCAGCGAGCCTGGAGCCTCCGCCGCCGCTCCCAGCGGCACCTTCCCTCCCCCGGCAGCGGTCTGGGGCGGGCAGGATGCACCACGCAAAGCAAATAGTTAAAGATTTAGGGGGGAGGAGCCAGGCCACAATCCGCAATTAAAGATGAACTTTGGGTGAACTAATTTATCGGACCAAGGTAGGGTGGGCAGCAACCTGGGAAGGGTATAAAAGGCAGCCCGCGGCAAGCTCGGCCCGCGCACTCGGAGCTCCCAGGGGGCCGGGTGGGACTCGCTCCCCAGTCATGGGCTTCTCTGTCCTGGTCGCCAGCGCCCTGTGCACCTTCCTGCTGCCCCTGCTGCTCTTTCTGGCCGCCGTCAAGCTCTGGGACNGCTGGCGCAGGACATCTCTCGGCGCAGCTGCGGGTCCCCAAAGAGCATCGGCAATAAATCCGAGGAGGAGGAGGAGGCGGCGGCTGCCGGCTGTCAGCGGTGTCCCGCAGCCGGGCGCGGTGCAGGGGCAGCGAGCCTGGAGCCTCCGCCGCCGCTCCCAGCGGCACCTTCCCTCCCCCGGCAGCGGTCTGGGGCGGGCAGGATGCACCACGCAAAGCAAATAGTTAAAGATTTAGGGGGGAGGAGCCAGGCCACAATCCGCAATTAAAGATGAACTTTGGGTGAACTAATTTATCGGACCAAGGTAGGGTGGGCAGCAACCTGGGAAGGGTATAAAAGGCAGCCCGCGGCAAGCTCGGCCCGCGCACTCGGAGCTCCCAGGGGGCCGGGTGGGACTCGCTCCCCAGTCATGGGCTTCTCTGTCCTGGTCGCCAGCGCCCTGTGCACCTTCCTGCTGCCCCTGCTGCTCTTTCTGGCCGCCGTCAAGCTCTGGGACTTGTACTGCGTGAGCAGCCGCGACCCCAGCTGCCCGCTCCCTCTGCCCCCGGGCACCATGGGGCTCCCCTTCTTCGGGGAGACTTTGCAGCTGGTGCTGCAGGTAAGGCGAGGCGATGCCGCGGGGGGAGGAGAAGTGCCCCGGCTGCTCCTCTGGCTGCAGGGGAGTGAGATGAGCGGCAACTTTGTCAGGCTCCTGTATCCAGGTGGGGGAAAGCTGCTCTCTCTGCCTCTTTTTCTCCTCCCTTTCAAAATTTATTTTATAATTCCGCTCTCTTTTTCCCTGTCTAGAGGCGGAAATTCCTACAGATGAAGCGCAGGAAATACGGCTTCATCTACAAGACTCACCTCTTCGGGCGGCCCACGGTGCGGGTGATGGGCGCCGAGAACGTGCGGCACATCCTGCTGGGTGAGCACCGGCTCGTCTCTGTGCAGTGGCCCGCCTCGGTGCGCACCATCCTGGGCTCGGGCTGCCTCTCCAACCTCCACAACGGGCAGCACAAGCACCGCAAAAAGGTACGGCCCGACGGCGGGCGGGCGGCGGGCGCGGTGGCCCCGGGAGCGGCGGCTGAGCTTCTGTCCCGTTCCTCCCCGTCCCCCCGGGCAGGTGATCATGAGAGCCTTCTCCCGGGACGCCCTGCAGCACTACGTGCCCGTCATCCAGGAGGAGGTGAGCGCCTGCCTGGCGCGGTGGCTGGGCGCCGCCGGGCCCTGCCTGCTGGTGTACCCCGAGGTGAAGCGCCTCATGTTTCGCATTGCCATGAGGATCCTGCTGGGTTTCCAACCCCGCCAGGCCAGCCCCGACGGCGAGCAGCAGCTGGTGGAGGCCTTCGAGGAGATGATCCGCAACCTCTTCTCCCTCCCCATCGACGTGCCGTTCAGTGGGCTCTACCGGGTAAGGCTCACGGTGGACCAGGAGGAGAGAGGTGGTGCCCCTGCAGCCAGGGCAGTGGGGAACGGGTGGGAGGGATGGCAGTACAGCCCAAGTTTCACATTGCTCTCCCTGCTGCCTCATCAGGGCTTGAGGGCACGCAACATCATCCATGCCAAGATCGAGGAGAACATCCGTGCTAAGATGGCCCGCAAGGAGCCTGAAGGCGGCTACAAGGATGCGCTGCAGCTGCTGATGGAATACACACAGGGCAATGGGGAGCAGCTCAACATGCAGGTAAGGTTTCCCAGGGTCAGACCCATCCCTTTCCCCCAGCCCCTTTGTTGGCATCACACTTGTCTTTTGGATGAAAAGGAGAGAGCAGGAGATGCTCCCTCTCCTCATGAAATAAATCAGCTTGTGTTGAGTGCTGGTGTGCAGAGGCTGCAAGCGGGCTCTGGGATGGGAAGATGTGCACAGGGAGCATAAGCACCACTGACCACCCCCATCCTGGCCCCATGGCATCCGCACCGATCTGGGAGCAATGCACAGCATTGCAATGGTAGAGTGGGCCTGACAGAGATACTGCGTCCAGGGCCTGGTTTATCCCTCTTCTATCCTTTGTGTAAGGAGCTGAAGGAGTCTGCCACAGAGCTGCTGTTTGGGGGCCATGAAACCACTGCTAGTGCTGCCACATCGCTGATCGCCTTCCTAGGGCTCCACCATGAAGTCCTGCAGAAAGTGAGGAAAGAACTGCAGGTGAAGGTTTGTGTCTTCTACAGAGCCATTTCATAGAAGGGGGCAGTGGGAAGATACCTCCAGAACAGGCGTCCCAGACAGGTCACCCTTTCACCCAGGTGGTGCCCTACTTTTAGGGGTGGCAGGAAAATACAACTCACTGAGGGGGCAGCTGCTCTGCAGTGCCAGGAGCCCTGGCCACCTGCTCCATGAAGGTCATGGCAGCTTCTTCCTTTCTAGGGGTTGCTGTGCAGTTCCAACCAAGAGAAGCAGCTGGACATGGAGGTCTTGGAGCAGCTGAAGTACACAGGCTGTGTCATCAAAGAGACACTCAGGCTGAGCCCGCCTGTTCCTGGAGGATTTCGAATTGCACTCAAGACCCTTGAGCTAAATGTAAGCGAGGCTTGGGCATAACTCCTCAGAGCAGCTGCAAAGTACTAGTGCATTCACATAGCTAGTCTGCCTTAGAGTGACTGCAGGAAGCCAGGAGGGGAGGTGGGATGTCTTGATGTGTCCTGTGCTGTCACTTCACGTTGTTTAACACAGCAAGGTGCTTCACATCTCCTTTCTCTTCCTTTTATAGGGTTACCAGATCCCTAAAGGTTGGAATGTTATTTACAGTATCTGTGATACCCATGATGTGGCAGATCTCTTTACCAACAAGGAAGAATTTAACCCGGATCGCTTCATGTCTCCATCTCCAGAGGATTCCTCTAGGTTCAGTTTCATTCCTTTTGGTGGGGGCTTGAGGAGCTGCGTGGGCAAAGAGTTTGCAAAAGTCCTTCTAAAAATATTTACAGTGGAGTTGGCTCGGAGCTGTGACTGGCAGCTGCTGAATGGACCTCCTACAATGAAAACGGGCCCCATAGTGTACCCTGTGGACAATCTGCCTACCAAATTCATAGGTTTCAGTGGCCAAATCTGAGAGCTCAACACTTGCCTCTGACTGGATTTCTATATAGCATCTAATATGTACATAGTAACTTTTTATAGTAACAAAGACCTTTAAATATTTAAACTTGTAAATGTACAATAGTTATTTATGTTTTCTAAATATTTCAAAAGCCTATGATATTTTTCCCCCAAGCACTACAATTATGGGTCTCTGATTCATAATTAGATAATGTTATTTCTATAGAAATAAGTTTCCCCCTATTTAACAATCTCATTGAAAGCTGGCCAGCTAAGCATTTGAAGACACTTTTCAGGATGGCATATCTATTAAGAAATATTATAAAAGCATTCAAAACAATGGTAAATGGCTACTCATCCAAGTTACCTGAAATGGTTATGGTTTGAGACTGTTTTCAGTATTATTTGTGTCTAGATCTTATGTTTAATGTGTGAATTTTAAGTTTGATAATAAAGTCTATTTTTTATGATTCTCTGTATAAAGATCTGTGTGTCTGCTAGAGAGTAGCTTAAGGAATGGGGCTCAAGAGTTTGGATGTAAGGTCAGATCTGCTTTTGAGGCATCTGCTATTCCTGTGCTCATAACTCTCCCCTGCCTACCCCCTTCACCTGTGGTTCTTGCTTGCAAGTAGTAAATTGTTTTAAGTTTCGGCCTGGAAATGCAAGAGCAATGCAAATCAATCATACCATTTTAAATCACAGTAAATAAGAAAGTAAAGGAAAGCAGAAGAATAATGTGTCACATGAGTCTTTCTCTGTAGCTAGAGAAAAGAGGTTGGGAAAAAAGATTCCCTAAGTGTCCTTTCCTCCCATATTACTGCTGACCTCTGTAAACAGACCACTGGATCTTGTTCTGCGTTGAGTCTGCTGGCTACGAATCTTTACTTAGAAAGGTGTCTCTTATCAGCTGGTAGAACAAATAAAATCTGCTGATTTCTTCTTGAAATGCAACAGCTCTTACTAGGTCAGAGAGAGAGCATGCATTTGGTTTAAGAACTTCTTTCCTGGAATTCAGCAAAGTGAAAACTAAAAGGCAGGCACTAATGTGAATTGATTAACAGAGAATCAACTGTTGAGATGCAATTCCCCAGGGGTGTGTAAGCAGGGCAGATAAAATGCCCTAGGCATGACCCCTATTTTGGCTTAACCATAAGGGATTTCGTGCCCACCCCCGCTTACTACACCTATTAGTCTTCCCTCAAAAGTCAAACAACATAGGCTGGCTCTATAAACATCTACAGAGTAAACCAATGTAATTCAGTGTCATGAACACTTATAGCACCATATAGACTAATTTAATTTTTTGTTTGCTTCTGGAAAACAGTCACTTTTTCATTACGTTCTCCCAAGATCAAAATTAAGTATGGAGTTAAGTTGCTCAAAATAGCTTCAGGTGCTTAATAGCATCTATGAGAATTGGGATTTCATTTTAAGGAATGTTTCTATAACACATTTGATGTGTTCCAGCTAGTATTTTAAATATATAAGCTTCTAACAAATGGCCTTAGATACCTACATATGACTGTAACTATCAAGAATTTTTCATATTCGTTTTTTTTAGTTTTAAAATACAAAATATATTCTATTTAGATTGTGCCTGAGTCTTCTTGACAATGTTTCAAATCTTAAATATTTTTTACCATGCAAACCTCTTGTACCATTATGTTTCTCAGGGACTTGATGAATGACCTCAGTTTAAGACCCTATTACAACCTATATAGTAGCAGAAAATTGCAAACCTTGATGGTGATTTGGAGGTGGTCTGGAGAACAGCAAGATTTTTGGCTTGGTATTCTTTGCTAACATTTCCTCCCATAACACTGTAACCTGCAAATACAAATAGATGCTGATACTTTTTAAATGTTATGTTTGGTTTTAATTGAAGTCTTTTGTAAGTGGGAACCTTTTGCACACTCTTCCTACTATTTTAATTTATATTTCATTTTTACAGAGAATAGGAATCTAAGTGCTGTCTGGAGAATACAAACACTTTCATGGTGTAAGTCTAAGGTCATACATGCAAGTCTTATTTTTGGTTTTGAGTCAAGTTTGCATGGCTTTTATGTTCGAAGGAGAAAAAAATCATATACTTCATTTGATTTTGTCTGGACATCTGGGGGCATATCCTCAGCTGTTGTAAATCATGACAACATAGCCTATGTTAGGTACTGCCCCTGTAATAATTTATTTCTGTAGTTAAACGGTCTGTCACTGCTGTGCAATTTAGGCATCCTGGAGCTAGATTTAAACAAGCTATCTCAAGAAATAGTAGCAGCACAGCTACAGTAAAACAGAGCTCTGTGTGGGTTAATTGCTAAAATGTTTGCCCAACTTCTTGAGCAGGTTTTACAATCCCTGCTAATCTCCTCTATGCAGCTGTATTTTGACAGCTTAGATGCTGGCTGCAGACCAGTTTCAGGTGAGCTCTGGTATGACTGTGTAGCTTTGCCTGCTCAGCAGGGCTGGGGTGGGCACATGCTGAGATTGTGGCTGCTGTTTAGGGGTTGTTGCACCCCCAGCCCCTGCTTCTCTTGTTATGCCGAGTCCAGGAACTGATCTTGTTGAAAAATTACCTACCAAAAAGCTAATTGTTTTTCAGGCACGCCAGGTCCTCATTCCAGCTTCCCACACCGGCGTTGTTTGTGCTGTGGTGCTGCATCAACACAGAGGAGGCAGCAAGAGGGAGCAGCCACGTCCGCCTGCCCTGCTGCTGACAGGTAGTTCCCAGAGCTCTCGCTTTCATTTCACGGGTGTTACCGGGTGTTACTGTAAGTGACTGGTGCCCCAAGCCGAAACAAACAAAAGGGACAGATCTGGGGAGGAGAACTCTCTCCATTCGTGTAACTGGGCCTTTTCTGAGTATTTCATGTTCCTTCTCTTGGTTAACCTGTCATTTAAAAGAAAAATATTTGACCGGGTCTCTCTTTGAAAAATCATACACAATTTAGAAGGTACTATGCTTTGGTCCTGGAATAAAAGGTCATGATTTGTACGTAGCATGCTTGTTCTTCCCTAGGGTACGATGAGTTACTAGAACCCACACTTCTCCTAACCCACATGAATAACAGCTCCTGCCAGCCAGCAGCACCTCTGGAGCTTAGAATTACTGAAGTATCTATTCAATGCTAAATGTGTGGTTCTTAACAGCACACAGTTGTATCTAGTCTTGAATAAAAAGGACATTAAAGAATTACATTGGTGTAAACTAACACTGAGGAATGCTACTTGATAAATCAATACCTGATTGAAAGGCAACAGTATTTCCAGATAAGGTTCAGAACAGGTAACAGTGAATTTTGGTATGGTTATATGACTAAGAAAAAAAAAAGCTGAAGCTCACTGGAAATTATTCAAAATAATTTGATCAGATTTATTTATTCTGTTCTTGGGAAATGAGGACATGTTACTTGTGTGCTGCTTTTGGCAGTTGAGCTGTGAAAGATTTTTTTTTAATTTTTGGTTCATAGAAGAACCTATTCAAGGGACAATAGAATTTGAAGCCTTTTATGCTTAGGGTTTTGAACTTTTATTTTGCAACCTTTATTGCAGGAGTTTTTTCCTGAACCTTGCAAGATGAGAGGCTGAGAAGGAAGTTTTCCTTCTTTCTACCCCATTTCAATCTCTCATATGTTCTAATTTTCTTCTGTTCAGTGATTTAGAATAACACTTGGAGAGGTACCAAGTAAAATATTTAATAATATGTAAAATACTTCATCCTTGACTTTCAAGTGGTACTTTCCTAAGTGCTATAGGAAGTTTTAAAACATTTTTTGCTAATTTGCATCTAGTCATCTTTGAGAATAGAACACTTCTGTGTTTTGTTAACTTTGCACACCTGCAGAGGTTTTCAGCATGGATGCCGATAAAAGAACACATCTCAGTCTGTTAAAAAAACAATGTGCATAAAATTAGAACCCTGGATCTAATTCTATTTTTTAAGCACTGGAATTTTTGAGGCATAAACTCTGAAAATTAGCTGTCTCAAAAGGAGCTGCACTGTTTAGGCTCCTTGAAAATACAATTACTTTTGACATAGTCCCAAACAAAGATTAAGTAGCCCAAATGTAAGCAACCCATTGCTGAATTTCATTACCTCAAAATTATTGTATACCATCTTTCCTAGAACAGTCTAACAGGATCCTATGCAAGACTATAGGATCTTTTACAAGGCCCTGCTGAACATTTTCATAAACTAAACTTCAATCTATTGACTGTTGGGAAAGTTTTAGAAATTATAAAAGGCAGACACAAATCTTGTCTTTGGGGCATACTGCTGGTATGTTCCAGCCCCAAATTAGTGAATCTATTTATGGCTTAAAGGTATTATGTTACATGTAGTTGTCCTATTATAACAAAAAAGAGTGGGGTGGGTTTGAATAGCATTTGTTAATCCAGATAGTTTTGTTTGCCAGGTGGTTTGTATTGTAAATTCTCTGTCAAGTTATACATCCAGCATGCAATGCAAAACATATACAGATTAGCAGCAAAAATTCAAAAAGTTTATTAGTTGCAACCATTAGAGTGATAGATTAGGAGAAAGGAAATGTAACTGGCAGCAAGTTTAGAAAAGACTCATTACTAGACTGGCTTGCTTCACTTGTTTAATAATGTCTTACAAAAAATGTTATATGAGAAGTTCAGTGAATAATACAGCCTTCATTAAGTTATGTAAATTAATGTAGCTTCGTGGGTGGGTTAGAAATAAAATATTTAACAAATCTGTTTATATCCAAAGAGTAAAAGCAGAGGAAACAGCTTTTAAAGAATCTGAGATTTAAATATTTAAAAGGTGACACACAGGAGAACTTTGGTAGTAGGATATAATAGTGCTGTCTTAATAGGCTTGCCTCTCAGTTGCAACATAGGCAGGGCAACATATTAAGTATTCTCAGTTAATTAAAGTGTTATTTGTCCCTTTATCAGCAGCCACAACCTTGCAGTTTCACTTGTGTATGCTGTTAGTGCCACAGGGACCTTGTGGGATTTGCCAGGCTGGAAGGATCATTTTACCAAAAGTGACTTATGATGTACTTATTTGCCAGGTCATTTTGTTCACAAATACACAATTATTCATATGCTGGTAGATTCCAGTGCATTTTTTTCCCCTCAATTTATGAACATTGAGAAAAGTCTAAGATTCTATGCGTTAAATTTACTGTACTGCTGCTGCACGGGATAAATGCCACAACATGAGAAAATTATAAACCCAGGACTAAATCAGCTATAGACAATGTGCTCTCCTACCACACCCACAGATGCCAACCTTTCTTATGCCCCTCCCAAAGCAAATCCTTGGATTTGGGCCTCACAGCTTATGCAGAAGGTCAAAGATTGTTGCAGGCTGTTTTCAACCAACGGGGGAAATAAATTCCAGAGCTGAGGGCCCCTCACAGGATCTCTCTAGAGATAAAAGTAACCAAAATGCAGTCAGTCCCATTTGCACTCTATTGAGGAGGAGGCAGGTCAGTAACTTTCTAAGGTGGTTGGAAGCCGAAAAGATTGGTGTCAATGTGGAGCTGTGGGTCCTGAGCCGTGGTCTAGGTACAGCTGAGACAGTTCAAGGAGGAGCTGCACACAGGCACACTTCTACCAGGACTATGTTAAATCTCATCTTTGGTAATGCTCCTTTAAATGAAATAGCTGCCTCCAGGAGTCACTATTTTGAGGGAAGGGCAACAACTTAGCTTTGGGATATTTTTCTGCTTTAGATGTATAGGGTCAACATTAATTTAATGTATCTGTATCTAAGAAATACACTGCGTTTCTGGGTAAAATATCAGCAGAACAAGCATATTTTCAGGACTGAATCTGAATTTTCAGCGGAATTATGGTAGATCTTGGTTTTCTTGGCTTGCTGACACAATTGACTGAAAGAAACAAGCTGTGATGTGCTTTGCCTAATAGCTTTTATTTTATATCTGGCCCTTCTGAATTGACTACCTGATTGTGTCCTATGGGAAAGCAAGGAAGGGATCAGATATTGCCCTGCTAGCTGTAGTAGTGCCAGCCTGCATGAATAGGGCTGGGTTTTTTGCCCTCTTACTTAAAAGTCTACATCATATACCTACTCATAAAACCCCCTGCTTCTCTTCAAAGCTTCCCTTGGAAGCCTAGGGACCACAGAGTAATCGGAAACTGCTCCCTGACCTGGCAATAGCCTCCTCTTTTGTGCATTGTCCTTCACTTTGACAAGAATGGAAGGAGATAGGGTAGGAACAAAGGGGAACCAGCAGAGAGACAAACAGCCCCACTGCTCCAGCACCACACTACAGCCCTGGCTGCCTAACACACAGGTGATTTTCACCCTGGTGTCATCCTTCTTGTCCCGCACTCTCTGGGTCTTGGTATCATTATATTAAATATATAAGATTGATCTTAATGATGCTGCCTAAAGCACTGCAGCAAGCTAGTGTGTATTAGAAATCTTGTGGTTAAAGAGAAAAGTTCATTAATCTTGTTTGAAGTAAATGGCATGTCATGACCTTGTTGCTCATTGTATGAAATGAAATGACTCAGATTTGTGACATGTCTGAGGGGACATTTCCTCTAACTGGGACTAAGAGCATGTTGGTCACTGAAATGGACTAATTGTCAGACAGCATTTCTAGAAAAAAATTGAAAATTTCAACCACAGGGATGTGCACAGAAAAGTACATTTCGCAGAGATGAGTGACATGCCTGCAAAGTGGAACCACTCAGTTTTTATGGAATCATCTTATTGTTCTCTTTTGTATACTTTTAGTACTTTTTTTTAATCAACAGTTTGCAGATGTACTTATTATCAAGGTATTTAGGAGGAGAGAAAGGAGACGGGCTGAGCATGCTGCTGAGGAAAACCAAGAATCCTTTAAGCAGTCAAAGGTACTACTTGTTTATTTTGGTGGCTCTTTGGTGATTGTCCTTTTCACCTTTTATTAACCTGCAAATGGATTAGTCCTTGCAAACTAAAGAGAAGAGACCAGTGCACAACCCACTGCCCCAGAGATAAGGTCACAAAGAGGGGACGTGTCCCGAGTACAACCTCGGAGAAGAAATAGAAGTCTGAAGGCATTTACACTAGGCTGCCATTGCGCTTTACTAGCCCTACTGTGATTTACCGTATCAGTTCAACTGCTGACACCTTTATGTCCCTCCCTCCTATCCCAGCAGGCCACAGAGACACAGTCCATGATAGATGCTGGTGAACTTTTCCTCTGATCACCTTCTGAAGAACTTTCCCATAATCTATTGTTTTCTATCACAGTGGAAAACAAAACAAGGGGTTTTTTTGACTTTCAGTTACCAGCTATTTTGCCCTAACTTTAAAGCAATGTACTGAATTTATTACATCAGTGTGAAAGAAGTTTTAAACTCTTGTCTCTTTATCCTACTCCCTGAACTTAACATGGTCCAGAGTAAATCAACGTAATTGCTGTTAGACCTACATTGTTGCAGGAATGTTTTATATTCTATGTTGTCAGTTATTTAGAACAGTTAATTGAAATTGCAAACATAAAAAGAGGAAAGCTGCAGTTAAGAAATTAACTTTTTTTTTGGTGTCTGTAACTACTGTATGAATTATATAAAGAGCTAACACTAATGTAAGACCAGAAGTGTCTGGAATATCTAAAAGGAAAAAAATACAGTTGTGGATTCAAGGCAAGTATTCCCTTTAATTGACCACATAAAAATGTAAGAACTCATTCTGGATTGGGAGAAGCAGCTGACCTAGCCTTCTTTGTAACTCCAAAATATTTACCAAAATGTTGCATTTGTTTCTAAATAAGTAAATGTCACAGGCTACACCTGTCTCATCAAAATTCAGCACCAGTATTGCCGCATGAGGGGAAAAAGAAAGTCACAGCAATGTTAACAAGGGGTATATTGAGGAGAATGCACTTGGAAGAGGGGGAAAGTGCTGCAAACTCCCCTGTGAACGTTCTTCCTCAGAGCATGCCCTCGGCTGACTCCCCTGCTACTGCAGCCCGCAGAAAGGGTGAGCAGAGGTGCATGTACCAGCAAGCTTGTCCTGTGCACAGAGGCACCAGAACGTGTGTAATAGGGAGTTAAGGAGTGGCTGGATTGGGAAGGAGATATCTGGGCAAGGCTGAGTCAGCGCTTGTCAGTAATGTGATTTCAGCACTGATCATCTTCATCCTTTCAGCAGAGAATTATGTTTGGGGAGCTTTACAGTCAAATGTTCCCAAATACATTTTCACAGTCTCGCACAAGGCACTCTGCTCTCTCTGGGTTGTGACAGTGTTGCAGACTCAAAGTCATTTCCTTTGAATTATTTTGGTAACTGCTTCTTATAATTAATATTGCTGTAGAGGAAGATTTGGCCCAATGTCTTTTCACAAATTAAGTCTATGTTGTTCTACTTTTTTCTTCATATACTGAACTTCATACTCTCGAACCTCTCCTTCAGGGCTCTGCTGTATCACTGTGGCTCGCTGTGGTTCTGAAGCAGTTGCTTTCAGCAGAAGTGGCAAAAATACAATT
The DNA here is from genome assembly GCA_013400415.1 of Scytalopus superciliaris. Lineage (NCBI taxonomy): Eukaryota > Metazoa > Chordata > Aves > Passeriformes > Rhinocryptidae > Scytalopus > Scytalopus superciliaris. The sequence continues at coordinate 1,533,305 of VXBX01009921.1, forward strand.
GAGATATTATAAATCATCTTGTATTCTTGAATTCCTTAAAACTGCCTGTTTTCTCTGGCAGCATGAAGTCTACAGTCAGGTTAGACATAGAAATTATTTGCTCACACTATATATGGGCAAATGTATATAATTATACATCTAGCTATATAAAATCAGGTAGAAATATGAAAAATGTTTTTTATCTTTGCATTATATGCGTTAGCTAAAGAAAGGCAGATGCATCTGTGGATTTGAAGCTTGACCTGTCATTGCCTTTAAAGTACAATGTGTGTCCCACCTGGCTACTGCTCCTTGTTTGCTTGCTTTTCTTGAAGGCTGGAGGAAGGACAAGAATTCCAAAAGCACCTTCTTGATCAGACCCACTGACATTACAGCCACAAGAGAAAAGGGCCAGGAGCATAGTCAGGTCACCAGCGTATGACAAGGTCAGTGTAGCTGTCCTCCTGCGTGCTCAGCATCTTCAGATGGAGGGATAGAGGTATGCTAAGAAAACTGAGGAGAGCACAAACCTAGCGCTTTGCTGCTGGTTTTACTGAACACTTGTGTGCTTTGCAGCTCCCGCAAGCTGAGCTGGTGCAGGCACCAGGGCCACTTTCCTCTCAGCTTCGTCCTTTCCCATCCTCCTTTGACCTCCTGCATGTCCCTGATCCCTGATATCTGCTGCTGCACTGTGGCCTCCCCAGGCTTTCCTACTGCCAGGCTTTATCTTTCTCCTCATCTCCCTTAGCAGTGCTCAGGGTGGCCCTGTCTCCCCACCTCTGTCGGTAGGCTCCCATCATTCCCATCTGAATTCCCTTCCCCAGTCTCCTACCCCTAGTGAAGCAGTCTCTCCAGTCTTTATTTGTCTGGGAAATAGCTCATTTAACTGGGACAGGGAGGATGGGCAGAGATGAGAAAGAGCCATTGTTATGCTGAAAGCAGTTAATGGGTGCCACCAGACACTTGTGTGATCTAAAGGCTGTAGCAGAAGTCCTTTAAGCTGTGCTGGTGTTGCCCTGGGCACAAGGGTTTCCCAATTCTCAGTTTTCAACTTTTCCTCCAGTTGAAGAAGGGTCTGGCACTCATCTACATCATTCCTTGGCATTTTCTAATGCATTTGAAGGGGCAGTCAAAAACACGCTACACTACACAGGGAGAAAAACCCTCGAATTGAGAAAAGGCCTCATGACTTGTCTGTCATTAAAGACCTGAGGGTTTGGGTATGAAGAGGGCTTCGGAAAGCTGGGCAGCACCTGCCCTGGCTGGGAAGGGCTGGTGGCTGAAGCTGCACACAGGGCTCCATGTCTACTTGGAGCCAGCTGTGCACTGGGTGGCTGTGTGGTGGCAGGGTGGGATTTGGTGGTCTGGGCCCTTACTTTCTCTTGAGTGTTTAAACATGTCATCAGAAAAAAAAACCAAAAAAACATCCCACACTTTTTCAGGACAAAACATTTTTTTACAGAATGGTGTTGGGCCTTCAGCAGATGTGTAGGTCATCTGCATGATCTGAGTGTCCCCATTTGATTAAGGAAGTCTTTCTTTATGTTTCTGTAGAAATTTGGCTTAACTCACGGTTGGACTGGAACTTCTATGATTATTAGGCAAAACTGCTGTCAATTTAAAAGCCTAAATACCTCAGGCTTTTACACCAAAAATCATTCACTACCATTTTTCTTCCACTTTTCAGGGGGCTGTCTGTTGGAGGCAATGTGAATTGTTGCTCACTTTCTCAGTTCTGCTGTCTATAGACTCAGAAATTACTTAAATTTTCACCTTTCTCCATTATTATTTATTTATCTTTCTCCCTCGCTGTCTCTCTGGATCACAAGTGCTGCCCTTAATATTTAATGCTCCACAAGCAGTAAGTCTCAGAGTTCTCCTTGCAACCAAAAAAAATGGAAGATGAATAAGATTTTGCTGGTCAGAAATTGAGTCTTATGGATTCACTGAAACAAATCCAAGTGGCTGGTGGGATGTCTGTAAATATGCTGTAATGAATCATAATGATCTCTAAAGGGGAAGATAATGTGTCAGAGATTGCCTACAGATGCACCTTCTAGACTGGTCTGGAAGGTGGCTGTTTCCATATTCCCTGATAGGTATAGGGAAGACATTTGGAATAAATCTTGTAAGGAACAGGGCAGCTGGCATATGGTGTCATTCACCTACCAGTCACATCCAGCCCAACTCAGCAGTGGCTGATGTGGTTAACATATCATTGTCCTTTAATGGTCTATGAAAATGAACTTTTGATCCCAGTCCTGTTTTAAGTAAACAGATGACCCCATCAAGCAACACCATCCCATTTGGGAGCTCAGCAGAGGCTAAAGCTAGCAGTAAAAGATCTGCCATTTACAGGCACCGCTAGTGAGCTGTGAACTTTTGTCCAGGGGGTGGTGGTGGTGAAAGGACACAGGAGGAAGCAGAGGAGTGACACTCAGGCCCTACCAATTTCGTACCGGATTTTTTTTTTAAACTCTACTTCCTTCTGTCAGAAGGAATGTTGGCAATTAAGAATATTACCCATGAATAAACTAGTGAGGAGGAAAAGGTTAGTAACCCCGCCTGCCTCCCCTAGAGGTTGCCTGTGCAGTGGCAGGAGAGAGTTCACATCTGGTTCAACTGTGCTCGGCCCGCAGTGGCAGTGCAACACCCTGCTGCTTTTAGGCTGAGTGATGCTGAAGCACGGCGGGCAGCACACGTGCAGGCTTTGGCCCTCTGCAGCTGAACTGCCTCATAAAATGGCTAAGTGTCTCTGGCAGAACTTGGTGCAGACTGAACTCTTTCCCACTTCAGTGCCAGAAACCAAGACTCTACTGCAACATGCTGTACCTGAGGGCTACCACAGGCCACTTCAAATTTAACCTTAAAAGAGTTTTTTCACGAGCAAAAAAATTCACTATCTAAAACCATTTTTCCCCCAGGTTACTACAACCTTCTTTGTTAAGCCGAATTCATTAAAGTTAAGGACTGCCTTATACCATAAAGTTGGATAACCATTTTTCTTTTTTTTTCTTTTTTTTTTTTTTTTTTTGGAGGGGGAAGGGAAGGGAGCTGCACGGCCTTTCACCTTCCAGCTTTACAAGCAAAGCCAAACTTCTGGGCAATCACTGTGCAAAATGCTTTTGCCCTCCCCCTCTTCCAGTGATGGCTGCAAACAAAGGTCTTTAGGGCTGGCTACTCCGGACTTCAGGACTTTTAAAGGTCTTTACTTGACTGGAGATCAAAGGTTTCTCCTTAAAGAGTTTATCACTCAGACAAATACTCTGCAGTTAGCATTTCAAACTGGGTTTACAAGTCAAATAATTTAGCAATTTCTTCTAACCATGTGGCCTTCTGCGGAGGCTGCTGGATGCCAATTATAGCACCACTTTGACAGGAGTGCAGCACTATCTATTGACAAATGCGTGCACCCTTTTCACCATTCTTTACCGCAGAAAAAAGAGGTTTCCACATAATCTAAGTAGGTCCCAGACTGCTCAGCTGGGCCTTGAGTTCCCTTCCTGGGATTGCCAACTCCTTACTTGACAGCTTCAGTACAGCTCTTCATCTCTCTCTGACTCTGTCGAAAGTGTTTTTCTCCTTTGAAAGCATAAGAGCTATGAAGATAAGTAACTGGATGGTGAACGTTATTATCACTGGTGTAAATTGCAGTAATACGATAAAAACGATGTCTTAAATGTTGTTCCAAAGTCCCTGACCATTAACCCTTCTCTTTTCAATGTTGGTATCAGAATGTCCTGGCACTAGGAAGAAGAGATTGCCTGTTGTACTGGTGTGTACAGGCCAAGCCAGTGCCCAAAATGCCATTGTCAGCAAACCTGCCCCAACAGCTCGGTAAATGTTAGAACTGTTTGTTTTCTGTGTTACATTATCACCTTATGTCCTGCATAGCTTCCCTTGCTGTGCTCACCACTTTCAGAAGGACATTGAGCAGTGACATTAGCACCCATCTTGGATTCCTGTAATTTTTCATCTCACCAGGCAAAGAAATGGAGCCATTGAATTGTTTTGAGGTTGGTGAAACTTTTGTTTCTCTTAGACTTTTACATGCATCTTCACAAAAAAAACCCAAACAGTGTTTACACATATTGTACTTTAATTTCAATGTAAAATGATGGTAGCAATATCAACTGTCCATAAATTGTGAGAAGACTCATATATGGGATTCACTGACAGGAAGGTGCCTAGGCTTACACAATCAGCCTGTTGTAAGGGGAGCTGTGTAAGAAGTATTATACATCCTGTATATTCCTTCTTTATACTCTATCGAGGCAGGTTTTGCTCTGCCTGCTGACTGGAGCATAGGGTCTGACTTTGGTGGGTAGTTCCAGATCAGAAGACAGTGACCAGTGGGTCAGATTTTTCAGACAAAAGGCTGAATGGTTTCTCACAGCTTCTGTGCAACCAGTACTATACAATGTATTTGGACAACATTATTAATAATAGTTTAGCTGGCCAATTGTTTCCAATTCAAAGTGGACAAAGGTAAGGAAAAATGTCAGCATGTTATGGGTAATTTGTTGGGTATATTTTTTTCAGATGGACATTCTGTCTTGTATGTGCCAATTGTTATGTAGACTGATATGTTCAGAATTATGGGTGACTGAGCACTCCATAGAAGAATTTCATGTTGTTACTAAACAAAGGGTATGTTCTACTTGCACCTGTAGGTATGTGAAAAGTTGGTTAATTAAGACACATTTGGTATATTAGGTGCAAATCACCCCCTCTAGTTCTGTACGACTACAGTATCCACTCAGCATCCTGATAACTTCACAATGTTAAATTCTCAGGAACACTTTTGATCATCAGACCTTTTCCCTCACAGAGCAGATTATTTTCTAAGTTACTGGAAAGTGTATAGCTTCCATTCCCCAGGCTGACATTTTCTAGAAGTCAAGGTCATTCATCCAAACACATTGCAGACTGAGGAACACAGATGGCATTGCATCCTTCTCCTGACCAGCTTCTGCATGTTGGCCTGTCCTTGCCCAGTGTCTACACCATGCAGAAGGCCTTTGCAGACCAAATTAAAGCTAAGGAAGTATTATGTCCCTTCAAAAGTAGGAAAATTAATTTCTGGAGGGCCTTCAGAAGCAGCATCTGGAGATCATAATGAGATCAAAAGCTTGCCTAGTTCTACTGAAAAATCAGTTGTTGAATTTCTGAATGCTTCAGGAATGGGTAACATTCATATGAAGGCAGTAACAGCTACTGTGTTCACAGTGTCGCTGGAGCTGCAACTGAAAGTCATGGTACCCGACTCAACTGAAAAATCTGGGAGAACAGAAATGTTAAGAACTGTAGACTTTGATATATTCAGGTATTGACTGAATTACCTAAAGGATAGACATTGTAGTGTAGAAGACTACGGAAGAAAAAATTGATTTCTGATAGGTTGCAATTTTAGGTGGACATTCAGAAGGGAGTCCTAACTGGACTCTTGTCAATATTTGTAGGCTGCTGCATTATTTTTACCTTCCTTGCTGAATTATACCTAACACTTTAAGAGCAACAAAACAAAACAACCCATGTTACGTACTTTATTCTAAATTGACATGATGAGAAATTGCTGAAACACTCAAATCAAGGTCATTGATAATGATATGATGTCAAGATGGCATTGTCTAACACAATTTTAGGTACAAAAGCAAGTCATAATTTGGAAGACAACCTCATTTGAACTGATAGCAAAACTCCACTTGAATTTGAAAAGCCAGGCTGTATCTGGCCAAAATGTCTTCAGGACTTTCCTAGTGACCCAGTCTTTATGCAGGAGTCCTATAAAGAGACTATCCTTAATTATCTTAATACTATTTAAAATTTTTTCTTAGCATCTAGGAATCTAAATCACAGACTATGAGTCTAAAAGAACATTTTCTACCACATCTTTGTGTTCAATAATCTCTGAGTCTCAAGGGTCCTAGATGCATGAATTTTTTACTAGATATGCTTAGGATGTCACCTAAAAGAAGGAAATATCAATGATGTCTCCCTTTCATCTAATTGCCTACTAATGGAAGTTGCCATCCAAGACTTAGGAAACGTAAGTCATACCTTGGTTGGGTGATGTGCTTCTCCCCCTTGCTGGAAAAGCATTCCTAACCACAGAGCCTCCAGCAGCATGTCAGAGTGCTCAACTTTACCTGGAATTATGCCAGAGCAAGATTATAAGTATTCACCAGTCTGGCCAGGAAGCAGGATGCTGTCACAGGAGCTTATCTGAAAGCGAGGGGCTTGGCTACACTTCTTATGAAGTTGTAGATCTTTTGAAGAAAGCTTGATTAGGCTGAGGATGAGTTTGATATCAGTTTGGCTGCTATGGTGGTGAGATGGCAACTAACTGCTTTTGAGATTGTGACCTGCAACCTTAGCACTGTATAACACACACCCAAGCTTTCTAATGATAGGTGGCTTGATTTTTGAGAAAATACTTCAAAGGATGGAAGTTAAGCTCCAAGAGACCCAGGTTCCAAAGGCTCGAGTCTTACCCTCCATGATTTAGTTCCATTGTTTCCTATGATGACAGTATAGACCAGTGCACTGGGGAGTGCATTTGCCCACTGTGGTCCTGGCAATAGTAGTTAAAACTGACAAGGCTGAGGCAAGAAACAGCAACACTGACTTACTGCAGAAATGCTCAGATTTCCTAACAGGCTATCACCTTTTCTGTGCCTGAATGTGAACATTGTCCACTTTATTATCTCTGTCTGGAAAGAGGAATTGAATAAAAGATAGTCATAGACCTGAACCTTTTGAGTGATTTATCAACTAGTAGGAGAATTTTGAATATGAGGGTTAAATCTGGAAAACAGCTGTGTTATGGATGGAATCAATGTAAAATACAAATGCCTTGTTCTCTCATACCCTATTTGGTTTGTTCATGTTATTTCAATGTAATAAAAAGGGATTCAGTTTTGCATTCTGTACTCAAATGCACAATTAATGTAAAAGAATCACCTTGTCTGAAAAGGAATTGTGATAGATCTGAGTTAAAACAGCAGGACACAGGCAGTAAGTCATACACTATAGAATAATAACTCCTTAGCATAATATCATGATGTTCCACAAAAACTAGAAACTAAAATATTCACACTGACTATAAAAAGATCCTTCTACACTTCACCACATCCTAAGGTATGTTTTCTTTTGGAAGTAACATATAATATATTCCTACCATTGCTATTGCTTGGTGAAGTGGTTCTTGCAAGGTTTAGTATCTGCTGATGCAAGTGGTGGGAGGAAGAGGGGGGAGAAAGAGTTTGTTTCTAAATTTTATTTTTGAGAGGAACTATGTTGATATGTCAATACCTTGCCGGTGTTATTTTACAGATATTTATTTTGGCAACAATGTGGTACATTTTGTATGAGAGTTAGTAATTCTTATCATACACAATATGTGTTATCATGGCACTGGACTAGAGAAGATAACCTTTGAGCTGCTTTTACAGATAATTACTGTCTAGTAGCAAAATCCCTTCTCAAACTGTATCAAATTTGGTCCTAAAACCAGGTATGTTACTTGCTTCCACTATTCTTAATGTAAAACTCTTCTTGAATGTCCATTTTCTAAAAGTTAAAACCTTCTTCAAAATCCAGGAAAAAAATTGCTCGGAGCTGGGTATCCATTTATTCTTGCTTTAATTTGATTTAAAAATTCATTAAGATTTTCCCCAATTTGAGTATAGAGACCCATTATAGCAGACTTCACTCTATTGCACCACATGAGCCTTTTTGTTCTCTTCTCCAGGCTCCTGTCAGCGTAGCAAGTTTTCTCTTCAGTCAATTTTGAGCAAAGAAGAATTTAAAATATGGCCTAATGTGAACAGTATTCCAGATGAGGCTCGAACAACACCTTCTCCAGTGTTATGAATATTTGCCTCTTTCCACTGGAAGTGCCTTGCCTCATATATTCCAGGATCCCTTTTGGCTTTTCACAGCCATATGTTGGCGACTCAGTCATTCCATGATCAGGTAATACCTCCTGACCTTTTTTTCCTTTCAGTTGTTTCCAGCAGGTCAGAATTACTAGTCTCAGCCCAATTTAAATTCTCGTTACTAGTTGCTAAACATATAGTTGTACTTTATATAATCCTTTCCATCCCGCTTTTGCTACTGGCCCATTCTTGAGTGCCATTCTCTTTCAGACACTACAGCCCTCTTGACTTTTTGCCGTCTTGACTTTTTGCCATCTTATGAAATGAGATGGTCACAAAACTCATCACTGAGAAATTAGTACTGTAATTCCTCATCTAATCACCTCTGACCAAATATTACTCCTTTTAGCACCTCCCCCCTAGCAAAATCCTCATCCTCCTCACAACTCTCAATTCCTACATGCAGTACCTTAACTCCAACCATTTATGAAGCACAGCATCAAGTGCTTCCCTGCAGGCTTTTTCTGTGCCCAGAAATTCTGTTCTTTTTTTAAAACAAATCATTGTGAAATGTTTCATCCAGTCTGATATATTTACTGTGAATTCTCACTGGCAGAGCTGAGCTTCATATGTTAATTCTGTACAATTTCCTATGAAACAATCCTTAATTTGTAATGAAAAATTCAAGATACATGCATTTCAAATATGATAATGATATTATTAACAGGTGCAGCTTTGTGGTACATCAGTGCAATATTCAATAGCTAATTCCTCCCATAACAGAGGGGATAGAATGCAGAAGGATAATAATTTTGAAGTTCTTGTCTGACTTGCTTTTTTTGTCTGTTGCTTTCTTCATTCAGAATCAAAATGATGAAATTCTTTCAAATTCTTTCAACTCTTTCATTCAATTCTGATGAAAAAATTCTTGTGACTACAGTTGTGCAAAATATCATCTTCATTTATTGACTAATTAAATCTTTGTAATGTGGACCTGGCATAGTTGATCTGTCCTAATAGAAAAACATGCTTTGAGAAATATTTATATTCTCCTAATTGCATAGAGATGATGTATATACCACTGCCTTCATGTATACACTAATGCCTTCAATTCTGTTATAGTTTTATGACTTTACATTCTTTTGAGATCTAGATCCTTGTGAAGGGCAAAGGATTTGAGAAGAAAGAAGAGGAATTTTCTCTTTTTCTGGTGTGGACAACTCAGGTAGAATTACCTATACAAAGCTCTCTGTATACTAGTGAAAAAAAAAAAAAGAAATGGGAAGTAGAGAGGGTTCCAAAAGTTTTCATGCTTGGACTGCGTCATAAAATGCCTTCTGTAATTTGTATATTAGCCATCCTTTTAATAGTGGAAAAGGTTTATAATTCTTCAGATACAGACTCATAGTTCTTGTTTGTTCTTATATATTTTTTAATCAATGATTTATCATTAAGAATATTTTGGAGAAGGGAATAAGGAGGTGGTTTGGACTCACATTTGGTCAGATGACAACAGCATCTACTAAGGCACTGAAATGTTTTCTTTACAAAATGGAAAGAAGCCATGATAAATTGGTTTTTCCTCCTCAAAGAAAAATAGCTGCATATTTATAACTTCTGAAATCCAGCTAAAAATTATGAGAAGATAAACATTTCTGCAGATGACTTCAGACTCAGACACCTGGTTTTGAACCACAGAACCACCTGTGCAGTGTTAAACACGAGAGGAAGGAAGTACAGTACACAAGGTAAAAAGTACAGGGCGAGGCAATGTGATGTATCCCTTAGGTCAAACAAGAGGCTGTTTGTAAATGACCCTTCTGAGGCAGGGTATGACTTCCCAAGACTGGAGCACTCTACAAAGGGATGCATAAATAGCAGTTGTTCACAGCAAGGGTTATACTATATGGCTATTAGAGTGAATAGAAGCAACTCGCTTCTTGCCAATGACAGGAAATAAGGTCAAGCAAAGATAACAGGTCTTTGAATTAGAGGTTTCCAAAATATTAGTCTTACGCCTTCAGTATAGAGTTGACTGAGTGTTTCTCTTTAAAATGTCCTGCTTCTAAAACTCAGGGACATGTGAAACCAAGTGTATGAAACAGCAATCAGTAGGTTTTATGCCTGCCTTACCCAGCTTCGCTTAATCCAGAAGGCAGTACATTTAATAATAAAGTCAGTCTGAATGCAAATAATTAAAAAATGCAGCTGAGGGCTTTAGGGTATGTTTTGTTTAGTCTGGATGTTCTTTCTGAAAAGAAGGGAGAAGGAATCATGTACTGTGCCAATGCTGTAATAGCACTTCTAGACATCTGACTTACTCAAGAAAAAAAATATTAGCATAACTGCATCTTATTTACTTTAATACTTGTATGTAGTGCAGGAATAATTCTCTTTTTTCCATAATTCTTTAATGGATTAACTACATAATCGATTTCCAGAGTGACTAAAGCCTCAGGTTTCTTTTTTGGCATTTGAAAACGGAAAAATGATCTTTTCCTGTTATGTGTAGCTGAATGTGACTCATAAATCACCATCCAAAAGCAGTCATTGTCATGTTTTAGAATGCAAGTATTTAATATCAAAATTTGTTAGTGAAACAGCTTTACAGTGATTTCTAAAAGCTCAGTCTGAGCTCCTGTCCTCTAATCTCATCACTTTTAATCTTACAAGGTATTTTTTCCTGTAAGTCATTTAAAAATGTAAAGCACTGGATCTATGATAGATGTATAAAATTAAATCACAGATATCACTGATATAAACTAGGGTAATTTAAACACTTATAGGCACATACCGCATTTGGCCATCATATAATAAATGAATCTATATAAACTTGTTCCATAACAATATTGGAGTGAGTTCAATAGAGTGGATTCAAAATTAGGAGTTGCTAGCAACAGTGCAAATATGGGCAAAACATGTAAAATAATAGGTACATTTCATTCCTACGTTACATTCTTCAGTTTACAGCAACAATGAGATCTGTAGTAAGGAAGAAATGCTAGAAATCCTTATATTCTAACTGTATTTTAAAGACTGCTGTTTTGAAACCATAAGAAGACAAGTTTATGAAGTTGGAAGTGTTTTCTTCACTACCACATGCCTTTAAATCATGAGAAACAAAAGAAAATTGTCACCCTCATCAGCTATATCGTATCAAAAATCTAATTCAAGTCTGAGCTGTAGACTGACTGCACAGGAAGGGAGAGACTGTCTTCCTAAACCAGATATTACTCTAAGCTCATAGATCCAAGTGCCTCACAATATTTAAGATAACATCTGCCTGCTGTCAAAATTTCTTCCAATTAATTGTTTACATACTTAAATACATGGCTTTGGGAGGGGAAAATAGGGGGGGAAAGGCATTGCATATATTCTGAAGCCTGTCAAATGTAAGCAGATTACAGTTCAGCTTTAATTGTTCTTTGCTCTCTTTATTTTAGCCACATTAGTGACATGATGCTAATTAGAGACTACAAAAAGGCAGTGTTGTGCTGAATATGGTCTTCTGAGCAGCACAGCAAAGTCTGCTTCTTATCCATTTCCAACAAGGAATAGTTCATTCACAGGTGGAAAGGAGAAAGATTGCTGCTAATCAGTAAATCCAAGAGAAAGAGAATAAACATCTCATGATGATTTTCCTCCCCACCCAAAAAAACAAGCTCAAGTTGGTCAGTCTCGTATCATTTCTTTTGAGCTTCATTATCCCCTGTAAGCCTAAAGTACTCTTAAACATTCACATCAGTCTGGGTGTGCTGGAGGAGGGAACTTACTCCTTGTCTGGAATTTCTCGAAGTTTAGCAGTAGGTGCCTCTAAAGTTTTGAGCCCACTCCCTCAGCAGCTGCTATTCCACAGTCAAGTTATGTTACGGTATAATCAGGAATAGTAATCAACTCATCCCAAGGCACATACATCCAAACATGCACCAGCAATCAGGACTGGTTCCATTGCTGCTACTACTCCCTCACTGGGAAGGGGTATCTCATCCTTATTTCCTGACAGAAATCTCCAAGTCTTCAATTCCTTTTGGCCTTATTGAGGAAGAGGGCAAGAGAAAATTTCTTTTTGCATTTCAGCTTTTGGCTTCTTTTCACAAATGTTAGCTACTCTTTATTTTTTACAGTTCTCATGTTATTTACAATAATATTAGAAATAATGTTTACTCTCTTTTTCCCCCCATTCTAATTTTACTGGTTTTGAATAAAGGATTTATTGTGTATTCCTTTAAACAGTGTGAAGAGTAGGATCACCTTGACAATATGCTGTAGTTCTTTTGGTTTTGTGTATATATGAAAGATTATCTGTCTCACATTGATCTTATTTTTCTACTCTGAATTTTAAGGATTGTGTATTTCTACCATAAATTCCATGAGCTCCCTGAGTGGTGCCAATCTCTGAGCAGTATTTGGGTTTTTATTTCCTTGGGTCTTTAGCTTTTATTTAAAAACATTTAAAAAATGATGCCACATTTCCTTGTATTTGTCCCCTTGAGTTATTTCTTTTTTTAAAGAAGACTTTACCCAAAGTTCACTGACTCTGCTCACTCTTTTATTCAGTCTTTGGATAATTTTTTGGTAGCTGTTTAAAGCTAAATATTTTACAGGTTCTTGAGAGGTTTGCAACTCTCACATGTGCTATCTCTGCCTGGAGAGGGATTAAATCAGTGAGCATGGCTGTGCTTCTGGGCCACGACTATACAGACCTCCATCATTCTTTTGTAATTTTCAGTCCCAAACTAAGAAACTTCCTGAACAGCACCATCTGAGATGTATATTAAGATTGGTCTGTGTAGAACCACTATGAATGTAATACCTGAGTATTGCAAACCCCGTGCATTTTCTTTACATTTTTCTTAATGAGGAAAGTAAGTGTCATTATCCCTGATTCACATATGGCTCAGCATGCTTCAGTTTGTGATTGCCCACACACTTCAACACAGATTTTCAATTCCTGACCTTATGTCCTAACCACTGGAGTTTTAGTATAGTTACTGTGCTTTATGTGTGGTTTCTAACTCAACCTTTTAAAGGAAAACCCCTTAACAAAATAGGGTTCTATACAGTCTGAAAGTCGTGAGGCTTTGTACGAAAAATGTTTATGGATCACTGTACAAATCTGATTATAAACTTGAGTCCTGCTTTGTCATATTTTATGTCTACACAGGAACAGGATTTTTTCTTCTCTTGCTTTACATGCATGGACTTTGTCTATTGTGGCAACATTCAAAAACATTAATGTTGTATCTGAGGTGCCTGCTGAGCATTTCCGACACTTACCCTGGGAGGGGCACACATGTTAGTAATGATATCTCCAGCTGCTGCTAAATAAATCATAATGCCATCTTAAAAACATTGACAAAATAGAACCAGATTCCATATTGAAAGCTGGCCAATCTTTCATATGAATGTCTTTCACAGAAATTCCTGGGCACCTGTTAGAAGACTTACTCTTCACTTTTAATTAAAAGATAGCCATAAGTATTTTTATTAAATACCTAAGCACACATGGTCATCTCTTTTTATCTTTAGTTTCTTTTCCATAGAGTGTAAAATCATCTGCCAAGCACTGTACTCTGTGCAAAGTTTCTGGTTTGAGGGTCATGTTGAAATGGGGAACCAGAAAGATGAAAAAATGGATGTACGACTGTAAAACTATGTTTGTATATTCAATACATAAAATGCAGGCACTTCTCATTTATTTTGTTTTGCACTGCTCTCTAGAAATGAAAACATAGTCATAGAATCATTTCCTGCTGGAGAAGGAAGAGTATGTCAGAGAATACATATTACACACACTTTAATAGTAAGGAATGAAAACATACATGGGATAGGATTTTTTAATAACTTGATGATACTTCCATATTTTTTGCATAAAGGTATCCAAATGAAATCAAATTCCTCAACTTGGAAGGTTGCTTAGTTATTTTTCTGCTTTCCTGTTCTGTGATGAATGGATAGCCTTCTTCCTTATTACGTAGGTCTTTCTTCTAATGTTCTTTACATTTTATCATTTTTTAATCTGTATTACCTGACTTTTGTTTTCCCTGAGGCAAACTGCACAATTACAAAATTTACCACCAGCCTAGAGCATTCAAATTTATTGGTAACTCTACAGAGAGTTCTTCATCTTCCTTCAGTGCTTTGCTTTCATGGGGGCTAAGAAATCCTCTTTAATAGTCTCTTTCAGAAATAGGACTTTGGGGCAATTTCCCCATGTGTCTCTGTAAGCTCTGTGGACCACAGTCTGCTTCAACACAAGCTTTCAGGTGGTCATGTCTTTCAATCCTGCTATGTGCTGTCCTTTGGAATGGTTTATTTCCCTATTGTTTGAGTCTAATACCATAACATGAAAGTAATGGTAGTTGTTTTAAGCTGAAATAAATAAGAATCTTAGGGCATGCAGAGTATGGATAGCAGCATATGTATGCCAAAGAGTGTACTTAAACTCCTGGCTGTTCCATACAGTGGGAGAGGTAAGGGTGTATGTTCAGAGGCCACCACTGCTGTTAATACCAACCTACCATTTTCAGTGCATATGTCTTTGGCCATCCTGAAGTTCTGTGTCATACAAGAGCTGTTAAGAGGTGGACTGTAAATTAGAGAAGCATTGCAGCTACCAAATATTGACCTCTTCTTGTTCCTGGAGGCAGGTGATTCACAAAGGTGTTCAGAAAATTTGTCAGGAGCTCCTTAGAAACAGAGGACACTTGATGGGACAAAATAATCTGGTGGAAATTTACTTGTATACATTTTGATAGAAACCAGCCAATTGTAACTAGTATGAGTGCTAGTTTGAGATCATTCCAACATACAACATCATGTCTGTGCACAAGCAAGAAATACCATCAGGAATCTGACATCAGAGGTGTGTACCCCATATTTATTAAGTTTTTTAGAAAACATTACCAAACCAGGAGGCCCTGTGTGCCTTTTGTTTAACTTGCTGTATTTATTGCCCAACACCTTGAAGAAACTGTTAAAACACTGTTTATGCAAAAAGAATCCCTGACATTGTGCAAAGTTCAATGTTAGTGTGGTTTATAGGTTATTCCCATGCCCACAGGGCTAGAAAATCTGCCCAAGGGCATAGGAAGGGTGTAGTCTAGCTTGGAATGGCTTAATATGATGAAGGATGTAATGCAACCACTAGATACTAGAAAGTAAGAAAGCATTTTAGATTAAAGATAGAACCTACAGACTTTAATTTTCTAGTTTAAATATATGCAAAGGAACAACAGGTTGGGTTTGTTTTTTGTTTTTTCTTAAGTTTCTTTCTCTATCCTTGTACTTTAAGCCATTTTGCTTTGTGAATGTTGCATAGGTAACCATCCATATTTTAGAAGCATATTCTGTTCATTACTGTCTTTTCCTCCAGTAAAGTACTCAATAGTCAACAGTTTCATTGTAAACTCACTTAAAATACATTGATAGTTTGAAATGAAATTGATCTAGAGTTAAAATTTCATGGGTAAACCACTGAGTCGATTAAAACTGTTCCATATAATAAATAAAAAAGGGAAGTAAAATCTGTCTGGGGTATTGTCATACACAAAGTACGCAAAACATCTCATCTGCTTTCTGGCATTAACCCAGCTGAGACCTAGCTACCATGTAAAAAACAGATTAAACTAACATCCATCAAGGTGAAAGATAATTATTGCTTGTGTCAGACAACACCTGTTTTTGCAGCATTCCTCAACTGAGTTAAACTAGAGACATGCTGAAGCTTTCCACTGAATTTTACATTTGACAGTTGCCTGAAGCGATTGTGTCTGTGAAACACCTTCACCTCTTCCTTTGTTTACTTTTTGGGTAGACTGAAAATGTTAAAATACTAAACAGAAAAATTTTAAAACTAAGCAGAAAATCCAACAGCAAAATATAGAAAGTTTTTGATGAATATTTTATTGAAAAAAATTATATAATAGCCTTGTGTGAAGTCTACATATAGATCTGTTGGAAGAGTTCATTTGATAATGAATTCTGCTTACATTACTCAAGTGAGTAATCCCGCTTACTTCAGTGGAAGTTTGTATAAGTGAAAGTAGTAGTCCCTAGATAATGCCAAAATGCACCCCTGTTACCTTTAAGCAACACTGCATAGGTTGTAAGGCAAGATGTTCATCCTACTGCATAAATCTGTGTTGCAGGCACAAATTTCACAACAAAGTCCTGCTTCAGTTGTGCCAAGACAGCTTAGGGCCCATGGATCAGAGTGCATTGTTACATGAAAAGCAATGATACATATGCATGGTATAGCTTTCACAGGTCATTTCACAGAAGGGTTTGGTGGTTTTTTCTGGTTTTGGGTTTTGTTTTGTTTTTTCCTTTTTGAGAAATGTAGGATAAAGTTTGATTTTGTGATTTTCTTATGAAATAGACCTCTTGACATACACTTATTTTCCCACTAAATAGAAAAAAACTTTGACAACTCTTCTCTGCAAGGTACAATCTAACTTGATCAGGGTTAAATACTAAAATACTAATAAGTCCAATCCAGAGTTCACTTAGGTCAGAAAGGGTGTTTTCTTTAATTGAAGTGGGGTTTAGATGAGACCTGATAGAAAGACCAGGTGGATGATTATGCTAAACAGTAGCCCCTAAATTAATTTGACTAGAGAGGTTGCTTTAGAGGAGAGAAGGAAGCACGAGGTTTGGTTGACTACAAACTACACATTGACTCGAGGGAAGAGAAATGGGAAAGGGTGCAAGTAACAGAGCACCAATCATCCCCTTAAAAACAAAGCTGCCAGCACATGGTAAACTATGATAAACTGTGTTCAAAGGGTAAAGAAAATCCCGCTGCAAAAAATGTGCTTCCCAAGAGAGAAACACAGAGGTGCGTAGCAGAGAATGAGCTGAGGTCACAGATGTGATGTTTATTGGGGCAATAGATCCAGAGGCAGCACAGCATGCCTCACTGCAAAGGGAGGCAGCAGTTAACAGTGTTTGGTACTGGCTGCTTTAGTGACACACAACTTTTAAACACTGCACTCAGATTTGAAAACAAACATGATCAGATGGAGAAATGTGAAACAGATAAAATGTATAAGCCAAAGACCTTACAGGAAAAGCTACTGCCACAAATAAGTTAGGGGAGGCAGGTGCATCAGTACAGGTAAAAGATGTGAGATCACCTTGTAGAAAATCTTTGCAAAATGATCAGGCAGAGGGACTGTTTATACTCCCTCATCTGTTTGTAAGTTTTATCAGAGAGCATGTCAGGGCAGTATGGTCACAGTAAGGGCAGTGCTGACACCACCCACAAATAGAGGCTTTGAAGGGACCACAGTGGTACCTTTTCCATTGAAATCTCATTTAGAGGGCGGGCCTTGGTCAGCAAAGTATATCCTTAAGTGAGTAACCACAGTCCTGAGAGAATTAAGTGAGTGGAAAACAGAACAAAATCATTAGAGGAGACCACAAATTGGCTAAAGTCAACAGGCATCTCACCAGAAACTTAGTGATCTGTAAAGATTCTTGAGTTTTTGTGACAGTTATAGTGCACTAGTATTAGGTACTGACAGAGGAATAACAGTTAGTGACAAAACAAGCATGAATATTAAATAAAAAGGATGCTCTGCAAAGATCATGGTCTTACAGTAGATGTCAGAATGACCAAAAAAACCATTTCATAATACTTTAGCAACATCACTACATTAATTTCCAGAAACTTCAGAACAGAAGAATGGATGGACAGAGACTCAAATGTAACCTGACAGTACAGTAACCAGAGGCAGGAGTTAAGAGTATGCAAACAGTAAGAGTATATCTGTGGAAAGTGTTTTAGAGATGATGCCTCAATAGAGGATGAGGTCAGTGGAGAAAGCTGTCAATTATTTGAGCTGGAAATCTACATTGCTGTGAGCTGTATTAACAATACAGCTGGTACTGATTACATAAAAGCAGCACAGGAAATACCAGAAAGAGTAGATAAAAAATGTCCTTTGGTTTAAATGTATGAAAAATACATCTTTGTAGTTATAGTGATAACTGTGGATGGGTTTAGTGCATTTCTTTACATCTCTCTTAATGTACTGATCCTGTGCTTCATTTACATCAAATCTAACTGAGTGAAAGGTATAGTTGGTGATTAGGGAAGTGCGATGAGATCAGGGGGTGGAAGCAAATAATTAGCTTCTATATAATGTTTTTCAAAGTTTTATTTTTCAGACAAATATGAGCACAGACCTAACACACATTCTTTCAAATCCTAGCCATAAAAAACATCATTATGGTTATAAAACATAAGAAGTATTTGCCCTGGAGTTTATAGCCTTGAATCATTTGAGTGCCAAGTCTGTATTTCTACCTGTGTTAATATTTTAACTTCTACTACTGTCTGAAATAGTTCAAAACTGGTAGAGAGAAAAACAAATGCCCAATCTGAAGAACAAATCATTATGATTTGCTGCCAAAGAGGAGATGATCACAGCTGGAGTCTGGTCCAAGGAGCTGGTCTACAGACCATGTGCACCAGCTGAATCCCATGTAATAAGCCCTCACCCATTTGTCTGCACAGCACCACATGCTTGAGTTGGTATCAGTGTTGACCATGGTGCTATATTTTTCTTATGCATTTTTTCCAATCTGTGACCTCCAGATGCCTACACAGGTGAAACCCTTTTATGAAACTCTCACCCACTTGTATCTCAGTTTCTAACACACCTTTTTGTCTGGTTTTCACAAATACAGTTCTTCCCCTTGAATTCCTGCTCAGAAAGATGGTTAAAAAATTATTTTCCTAGACTGTTATTTCACTCACCTCTGTCTCACAATCATTCTCTCCACAGTCTAAATCAGCTGAAGTGATTTGTCTTTTAAGAAGTTTCATAGCTTATATGATTTTCTCATTCAGCATCTAAAGGTTGACTCCTATTTTTAACCTGTTAATGATGCCAGTGTCCATTTTCCACTTGTTACATTTTCAAAAGAGCTTTAGAGCTTTCATCCATATATTTGGCAGAAGCTCCATTGAAAACTCCTAAAGAAATGCAACCTATTCATCTTCACTGCCCTTAGATACAATGCCTACAAAAAAATTGCCAGCAACAGACTGCTGGGTTCCTGAGACGCCTGCTCTTCAAGCTGATGAGTATTGTTCTGGTGTTCTGTTGTAAAGCTCTGTTGCAATTTGTTCTCTTTTATTTAATAATAGAGCTCTTTGGGGCAGGGATTTGGGGACTTTCTATGCTTTTCATTTATGCAGCATTGCTAGGACTTGCAGAGATGCCAGCAGAAGAACAATTAATAACACTTGTACAAAATTATTTCTGCAGAGGCCAGAGTTATTTGCTGCTGCCCTGTATGAAATAGCCACATACAACAGTCCATAAATGGAAGAGTTAACTTTGGCATGATCCACTGGTTACCTTGAATTGCCTTGTAGACCCAACCTTTCTTCAGCATCAAGCAGGCAGATTCTGTTTGATTAAAGATGCCATATCTAAACACAGACTTTTACAAAGCTTGTGGCATTTGTTGCATGTGTTCCAAACACCATACTCTACACATGTTTGCTACTTGCTGCTTCTCACTCCAGAATTAATAAAACTGACCCCAGTCAATTTCAGTAGCACCGCTTGTTTCTAACTTTCTCCCTCTGAATCTCTTAAAGATGCATGAATCAACAGAGCAGTCTGACAAACCATTTTAGGAGCTGATTTGATTGATGTTTCTGTAATAGGTTGCCAGTACAAGTCCTACAACAAATTAGAAAGAAATGGGAGAGCAGGGGCACACACAGGGTCTACAGAGCAAGGGTCAACTTCCTACGTCTCCCAGAGGATTTGGCTTTTCGGTGGGGGAATGGGTTTGATATACTGTTCCGAACTGCCCAGAAGAAAGACATGGGGATCTGCAGTATTAAACACATATTGGTCATCCACACCTGTCATTGAGAAGGTAACAGCAGCCTCAGGGGGGCTGGCAACAAAATCTTTCCTATCCCTTATCATTCCAGGTGCCAGAGGTAACTTTCTCCCTGGATCACAAAATGGATGCCAACAGTCACTCCTCCAGTTCAGACAAATCCCAGCCAAGTGTTTGCAGAGAGGGGCAGGAAGCAGCAAAATCTGTGATGGCACCGTTGCAGGGTGCCTACTGCACCTTGGGTGCAGCCTTGGTGGGGTTTGTGGTTCTTGACAGGGAGTGTTCGGGGTGTTCAACAGCAAGCAGGGCAACGGGGAAACTCAGCTTTATCCCTTGAAAAGTCCAGAAGGTTAATTCATAGAGCAAGGGGTTTAGATACTTCATGAAGAATATATAGAACTAATCAAGTGATGATTCAGGTGATTATTTTTCACATTTCTGATAACAATACAATTACTGGAGTGTACAAAATGTTATTGCTTTTGAGCACATCCTGGTACAGAATTTCAGCTCGGTGCTGCCCTTCAAATGGTGAGCCACTCACTGTCAGCTCCTTCATGTATTTTATGACATTGTAGATCACAAGTGGGTCCTGAAAACAAAATAAGTATATTTAAAAAAAAAAACAAAAACAAACAAAAAAAAACCAACAAAACACCAAAAAAAAAAACAACCCCACCCAAGCCCCTCAGCCATCAGGCTGTTAATAAGGGAGGGCTGGCTTCAAGGCACAGGTGGCACAATCCCCTCGGGGCGAGGTTGCTGAGCCCTTGCTCAGGGGCGGCAGGAGCGAGTCCCGGGGCAGCAGCTCCGCTTGGCACCGCAGCCATCCCGTCCCGTCGGGCTCGTCTCCCCCTGCCTGCCCCCGCTGTGCCCAGCCGGAGCCCGGCGGGCCTGGGGCTGCTGCCGTCCCTGGCCAAAGCCTCGTGGCTTTAGTGCCCTTTGCAAGCGCCATGAGGAGATGCCGGGGCTGTGACTCGAAGGTGCGGGGAGACCCTTCCTTCGGCTGCTCGGAAGGCAGCGGGGCCGCTGTCGGGTGCCAGCTAAAGCGCTTCTTCACGGTAATCTGCGTGTGGGTAACCTGCTAATTGCGTGGTCAGGAGCCGAGCGGGAGCCCCGAGGGTAAAGCTTGTGGGTTTTTCTGTGGGAGGGAAGCTCCGGGCGGATGGCACAGCCTGGAGCTGCGCCTTCCCTGTCATCCCGGCGGGACCCGCTCCGGGAGAGCCAGCCCAGCCCCCACACACCTCCTTTTTGCCATTTTTTTTTTTTTTTTTTAGTGCAGCGAGATAGGTATTTCCTTTTCTCATTCCTGCAGAATGCTCAGCTCTTGGGTGAATAGAAAAAAAACCAGAGCGGGTATCCTGGACTTAAAACTTGCCAGCAAACGAAGTGGAAGGCTTAGAAATAGAGCTGTACAAGCAGGCTTTGGAGCTAAGTGGCAAGTTTGGAAGACTTAGAAAAGAAAGTTAGTAATACCGACTGTCATCAAGTTGCTTTAGAAATTTTATAATTCTCGAATCTGTCTTCCTGTCCTAGCTAATCTGAATAAAAACATCCAGCTTTATTAGTGAGCTGCACGAAGTGCAATGATGTTAGTGATTGCCACAGCTGTTCTCAGTAAGCAATCTCTGGCTTGCCTCGTCCTTTTGGATGGAAGTAATGAGGGACCCCAACCTTAAAGGCAGGTGAAATACAAAGTTTTGTGTGGTATGACTATTTTCACAGGGAATTTATAGGGGAGTGAACAGCTTTAGGGGTTTGTTACTCATCTCTTCATGTTGTAAAGCTTGTCTGAACCCTATGTAGTATACAAGTCAGCATTTCTAACATGGTCAGAAATCTTTGTCATTCATATACACTAGTGAGTTATGAAACTGCTTGTGAACTTGAAGTACAGGAAATCTTGTAGGCTCTTACAAGTAATTTTAAAATTAACCTCAAAATATTTTCCAGATTTTGTTGGTTGATGGATAAGTTGGTCTGAAATTGATAAAACATGAGTTGAGACTGCTGCAGAATTTTTGGTAATGTTAAGAAGGGACCATAGTAGTCACATGCAAACAGGCCAAGATTTAGGGTCTGTGAGGCATATCAGCATAGGAATCTTAAATACACTGTGTTTTCTCATTTTTTCAAGGACTTTTTCTGGTATAAATCAGGAATGCAGGTGACAAACTTTTTCCTTTTGGAAAAAATGATTTCTACTTCTCCATAATAAAGAGAATCCAGCCGGAACATTAAAATGAAATAGCAGTGCAGGGAGCCAAGTGAATTCATGTGTGCAGAGTGGTTGTTTTTTTTTTTTTT
>VXBX01009921.1:1555375-1654123 GCA_013400415.1 Scytalopus superciliaris
GAACTCCCAGCCCTGGAGCCTATTTGAAATAAGATAGGAAGCTTCAGTCTTGTCACAAATGCAGCTACAACTTGTCCTGGGGAAGCCTTCGTAATGGGGTCAGGTAAAGTTCAATGAACTACCAAACCAGCACTATTTCAGAAATGCTAAGGTGCTCTTTCCACTGATCGCTCCACTCTCTCTGCCTGTTATTAAACTGGTAGTTTTTACAACATCAATAAAGAACTTTCCTACCCAATTGCCCCAGACAAAGGCCTGAAAGCTAGGTTTAAACTATGAAAACTTTGTGTTAGGTTCATTTAGATTGTTTTGCTGTGTCAAATACTCACTTGAGTTCAAAAGTTCAGATGAACCATGAACTTTGTCATTTCACAGCAGGCAGTTCTACAAATATAATCCGAAAGTGAAAAAACATGCTATATTTAAGGTGCGTTTGTTGCTCTGTGTAGAATATACTTGGGGTCCTGCATTTGCAAAGTTCTGCTTGACTTAAAAAAACCTTTTAACTATTTAAAAGACAAAAAAAAACTAAACACAATTAAGCCAAATAATTCCTTGATCCCTGACCTTTTAGGCTTTCAAACCAACACATATTCAGTGACTAATCATTACTGCACAAACTAAACCCAGCTAATCTTCTTAATAAATTGTGAAGTCTTGTATGTCTCATGGTTTCAGTGATGGCTTTTCTCCCCGTCTGGAACACTGCAGAATATCAAAACAAATGGGTCATGGCTTTATGTATTTGTTTAAAGTTTTAATCTATGTCATCTCATGATATAGTCTTGAGTTGAGCAGGTTTTACAAGTGTATGTGAAGTATAAGATTGGTAGGAATGAAAAATCAGTTAATGCAATTTTCTCATACTTATTAGAAAATGAAAATGTGTGGGCAAAACTAGTTTGTACAAAATTATTTTTTAAATGTGGAAACTTACCAGAAACTGAAGAGCCTGTAATAAATTCAGCTGTTTTTCCATGAAAAGGAATTCCTTATGCATATTCTCTTCTTCCTTCTAGTAGGTCTGGAGACTTGATCTACCAGAAAGCAGCCGCCTTTCTTTTTCAGACTTATATTTGTAATCAGAAAACAACTAATTTAAGGCTGTTGTCACTGACTGTTCATAAATTGTAATTCAAGGCTCTCCAGAACTGCTGCATCTGTTAAAAATAAACACCCGCCCAAGCCCAATATGATTATCTGAAATGTATTTTTTAATATCGCATATATATTCTGATTTTTTACCTTGCAAAAAGTTTGCATTTTTGCACTTTTCTTGATTCTGTGTAAGAGGTCAGACCTTGTTTGGGGGCCTTATAATTTAATTGCAACATTCTAGGAACTTCTCATTTAAGGAAAACATAATTACAGATTTTTGTTAAAATTGCTTTATTCGGTCTCTGAGGCACAAGCTCTTGGCAGAACGAGTTTTAAATAATTCATTGGTATTCTTGCATTACCCAGTAAAGAACAGATATAAACACAGAGAAGGAACTAGCAATCGTGTTCTTTGTAAAGAGCAAAGAGAGGAGAATGAGGAAACTTCACATTTGGTGGACATCTGCAACAGTTCAAAACCTGTGCTGCTGAGCCCATACTCGTAGTTGAGATTGTGACTGAGCTTGTGATGTGAGCTGTGATTGCTACCAGGATCGCTACCCTATCTCCTTTTGTCTGCTAAAAGGAAAAAGTAAGCATGGTTGCAAACGTTGATTATCTTGGGCAGTTCTGCTGTAGCATCTTAACCAAGTGCACCTGTGCCAGGGCTCGATGATACTTAACTCCTGGGCTAGCTCTGCTGCAGCAAGCATCAGCTGTCTCCCTGCTTTCAGCCTTGTGTGGGAAAAGGACAGAGAAGCAAAAGGATAGTTTCCAGAATATAAGCCATTTCAGTGGCAATAGCTTCCTATTAGGGGTGGCAGGAAGTTTTATACTAGTGATTTTCAGCATGAGCTACAGACCTACTCTGAAGGTGTGATTATGACCTAATTTATACATATGTGTGTCTCTCCTTAGTCTCTTTATGCTGGGTGAAAAACACACAGCAGTACAACAAGCTTTCAGAATTCTAGGTCTAGGTGAGGAAGACTGTCTTCTGAGACTTCTCCCCTCTCTTCCAGCATTTCTGGAGGTGAGTTGGTGGCAGGAGAGTCACTGGACATGAAAAACCATGGGCTTTATTGCATCTGGGCAGCCTTCCACAATGTTGTCGGCAAGTGACCTTAGACACTGTGATACAGTCTGGCTCCAGAGAAGGCACAGAGATGGCTTTAAGACAAATGAGCATCCTGTCACTTCTCTGAGAGCTCTGTGTAGAGGTTTGACACATGGACAACCTTCCTAAAGTGCTGTATAACCTGTGAGCTGAAGAGAATTTCAGGGGTGGTGGTGGTTGTTATTTGTTTGGTTTGTTTTTTTCAAGGTAGAGTTTAGACCAGAGTCCTGTGTAAGTTACTCACTGAAGGCAGACTTAACTAATGATGAGGTGGCCGTTCACTGCTTTGGATTGTTGAGGCCTGTATAGCAATTATTTTTCTCCTATTCTGAACATGGCCAGTGATTTTAAACATAATTTTCTTCTTCCATTTGGGAACATGAGTTTTAGTGAAAAATATTCTACTGAAACGAGGCTGCAACACTAATAATGTTAATGCAAAACTGTACTTTTTACTGTATTGTTTCCTGTATTCAACATTTGTGAGTCAACAGAAGAGCAGTATTTATCTACTTATTGATATCTTTTGCACATTTAATTCATTGTGGCAGGTTCTAACAGGGGAAAGCTAAACAGGTCTCACATTTTATCATTAGTTCTCCTAAATGTATAGTAATGGCTATACAGTGCATTTAATGTATTTTAGACTGAGAAAACAAAAATATTAATAAAGAAAGAAAAGTGCTACTCACTTTTTTGCTAGATGTTTCTTCCTGTAGGTCATCTCAGATCTGTAGTGGTAAAAATAGCAAAAAAATAATAGTCACTGAGATTGCTAACTAAAGTTATGTGGAAAAGGTCAAACTCATCTAGTAGCAATTCATAAATTAGACTGTATTCATCTCATATTGTTTTGACTGAAGTAGAATAATAGTGCTGATAAATGCAATCTGTTTTCAGACTTCTCTTAAGGGGAGTGATCAGATTATTTAGTGAATAGAAGTAACTCTAGGATGGGAGAAAGATGGGCACAAGTATTGTATTACTGATGAAAGCTTGAATTACTAGGCTTTTCGAATTATTTATTATAATTAGTTGTTTGTTTTAACAGATACAACAAATGTACTACATTTGTTGTTTACTATAATTGTATCAATAACTTTATTTAGGTTACTTATGTTGATGTTACATATGTCAGCACAGAAAGAAAGCACCTTGCCTGCTTCCAGAATGCTGAAATTCTGGGCTTTGTTGATTTAAGCACCAAAACTGTGTCGATTTTTTTCTCAAGCTTCTTGAGACTTCAAATGTAGACTTGAAAACCTGAAACAAAAAGTCGGTTTCTGATACTAACCTCTTCCTTCTCCTTTTGCACATATTTGGGGAAGAGAATTTTCAGTGGTATTTTAGCCTTTTGGCTCTGCTTGCAAGTTAAGTAATATTGAAAAATCATTAAGATGATTTCAGAAACATTCTGTTTAGACTTGACATAAAAACATGTAAAATATTTTTGGATGAAAGTGGTGGAAATTTTGTACATTTTTTCCCAAAGCAGTTGAACCATTACTAATTTAGTGGTTCCTGATCTTACCCATACAATGCAGTAGGGGCTTTGAACTTCCTTTGCAAATGGTATCCTTTAAGAGTAAATATTAGTGTTACATTTTTTACTTCATAAATGTGTCATTACTTTGGTTAATTGCTAGATTCACTGGTCTTCTGAGGGCTGACAGGGCGTTTAAAGTGAAGTCACTTAACAGAAAAGCCGAGACTGGCACTAACAGCACAGAGACTGAGCTTTTGCACTAATGTTTGTATTTACTGTGTTAAGAGAAAACACGTCAAAGGTGCAAGAACCTGATCCTCTGACTGCTGAGAAGTCTGAAAAAGTTTTAGTAGTAGGGTGCCTTCCCAGAAGGGAACAGGGAAGAGGTAAACTGCAGTCCCAACTCTAAGTCAGCATGATCAAGTCCTGCACTAGTGTGAACAAAGAAACGGTAGCTGCGATAGTTTCAGCTTTGCCATTGGTCCACAGAGCAGTGAGGTATTACTTCTGTCACTCCCCGAAGTGTTTGTGTCTGTAACTACTACAACAGGAGTGTTTAAATAAATAGCAGCGTACTTATGAATGGCAAAGAAATTGATAGGAAAACAACAGGAGAATAAATGAGAATGTTAGTTGTAAGAATTCCAACACAAATTTTGTCTTGGGTTTTCTCTGCATTGGAATTGATTCTCAAGTGTTTTCTTTGACATCCTGCTAAGGATACTGTCAAGACAGAGCTTTACTTTGAACTTATTTCCCATTTTCCTCTCACAGAAGAGTCACTGACAGCAAGCTAGCCATACATTAACATCACTCCATTTTTCACATCCTCCTCCATCAGATCAAGTTGTCATTAGCAGGTCTAATTCTTTGTATTGTTTGCTGACTGTAAGCCTATAGGTTGCCTAAGCCTTCAGGACTGCCTTCTTTAGACTTCAGACAGTTGCTCAGCTGCTACCCTTTCCTTACCCTTAGCCACTACTCTTTCTTTATTCTTCTTCATATTGCCTTTACTATAACTGTTAAAAGCATTTTTTTTAACCTCAATTTTCTTCTGGCCAGATGAAAGAAACTGTCAGTACCAACTTCACAGCCCATAAAAGACTGTGCTATTGGTAGTTTTCACCAGGGTATTTTGGAAGTTGTACTGTTGTAGGAAGCTTCCAGGGTGCATTTTTGTACCTTGTGGACCTGCCCAAGGCCACACAGTACAGTGGCACTCCTTGCTAGTTTGTATGTCTCCACCTTGGCATGCCAGAGCTGCTGCTGGCTTGTCCTGTGCCTAAGGATGTTATCCCACTCCAGTAAAAACTCAAGAGGATTAACTAATTCATTGTAATGACAATTCTGGTGCATTGTCAGGGCTTCCACTGCTGCAGGTTTCTAATATGACCTGTTCTTAAACTCAAGTTCTGCAAGTGTTTGCTTTTTAATGCTTTGAACAAGCTTTACAAATTTCCAGAGGAGTTGTGGAAGTAGTGGACTTCCTGATGGCATGTTTCCAACTTGAACTGGATAGTGCTGTTCATACAACACTTTCATAGTTTGTTTTGGTTTTGTAAAGTCAGTGCAAGGAAATAAATTTCTTTCTTTAAGTGCAATACGTAGATGGCTGCTTCTCATGCTCTATCTTTCACTTGACTAACAATTCCCTACTGTCACTGACAGCCTGTGTTTTCCTTCAAGGACATCTGACTTTTTTGTAGTTTCTGTTTTCTCTAAAATCATGACATCTGGTGAATCTGAAAGTCTGTGGACATGCTGGAGATCAGTATCTATTCCAAGGTCAAATGATGCTGTGCTTGCTTCTTTTGCAGTTTGGATTTTGTGTGCTTCTAGAGGGTATTAATTCCTTAAAACTTACCTGTTTTACTAGCAGACTCTTCTATTCATCTTCACATGAGCCAAGATACATACAAATAAGGAATGACACTGCTACTTCAGCTCTTCTGTTAGTATAGGAAATATGCTTTTTCAAAAACACTGCAATTGAATGGAATGGCTGTCACAGAAATGCACAGAAAGCACAACTCAAGAGAGGAAGAATAGAGTAAATGTCATCTTTATTCTACCTTTAGTTTGGGAGGTGGTTAGCTTCTCACACAGACATGCTTGGAGCAGTCTTGCTTGAATACTGGTGGGCTAGTGTGTGGTCCAGGATAGGTGAAGTACCTGAGCTTAAGATTGATCTTCTACAGGGTTCTGTAATGATGTTTTTATGGTAACAGAGTAGCAGAAAGAGATCCATGATCTTTTTTGGATGAACAGCATTTGGATCTGCTGGCAAACATTGAAATCTAAGACCTGTCTGCAGTGTTTGTAGGAATTATCTCATCTCTTTTTACTGGTACTTCTGTAATGTGTTTCAGCACAACTGTAGAAGATCAGAAGGTCCAATATTTAAGGCAGTACAGTATTACTAAAGTTAGGATTGGCTTTTTGAAACTTAGTGAGAAGTCTGGATTCCTGGGGAGGATGGAAACTCAGGGAAACAGGGATGATTACTAGAGATGTGCAAGAGAGGAGAAATAAAAGGTAAAACCCAGAGCTGAGGAATTGTTTGGCCCAAGAAGATGAATTCATCATATCCGTCAGTGGCACTTTCAAACAGTCCACCTTTTAGATGTTCTTGCATCTGTGATCTCTGCTCTGAAAAATCTCCGCTTGCATTCTTTCATCTTACAGCTGGAATATTGAATAAGTGACCTTTTCTGACTCAGACACATTGTTGTCTCTGACCTCCTCAAATCATGGGTTCACCTTTGTTGCTGCCAGATGCCTCACTGCCTTCCATCTCCCATGTTTCTGCACCTCAAAAAGTGTCCTTCATTCCTAGCTGAGTCTTTCCTGTTAGTCTGTCACAGAGCTGTTTTACTCACCACTTGCCTCTCAGATCATTATAACTGACAGGCATTTACATTTTATTCTACTTTAGGAAAGCAGCTTCCATATGGAAAACACATTTTATTTGATGTTGGATTTATCCAGAAGCTGATCTTAGTCATAATAACTGTTTCTCATTCAGGGTTGCTGCTTTTCTTTCTCTATTTTCCAGCTGGACTGTTCGAGGCATAGAAGGTCAAGTGACTATGAGTCAGTGCTGTGAATTTGGATTAGGACCCAGTATCCTAAAGGCTCCCAGTCTTCTCCTCTGACCATCACTAGACCATGCAGCATCTCTGAAAGGCTTGGCTCTATGGAAAAACACAGATTTAGAACACTGAGTTCAAATCTTTAATTCCCAGAATGTAGTTATTGAGCCTTGTTCAGATTACAGTGCAAACATGTTTTTTTAAGTAAATAAACCATGTACCAGCTTTTTGGATTTTGGCTTTGTCTCTTTCTCTGCCCAGCTGAGTAGTGGCAAAATGTTTTTTATCAGCAACTCATACTGGAAGCAAAACATGAAGGGGAAGAAATCTAGAAATATGTGGCCAAGCTATGCCCATGATTTAACAGATATTTTGGACAGAGTGACTCTTTTTGTAGCTGCTTGCAGTTGAGTGCCTCTTCCATTTAATTTGAGCACACTGGTGTTTATAATTTGAGGTTCAAACTCCCCTCTTTATTTGTGATATATGCTGAGTTTTCTCAAGGGCACTTTCTGGAATAATTAGGCTTCAGAGATCTTAGCTAAGACATTTTGTTTTCAGAGCAGCTCCATGGGGCGAAGGGGGTACTCCCCCATCTTATGAAGTATGATAAAGGTGCAGGGAAGTTGGTGCAAGAGTTTCTGCTATGTTTGTGATTCCAGCCTGAGGTGTTTAGGTCTTACTTATGAGAGAAAAGATTGCTAATGGTTAAAGGATTTTGGCTGTTATTGGCTGGTTGTTTTTCAAACACAACTGAATACAAAAATTACTTGTTTCTGAACAACACAAACATGTTTCCACAAAATGCCATTTCACAGAGTTGATCCTACAGAGACCTCTGTCATAAGTTTTGCACTGACAAGCACCTATAGCTTGTTGTCTAACTCAGTGAAGAAGAAATTAGTTTGCAGGCATGAAATCTTTTGCTGAGGTCTGATAAAACCTTTTTCTGTTTTCTTTCCCTGTCTACTGCTCTCCTTCCTAGTCTCCAAGCTGAGCTAATGCAAGTGTGAAATAATGTTCTCCCTAGCCAAGTTTTAAGGCCTTGTTCTTAAGCATTGTAGTGTTAGGATTACCATCTGAATATAGTGACAGGGCAAGGTTATTCTCCTTTCAGGGGACAGTGGTACAGTTGCAATGAAGCTCTCCAGATGACTGTCCCACGGCAGGTAAGAGAAATGTGAATGTCCAGATTAATGAGTTGGAGAGTTACAAAATTATAGGCAGTTGAAAAGAGACTTTTCTAGTGCGAAATGATTCTATGCTTTTGGTCATCTAAGCAAATTCTGGAGATCTCTGGTTCCTATGTCAAACGCTTTTGATGATCTTCAGCATTTGTAACACAGTAGTAATATCTGTTTGCCTTTAGATTATCTCTCCTAGGTAAATGTCACTGTAGCAGATCTGAGACCCTTCCTCCACACGTGCAAATTAACCATCGTGGTAGGTTTTAACTTTAATTTTAATTAAAAATTTGAATAGTTTTGTAAGCTTCTATATAGGGGGGAATACAAATGGCACTTTCATTGGTGCTTCCCTAAAACTATTGAGTAAAGAGAATTAGGTCCAGTGTAATTTAAGGTTACATTGAAAAAAAAATGGGCACAGATGAAACGGCATCCACATGCCGTAAGATTCCAAGAGAAATATTTCAAGGTTAGCAATTCTTATAAGATGCCTGCTCTTTGAAATTCAATCCTTATGGAAATTCATATTCTCATGAAAATTTCCTAACCAACTCCTAACAGACTAGAACTGAAGAAAATCTGTCTGGTTTTGATTTTAACTGGAGTCAAAGCTGTGGGTTCAGTATTGGACAACTTCAAGGAGACTGACTCGCATAGCTGAAGCTAATTTTTTTCGGAGATGTTAAGATGATGCAGGGCATTACAGCTGAGGTTCGGATTATAACTCCTCTCTAACAGACTGCACATAACCATGTGCACACATAACATTTTAAACTCGTTTTATCAGTTTGTACTGATATATGCTGTGAAGGTTGCGGGGAGGGGAGAGGGTGTTGGTTCCACTTCATTTTGTTTTGTTTAAGCTCGAATTTGGGCTCTGGATGGAAGGGTTTTCCAAAGGATATCTGTCTTGGGTACTTTTGAGGCATAGACACTTGTGAAATGGAGAACATCTGGTTCAACATTGTTAATCTCCATTTGCAGAATGCCAATTAGTTATTGCTCAGACTTTATGGTGAAAAGAAAATATTTAGTTTTTCAGCATTGTCTGTTGTTTTTCTGCTTTTGAAACATTTCTGGGATAGTGTAATGGAAATACAATGATTGTGTTATTCAAATGAATTTTTTTGCTGTTGTTTCTGCAGCTGCAAAATAGTTAGTTTTAGTGCTAGCTCAGTCTGAAAAGATGAGTTACTCTAAACAGCAAATTACAATTCTGCTTACTTTATTGTGGGGCTACAGTGTGCAAACTTGCAGTGTAAACTCCTGCCCTCAGATGAGAGAAAATGAGGACTAGGGAGGTTTGCCTGGTTTTTCACCTGCTGCAGTGAACTTCTGACTTCACAGAATTTATATAAAGCTTAGAAAAGCATTAAAGTTTTACAGCTACCCGTCTTTCATCAAATCATCGGTAGCAACCAGTGCTTGGAATACCAGTTGCTCCCTTGGGTTTTGTATATGCACAAGAATCTAATTTGAATTTCACTCTTTCCCATTTTGCTTTTGCTCACATTTAATAAAAATTACCAAATACTTTGTAAGGTCTCCCTTGCATTGTACTTTGCCGGCCTCCCATAACTGTATCCAGTAAAGGGAATGGAAATGTATTTTTTTCCTTTATTATAATTTTTTTTTTTTAATGCTTGGAATTGCCCTTTATATTACCAATAACACTTTACAATGACATTTCTTCTTTCTTCCACAGTACTCTACTAACTGGAGAAATAATTTTGCTCATGACACAGAAATTAAGGTAACGTAAAGTATACGTCAGCAAAAATCCCCATTAAATGCTGCTCTCAGCTTTTGAATTTCCACTCTCCTATCTTTTTGCCCCAGCATCTCTGCTCTTAAGGATAGTTGTTAAACACAGGTACAGGTAGTTTGCATCACAGGCTCTGCCTTGTTATGGAAAAAGGTAAGTAATGTGAAAAAGAAAGGAAAATCCCTAACCTTCACTTTTTTATTACTAAGTTTAATTTTTGCTGCAGTCATTGCTGGGCTTGGTTTTTTTCTTTCTCTTTTAGGAAAATGCTTTGGATGACTTAAGTGAAAGCATGCAGCTTCCACAAATTTTGCTACTTAGAATAACTGGTAAGTTAAACTCAGCAAGTTCTAGTAATGTTTTTCTGGTAGAGGGGGAAAGTACCTATATGTGTAAGGTTTCCTCTGAAGTGAGGGGGGAAGTCTGTGGGAATTCTGTTTTATCTTTATTGAATTTTTTTTTTTAATCAGTTATGACATGGTGCACCAAGAATGGCTATTTCCCTCTCCCCCCACCCTCCATGAATTCTTCAACAAGTAGCAAATTATTTAAGATAAATGCCTACTGCTGTAGACAGCTGCCAGAATAGAAGTGAAAATAAACTGGTGAAAGGAAACTGCCCAGTTCATGGAAAGGGCAGCAACGATATAGTGCAGCAAGTCCATGACACTTCTGGATACACATGCTGAAAGACTTACCCTGGCTGGCCTGCTACAAATCTCCCAGTAATTCATTAAGGGGAAACGCTCCTTGCAACATTTCACTCCTGTTTTAACACCCTTTGTCTTTACCTTACATACTCAGTGGGTTCATTCCTATGTCAAGTGAGCCTCAGTGAGACCAGTTTTTCATTCCTGATAGAGCATACTGTTTTGCTCCAGTAGAAAGATTAGATGGATGCTTTTACTGTAAGTATTTTAGCAGGCTGTGGTATTTTTTCAAGGTTTGGGGTCAAAAGAAGGATATGATCGTTGTGATCCAGTAAATAATGTAAAATAAAGTAACTTGACTAGTGGCTGAAACATGCATGAATGTTGTTGTGTTTTGCCATAAGTTTGAGAAAGGGCCCTGAAGAAACAGTTATCCTCTAAATAATGTGGCCTGACATATATTAAGATGGAAATATAAAAACATGTCCTGGTTGTTGCGATCTGCTTCAACTATTTGAAATTACACAATTTATTTTCATTATCACGGGGCCAATTTGCTACAATTGTCTAGGGGAGAACCCCATTAACTTCACTGAATTTTTTTTGTTTTGTTTTGAATGCTGACCATTTGATTTGACCTGTTTAAACAAAGCAGTTTGCCTTTTATTTCGGCTGGTATTTAGTTACATCAAGTGTCTCTCTTCCTCCTTACGTAACTTTACAACTTTAAAGAAAGTTGTAGCTGAGTCCTGGTTTAGTAATTTTGTATTTCAAAAACAGATCAGAGTGATGGGGTAGTACTTGAATTTACACAATACTGACTCAAAGATACTGGCAGAAAACTGGGTCTGGATAACCTGAGTGTATCCACAGAAGTTAGTGTCATCTTCTGGTCACAGTTCACAGTTTTATGGGATCAGGCAGGTTGGGAGGGCAAAGTATGGCAATACCAGTACTTCTGGTGTAGTGGGGTTTTTTGTTGTTGTTGTTTTGGAGTCTGTTTGTTTGCTTGGTTTGGTTTTGTTGGTTTCTTTTTTTTAAAGGTAATAGCTGCGTAGTGGCGTGCTGGCAGTTGCTGCTATACCTGGAGCACAGTTTATGGAGAGTGGATCTATCAAGAGGAAGTTTCGGAACAGTTCTATCAAGTGTACAATTCAAGGAGTCTGTTTTGCATTAGTGCATCTCTGGCTACAGATTAGGGGTTTTTTAAAGTCTTGTTGTTATTTCCCAGTTTATAGAATAGCTCATCATTGATGTCATTATGTGGGGCCTTTGGATTTCATTCATAAACCTCTACAGTTTGATGGGATTTCCATGGCTGAGGCACATTCCATTGTGCATATGCACACATACATACGTGTGCATGCTGCAGGCTTATCTGTATAAAGGAAACTCTTCTTACTGGAGGCATATAAATGGCACATCATCTGACTGAAAAAATGTTTATACTGGGCCAAGAGTGGTCTGTGTGTTCACACTGGCCCAGTAAGAAAGCTAACCTCTGCAATACTTGGAAGTTTTGTTGCCTGTTTGTTTGTTTTTAAATTGCTTTTTATATTACTAGCCAGCGTGACTGAAGAGACCAGAATCTAGACTGCTGTAACTCCTATTAACTGCTTGGAAATTCAGTGAGCTGCTGTTTCCTTGGTTTGACAGAAAGGGTAGTTATAACCAGGATGGAAACTTCCAATGTTAGAAAGCAAATCCTGTGCACAATAGTTATTTTCTCACTCACCACAATAAGTTTGAGGCTTCAGCATCTCTTTTTTTTTTTTTTTTACTGTACACCTTTGTAAGTGGTTACCACATTCTCATAGTTTTTATGTGGGTGTATGTTTGCTGTTTATTTCTTTAAAATCCTGAGGAATTCATATTTGTCATGATGTGGAAGTGCTGTGATCGACACTTTCTTATTATGCACATAGAATGTTATTGAAGTGTCCTTTCCACCTTTACATTTTAGCATTGCTGTCTTTCCTCTCTGGTCGTATTCTGAGTCTAAATATTGTTTGACATGCTGTGATTAGTTAAAAAAACCCTATCCCTGCTGTGTCAGGTAAGTGCATCTCCTACTTGATACCTTATCATATGCTTTGAGAGCAGAATACAGTGGAGCTGTCTGAATTCCAGCATCAGAGTTCACAGCACAGTGTCCCTTTGTACCAGTTTGGAACCTGAAATTTCTCATGTGTTTTATTCTAGTTACCTGTGCTAACATTCGGTCACTTTCCTTTATGTTACTAACCCACAAACTGTATCCCATTTTTGGATCAGCTTGTGTTCTGTTTCTTTGGGCTTACTTGCTTTGTCTCTTTGCATTACTCCTTATCCTAACTGTAAATTGCATCCTCCAAATAACAGATATCTACCTTAGTGCTATCTTAGCAAAACCAGACCTTCAGAGGAATGCTAACCCAAAGGACTATTAATATGAAAAGCAAATGGTAATGAAAGTAGAAGAACTAAGAGCAGTATTAAGCTTCATAGCTAAAAGAAGAAGAATGAGTGATGAGTCTTAATACTATTTTATGTTTTGTGCTAATGTGAGTGTAATGGTTTCAGTGGATGACTTGCCATTACAAACATCTCAATGAAACAAATTACCTGGGAAAATGGTAGATTCACTGTCTTTTATAACCCTAAAATTAGTTCTGTTAAGTAGGGAACTACCTGCAAAGGTGTTTTGCTCTTTCAGATGAGCTATATAATCAGGAATCATTACAAGCTAATGAAGATTTAACCTAGCACAAAAATGCAGAATAATTCAAGAGGGAAATAAAATCAAGTCACTAAACTGTGTTTTGGGCCAAAAGATTTTTTTGCCTCCTTGCAGGATGCTATTTATATTTGAGAAATAAACAGTTGTTTTATGAAATAAAATGTTACACATACTTAATAGATAGATCTCATCTAAAATATGTTTATGTATTTTCTGTATTTCTGCTTTTCAGAATATTAGAAACTGACTGATATATGTGAACTGAACATTTTAGAAGGTGTGGTCTTGCTGCCTAAAAGTAATGATCTCCTGGAGTACAGGTAGCATGCTTATAAAGAAGCAGCAAAACATAAAATATGGTTAATTTATTTTCAGAATCCTAGTGGGTTGGGGCCTGGTACAACCATGAGCTTCACTTCTTATCCTGAATTTATTTCTTGAGGGGAACACAGAGGTAGAAAGGTTTGTATTACTGCTGGAGGTTTGGCAGAGTGGTTTGTCAACCAGATTTTTAAAGGCTTAAGAAATACATGTGCCTAAACCTTACCAACTCTCTTGATGGACCTGGCACCTCATGTGCCTCTGTCAGAGGTATAATTTTATTTTGTTTAGAAACCTTAAAAATGGAGGCTGTTCTGTTTCACACTATGAAGTAGGACTGTTCCAATAATAATGTTAGCTACTGCTTTCTTCCCTTTTGTTTGGGTTGTAATTGTTTATTAATTACTTCTTTAGAGGTTGACTCTGGGTTTAGATTTAGGTTTTGTGTGTTCAAGGCTGACAAAGTAAGATATCTCTGTTTTAACTACTAAAAGAGATTAAGGATTTATAGGTTAAAAATTTCTCTTCATAAACTGTAATTGTGTGCCTTGTAGTTTGAGCAGGGAAAATCTATGCAAGCAAATATTGCTTAAGTTCAAAACAAGAATCCCAAAGCTAAATTTTAAATAAACGGACAAATAGAGACCTGTGGGGTGCAGGGTCTGCCTTACCAGTAATTATTAGTTTGGCATAGTGAGAAAGGAAAAAACTTTGTAATGCTTAATTCAAACTGGTGAAAGGGCATGAGGAGCAGCATTGCTGGTGATGCTTCTGCTTCAGGAAGTCATCCTTACTTTAGGAAATGTCAAAAATAGAAAAATGAGAGGCTACAAAGAAGAATAATGGAAACAAATCTACTTGGGCATGAAAAGAATCAATGGTGTGAGTTAGAAATGTCAAGATTCCATAAGGCTTTTTCTCCATTGAAATTGAAGGAATTAATAAGATTTGAAATCCAGAACTTGCATAAATCCAGTGGCCACAAGTGTGTGCTCCAAGAATTGGCAAGAGTTGTTGCTCAGATAGGAGACTTGGAGAGACTGTTTTCATCATGCTATTACCTTTTTGTGGGATGTAGGTAATATAAGGTAGGAAGTGTGTCCTGCCATTCTGCTGTGACATTTTAGAAATGGCCAATCCAACAAGGAATATGAGGTTAGTGTGCCCTGACCAATCAATTGCTTTTTCATCCGGTATAGAGGTGAATTGCAGCAAATGTTAGTGAGAAAGGAGGATGTATGGAGAGCAGCAGGTGTCAGAAATGTAAGTTTCCAAGTGCTCCAAAGCCATATTGATATGTAGATGTGAATAAAAATACAGAACAGTGTATGCTGAAGTGAAATAACTACATGTTTTCTGAATTAGGTCACATGAAATGCTGAATTAGCTCATCCCTACCTCAGCCACTTCAGAAAGGACCCAAGAGCCTGTCTGAGTTATCAAACAAGTACCAGCTCAGCCATGAGAGAGGACTAAACACACCCTGGGATAGTCAGGTACCCTTCTGTATATATAAAGTTCTCATTCCTTTCCTCCTGAGATTCTCTCTCCATCAGTTTGTTCTGCTCTGAACAGCTGAGCATTTCCTGAGTGGTAAAGAAGCAATTTTCCTCTAAATTGAGGACACTGGCCCATCTACAGTTGGGTGTAGGTTTTAGAATTCCTTGTGACAATCATCCTTCAGGTGAGTTGAAAGTTGGCATACCTTTGTATCCTAGGTAAAATAAAACTTTGGCTCGTGGATTTGGATTCACCTTGCTATCACTATGATAAAATGCATTACAAAGAAACCAACCCCAACCCCACTAAGTTTTAGTAAACTTTTAGTAATGTGTGAAGTCATACTCCTAACTCGATGATGGCTACTTGCTAAACAGAGAGATTGATGTACATTGCAAAGCAATTGGATACATTTAATCAAATGCCTGTAAGTGGGCAAGTCTGGTGTGAGTGGGTGTGCTGGTATTGGAGAGTAAACTCTTGTTTAAAAGGATGACTGGAAATTAAAGCATTTGCTGCATCACTGAAATAACACTGGAAAAAATGGATGTGTATGGCTGAGTAATGAGATGAGCCAGGTAAAGTAAAAGCACCAGGTTTTCTTCACCTTTTCAGTTTCTGTGGATACAAAAGTCCACTGAACAGAGATGCACAGGTATGGAATAGCTCAGAGAAGTCCAAGCTGATTTGAAGTCACAGTGGCAGGAGCAGAGAGAGTCAAGTCTTTTGTAAAAGTTAGGAAGAAGAACTGGTGAAGTTCTCTTCAGGACAACTGTGAGCTGGGACAATGGCTTAATCCTGTGCCTGCCCAACAGAGTGTTTCTTAGCTGGAGAAGTGAGTAATAGAGAACAAATGTAAAATTCATTGTTAATCTTCTTCTATTTAGTTAGTTCTGTAATTCATAGAAATTGTTCCTGCTCATCCAGAAGAACATTTGCAAATTAGATAGGGGAAAAAACTGCCCACCAACCCCTTTTATTTCTGTTGAGCTCTTGGTTAATTGTAAGAAATTTTATGTCCCACTGACTTTAATCATGTCTTGTTTTGTGAACGTTTTCTCCCTTCGATTTCTTGTCATTTCCAGATACTTTTGGTCCTGATTTACTATGTCCCTTTTAGCATGAGTTACAAAGTTTTAGAAGTTCAATAATAGTTTTTCTTGCTATGAAAAATGAAGTTCTCAATGAAAAAGGCTTTTATACGATGATTGATAGGTCTACTGTATTTCTGGTTTTAAAACTCACTTTGTTCATTTTTTTGTAAAGCAGAATAGTGTCAATATTACATTCTATTCAGACAAGTACACTATAGGCACTCAGATGTCAAAATGTTTCAAAAACATAAAAAATAAAGAAATGAATAGA
This sequence comes from Scytalopus superciliaris, assembly GCA_013400415.1. NCBI lineage: Eukaryota > Metazoa > Chordata > Aves > Passeriformes > Rhinocryptidae > Scytalopus > Scytalopus superciliaris. The sequence goes on from VXBX01009921.1 coordinate 1,571,676, forward strand.
AGCTTCCTTGTTCCTTAAATTATTACTGTGTTACCCTGAACTGTAAGTGAACCCTTTTTGCTTATAAAAGAAGCAGCTGTTCATGCGATTGAAACCATGGTTCATTACAAGCTGACCTCAAATTCAGGAGTAAAACTTCCTCTATTTTACTACAACTATTCAGACGTGGACTAGAGATAAACAATAATCAAAATCAGGATGAAACTTGACTGGGAAACCCTCTATACTCTTTGGCAGAATTATAGCAGCTCTTGGATCACCAAGAGTGATATAATGTTAAATGACCCTAAAACATTCCCTTCTCAAATGCAGCAGGTCTGCGCTGCCAACTCTGTAGCAAACAAAGGCTGATTGTAATGACTCCTTAAGCATAAGAGTATAGAAACGTTAATTATCACATTTTTTCACATTAAACATTTACAGAGAGTCAAGATGAAAATGGACCTATTTATGTTGGTTTTCCACTTTTTGGGTAGACCATGTGATTAAAACAGATTTTCCTTCTGTGTGTCCTATTTGAGTTTCATATCTTTCCTAAATGGTTTTGCTTTTTAGCTAATTTTGGAATTAGACTGGATGTAAAAATAACAAAAATAGCTAATGTGCCACTGCTCTGTTTTGACTGGAGATGTATGTCTAGAATAATGTCATACCATTAAAAAACGTAAATTAAATTAATGCTCATTACTAGCCAACTCTTTTATAAGTGAAGTAGGGCAGTGACATAGTGCCTTGGATGTATGTTTCTCTGTTTTGGTCTATTGTGTTTGTTATTCCTCTTCTGTAGCTCCCTTGTTTGCTGTTGTCCAATTTTGAGACACAGCAATCCTTTCTAATATTATTCATGACCCATATAACAAGAGATAAGATCTTTTGCTATTTACTGTAGTGCTATACAAAGTCCCTAAGATTTCATGATCAAGTACAAATAGATTAGGAATGTGTGTGTGTTTTCCATGATACATTTAATTACAGAGATTTGGGGCAAAAAAACTTTTGAGTCAGAGTGAAATATAATATACAACAAGTAGTAGCAATATTAATGATACTTGTTCAGTAAACCAGAAGTCTTCCTCATATTTTAAATATGTTCGGACAATTTTTTTCCATTCTGACTTAAATTTCTTGTGGGATTGTTAAAAACTCAATGATGGGGACGTATCTCTGGGCTTTTAAAATGTGTTAGGGAAGTGTCTTAGAAATTGCCAGGGGGTGAAGGGGAGAAAAAGCTATTCCCCTATGCTTGGAAATCTGCTAGTTGGAAATGTGTAATACTGTTTTGGGATAAAGTAATACTATCTTCTAGTAGTATATAGTTTTCCTTATGCTTTATTCACCCATTGAAACACTCATGGTGCTTGACTCTCAATCTGCATAAAATCTGTTGATTTATTCACATATTTTGGGATATTTTTACCAAAGATTAGATTTGTTTAAACCATCTAATCTTTGAATGTTGGGAAAGCAAAAAGTACTTCTGTTGAAGTGTCATTTTGAGGGAAGGTAATTCAAAAGCTAAAACTTTACATCTCTGGGAAATATTTTCTTAAATTTGTTGTAGTTTCTTTGTTCATAATGTGCGGATTACATGCAGTGTCTTCTTCTCTACTCCACAGAATTCCATGTCATCTTTGTCCAGGTCTATCCCCTGCCCTTCCTGAAAAGAAGCTCAGAGGAGGCCACCTAACCTTCCCATCGCAGTTCTGCTAATTCCACTGTTTGGTTTGATCCTGTCACCCTGTGCCTCTATTAGATTACTGATACTTGCTTGCCAGAGGATCAAGGAGCCTTATGTGAAAGAGGTCAGAATCTCACTAAACTAGGCTATTTTTATTGTTTATTTTTTTTTTAAACTTTCTCTTCTAGAGGTATTGTCTTGCTGGTACAAATTCAGTCATAGTCTAAGCAGAGAAGAAAGGGGAAAGGAAGGAGAGAGACTGGGCAGCTTCTTAACTGTGACTCTCTGACTATACTGGATGGCATGGAGTCATGCTTAACACAGACCATAGCTGTCTCTTGCAAAATAATTGCTCTTCTCTCTGTCTGGACTCTTGGGGATAAATCTCTTTCAAACGTTTCATGTATCCTGTTTTCAGTTGGTCTTTACTCCGCCTGTGTTCATTTAGCTTCTGGCCTCTCACTCCTTACAGTTGTGCCCTCTTTTCTTGCTTGTCTTACAGGTCTTCACTCTTACAGGCCTTTGTACTTCTCTGCTTTTGAACTTCTGACTCCTCTGCTTTCAAAACAGACTTTCTGGTTTTGTTTCCTGTCTGATCACAGCGCTACAAATTACCCATTGTGTATCTTCTGTAAGAGCGATAATGTTTTAGATTTCATCTTTTTAACTATTAATAAGTGGCTTTGTGGTCATTAGATAAGTATGTCTATGTAATACAGGATCCTCTATTACCATGTCTGATACTTAGACCCAACTGTGTTCTTTTCAAAGTGATAGTCTGCATGTATAATTACACTGCAGGTGTGCAGTGCTGTTGCCCCTGAGATTGACCAGGTTTTTGTCTTCACGTGGCAATTGTGTTTTCCATGCCCTGCTGTTGCTCACATTCAGTGCAGAAGGAGCATGTCTAGCACAATTTCACTTCCTCTCAGCTGTCTGCAGGATAAAACATTCTGCTGAATAAGTATCATGTAGAGAAATCATGGAGATTTTGGTCCTGCTATTGTTTGCTGCTGTTTTATCATCAATGTTCAGCTGGGGCAAATTCTGTTAACAGCTTTGGTTGTCAGCCTTCTGTTGCATCAGTTTTCTGTTCAAGTCATCTTAGTTCATTTTTGGTGAAGGTAAGTCCAAGTGCTTTTGGGGTGGATGCATTTCTGTCTCAGAACATCCCTAGCAGCTTCTCAGGTGTGCTGAGTTCTGTGGGTCTTGGCAGAATCAGATCATGAGCCTTTGCCCTGTTAGAGAGGACCCGACTCAGTACTAATTCAGAATCTCTTGTGGATTGTTCTAGGCAGAGCAGGGCTCAGGTCTGTCAATCATCTTCTAATTTCTGTTTATTTTTTTTGCTTCTCAAAGAGAGTTGAAATTTAGTGGGTTTTGGAGGTACCATTTTTCAACATTGAAATACATCAGACTGAGAAATTACTGGAGGTTGATTAGAATAATGTTTTTCAATTGGAAGAGGTTTATAAATTCATTTGAAATCACAAGGGAATGAAGGATGTGCACTCAGTGGAGTTGTAAGGAGAGGAGAATGAATAGAATTGTGGAATTGATGTATTTACTCCTATAAATGCCCTGAGAAGTTTAATGACCTAAGTGATCAGGAATATTGCCATGCCTGTTGTAGCTGAGTGTAGGGTTCAGAATGCTCTAAAGCCAAAGGGAGCACTTTGTGTGTGTGGTGACACCTGCTGAACCCATTTCTATTGCTGACAGCACCCTGGATTGTCCTGTGTGTCCTCTTTCCTGTCCAGGCTGACTGTAAACTATTTAGGTGATTGTGTGGTAGTACAACTTGAAGCCAGTCTGCTGCTTTCCATCTCACTCTGAAGTGTCTCAGATTAATTTCATAGACAAAAGAATCTTTGTCATGTAAATCTTCTTTCAGTGGTCTGAGGTAAAGATAAAGTGTCAGATGTAAGTTTTAATTTCCTGCCAGGTCTTCTGGCAATTTTTAACCCGGGTCCTTTGGCGTTATTTAATCAGTGTGATATTTTAATGCAGCTTTTTACATGTGATTCTTGCTCTGGCATGTTTTAGAAATACACAAAATGTCTGCAGTTTAGAAAACAAGTTGTTCAAAACTGAAAAGTACAAGGAACAAAATATTTTTCTTATTTAAAAAACAAAACAAAGAAACCTGGTTATCTTAACCTAGACTAGAACAGACTTTTTAAAACATGACAAAGGTGTGTTTGGAAGATGCTATATAGAGATGGCTCATGCAGATGAGAAATGGTTTGAAATGTGAGAGACAGTATTTAAGGAGCTTCTTCATATTTTGAGACTTTAAAAACTGGTAAATGCAAATGGTCATTTGTTAATAGTAAAAAAGAGAAACCTGTACCAAACCAAAATATTAGGATAAAGTCTATACAGAATTTAAATAGCTTCTTTCAAAGTTAGCAGTGAAGTATGCTGCTTGATGTCATTCATGGCCTCTTTTTAGGAAACTGAGATTTCCCTGTGGTCATATTGGATTGACTCAGGAAAACACAGAGGGGTCTAAACATCTCAGAGGGAGGTCTTCTGTTGCCCAAAGCAGAGGCAGCTCATGTACTAATGTAGGCTGTATTCTTTTCAAGGAGAGTCAGAACAAAACCACTCCTCCATGACCAAAACCAAAATATAAGACACCTTAAGTGTATTAGCCTTTTGGTGCCTCCTTTGTTCTGATACTGCACTATCTGCCACGTGGTACACTGTGATTCTCATGAAGTATTTATTTCTATAGTGCCTGAAAGGCTGTGCTGTAGGTGTTAAAAACATGTAAGAAGGTAGCACTGTGCCTAAAGATCTTATAAGTTAAACAATATAGAGAGGACATTTTGCTCTTTTTTATGATTTTGTTTTGCCCATTCTGCTGCTTTCTGTTGTAGCTATTCTGATTTTCTAGTTGCTTCCTCTAACTACTGGGTATTTGCTTCAGTTGCACATGCATGCCTGATTGTCTCTTGTGTAACTCCCAATCTATCATGTGACTTTTACTAGTTTTTCCATTTCCTTTTAGTTTCTGGGGTTTTTTACACTTGTATATGTACATTTCTTCAGCTGTAAAATACAATTAGTTTGTATTCTGCTTCAAATTGGTTGTTACAGGCCTTTGGGGAATCTCTTTCTGGCACTTATCTCCTTCTAAAAACGCTCAGTAGTCTGCTAGTGATCTTTCTATGCCTGAGCCACTGGGTAAGTCCTTTGTGATCATGAAAGATAAGCCTACTGCAAGAATGAAAACTGCACTGTCCTTGTTCCTATCGGTCTACTCCATGTTTGTTAGCCCCAGGGTATCACATCCTGCAACATCTTTCACTTGGTTGCAAGAGCAGTAGCAGTGTGACCTGCACATGTGTCCCCAGATAGCCAGTTACTGCCAATATGAGGATGCTGTTGTCCCTAAGAAGGAAGGTACAGTGGACTTGTATCTCCTCCAGGATTATAGAGAAGCTGAAGAAGAACGTAGACACTAGTTTTTGCAATTCAGACATCTTAATGAGGCAGATTGCTTGCAGACAAGAACATAAGCAGCTCTGTTCTTGTTATTTTAGCTGCCATTTTTCTCTATAGCTAATACAATTTTAAACAAATAATGCACTATATCAAGAAGTACTGATATATGGGCCTAAAACTAATAGGCACTGCAGTGTTCTTCAGTTTCTACTCATGGTTTATTTCATATTCTCACTGAATGGACTGAAAAAAAGGGAAACTTTTTTCATAGTCCCCAATTCACAAATATCACACTATTCTGAAAATTAGCGAAGTGTTAAAGAAGTGAACACAGTAGTTACTAAATGAACCACAGAGCTACACTGGGAACGTCACATTTCAGCTCTAAGTTCAAGATCTGTGACCTGGCTTAAATTCAAAGGCTTTGACATAGTTTTGTTACTATATTCATACCACCTTTTGGGTTAATTCGGTTTTGATTTTTTAAAATTTTTATTTTAATCACTTATTTTCTGTATAAAAAACCAGACCAGGCAGTGGAGGAAGCAGTGGAAATTACATGCAAAAGGGCTTGGAACTCAGAAGTCCTTAAAAATCCCCAACTTTCTAAGATTTTAAAGAAGAGATTTATCAGCTCTTCTACTTTACCATCACTAGAAAAAATGTGGTGTGAGTCTGGCCCAAAGCTCAGAATAGCAGGTTTTCAACTACATAAAGGTGCAAGTTTTCCCTCATTGTTGATTCTTGACAGAATTCAAGTGTAAACCCCCATCACTTTCTGAGACACCAAGTGATGTTATTGGCTCTCCTCCAGCTAAGGCAATAATCCAGGGCAAGGTAGCATAGCTGAGCCAGTCAGCTGTCTGAAAATGGCTGTTAGAAAGGAAGAAAGAGTGATAGAGAATGTCTTCTCAAATAAAAATAAAATTTGTTATTTTATTACAGATTTTTTTTTAATTAATTCTGACTTCCCCCTAAAAACGGTCTCAACAGTTTGCCCATTGGATCCCAAGTGTATTGCCTGTCTACTGGAGATGATTAGTTTTAAAAAAATCTGACTTTAAAAAATCATAAGAAAAAGAAAGTCTTCTAGTTAAAACAATTTAAAAAACCCCCACAAAACAAAAAACCCAAACCAAACAAACAAAATCCAACCTCCCCCCCAAAAAAACCCCAAAACAACAAAACCCCAGAGAAAAATTAAGCTAAATGATTTCAACATTGTAGCATCAAAATTTTATTCAATCTGAAACACATTCCCTCCAAAGCTGATACGGGAAAAAATAGCAAGTTAGTTTGCAATTTTGTTCTTCAGAGAGATTTGAAATTCAACTTCAGTTTGTACTGATTATGAAGTAATTTTTCTGTTAAACCAGGAAATTAGATGAAACAATACAAAATTATTGGATAGGTGTCTGAACTAAAAATTCTCATAGGAAATATCTTTTCCCACTCCACATAGAAATGTTATTTCCATGGAAATGGCTCCTAACATCAGTGGTGTTTTTAATTCTGTTTTTCTCCCCTGATATAGCTACATATTTTTAATGACTCTGCACTATCTATTGGCATTGATGGTTTTATTTTAAAATTTGTTTTCATGGAATTTCAGTAAGTCCAGGTTTCTTTAGTCCATTTCTGGAACTAAGAATACAAATGAAATAGATCTTGTTTGAATGAAGGACCTCCTGAGAAATTGTATTCAGCTGCAGTTCTCTCAGCTTTGCTAAGATTAATGAATTTTAGTGCTCAGAAGGCCAAGTCTATGTCCATCACAAGCAGGAAACCCACAGGTGGGTGCCTTTGTCAGACAGGATAAGAGTCTGGTGAAAATAGCTTTGATGTGTGCAGTGACGAGGTCAGACATAGCATGTTATAGTAAAGCTTGATTGGAAAAGTGAGAACTGTAATATGTGTGTGTGTGTATATATGTTGTTTTCCAGACACCCTGAGCATCTCTGGTTCATGCAGAGACTACAAGGACTACTCTTTGACACACAGCCCCCTCCCCTCAAATTGTGTTAGGTTTTGGAGACATGGGGGTGAGGCTGAATACATGAAAAGACTTAGGGAATTTTTTATTTGTTTAGGTTTTGGCATTTATCTTTGGACTTTTAATGCCAAAGTGATTTGAAAACAGTTTAGCCTCTGAAATATTTTGCTTTTGCTGGCACATTCTAAAAATCATCAGCCTTTGAAAAAAGTTAAAATTCCAATTAGAACTTAAACTTCTCCCCTAAAGATGATGACAGAATCTGGAAATATGTTGGATTTATACCTTATGAGAACAGTAGTGGTGAACAATAAATACTCTCACAGATACAATCTAGGATTGGAAAATAAAATATTAAAAACCAAAACCAAATCAACCNAAAAAAAATCACTCCACCACAACAAAGAGAGCACCATCTTTACACAAGATAATCATTGGGTAAAATGAACAACAGCCCTTGAGGGCTAAAATTCCATATTGAGTGTGTTAAACATCACTCTTGATTTCATTCTCTACTCACAAGGGAGGCTTCAGGTAAGTGAGGAAAGCTAAGACATGCCGAGGGTGAATTTCAGACACACCTCCCTGAGTGCTTCTCTGTTGGTCAGGTGTGGGCTGCTCCATGTGCTGACTATGTTGGCTTTGTTTTTGTGTCATCTACTTCCCTCTGTACCCTTCAAAGAGAACAGAGGCACCTGATAATGTCTGCTTGCTGTCCAGCATGAGAGCGTTACACCTTTTGTTGGATCCATCCCAAATTTCTGCATAAGCTGCTGGTCACCTGGTGTGTGTGAGATTGAGCCTGGCTAGCATCTTAAAGCCTTATGAGGAAAGGACTGATGAGAGAAGGATGGATGAAGACTTACAGTAAAATAAGCCTTTGTTTCTTAGGAAACCAAGCTAAACCTCTGAACTGGTTCAGTCTTTTAATATCTACTGAGACCTGTACCCTAAAAGTGATTTGGAAACACTGTTACTTTCTGGATTTTGTTTTTTCCTGCTGTGTTTATCTGGTTTTTATGCTGCCTCATGTATGCTAGTACAGAAGTACTCAATTTTGATAAGTTTAAGGTACCTTGCAAGGCACTCAATACAGCTTTTCAACCTGTGAGTACAGAAAAGTTAGAACAGTCATGTCAAAGCATCAAAATCTTGAATAATCATGTCAGGTGGTTCTGAATTCCATGACTACTTCTGTCCCATTTAACCCTAATACCAAACTCAGTAGGACAGAAGAAATAGTCCCAGGGAGGAGCCATCATTTTAAAAAATGCAAGTGTGTTACTTTTCCCTTTGTTTCCTATTGCAGCGTGAATGTTCCCTATTGTGCTACCAGTTTATGTTTTAGGAGAGACTCCCCACTCCTATTGCACTAAGGACATCTGTCTGGTTTAGCATCAGCCAATGCTGGTATCACTGAAGTTGGTGGATCTGCAGAGTTCAGCATAGCTTAGTACAAAGATAAGGTCCCAAAGATAAAGGTCCCTAAAGCAGGGTACTTGTCATACTCATGAGGGACTGCAAGCTTTCTCAATGGTTTGTTTATTTATTTGGGCATGGCACTGATTTGACTGTAGCAGTAGAGAGCTTTTGCTTTTTAAAATGCTATTTTCAGGTAATGGCTGTGCAATTGTTACACCGAAATCGCAGAGAGAGTTTTCTTCTAATAGATTAAACCTTGGACCAGAATTTAGTAAGTTGGGCTACTCTGGCTCCTGACCTGTTTGATAACAGTGAACAAATCATTTTATCACCGTGTGCTTGATGCTTACCTAATTAAGCCTGTTCACATGCATTGAAGCTAGATATTTTTGCACATCAGAGCCAAGAGTAAGAGTGTTTCTCTAGAATGCAAGATGGCTTAGTCTGATGTGACATTTATCTTCACTCATCAGAAGTGCAATCAGTGGGGAGTTACCCAGATCTTTGTTCATGAAGATAAATGTCAAAGGATATCTATCTACATTCTCATATGGTGTCTATCACCATGGTATCTGAATGCCTTTCAAAGCAATAATGTACACAAATTAGACCTAAACCAGTCAGCAAATGATCATCATAAAGATGTCGCTGACAATTTTCTGGCAGTGCCTGTTTGGATCGAATCTTTCCTGCTTCCTTTCATTCGGTAACAGACAGTGGGAGATAAGTTTGTTAATTATTGGATGGGGTGGGGGGGGGAGGGGGAATTACAAAAGATATATTGGACAGTATGATGGAATACTGAATTCATAATAAATTCTTTCTTTCACCTTCCTTCGAATTTTCCTTTCTGCCCAGGAGGCTAAAGACATGTTCTCTCTTCTAAAGTCAGTCTTGGAGTAAGCACTGCCAACAAAGCCAGGTGTAATTTAAAAATATTTATGCATTGTCAGTTCTGGAATTAATCTTTCTTAATTGAATTGACATGAACTCATGTCTGCAGGTAATGTAAACTGTCAAACACTTTGCCAGTGACAGCATGTTGGTCAGGGTGGTGAAGTTAATGAGAGATCTAAATTATGATGGAATATCTCTGTGTTGGCTTTGGAGCTTGATGTTTATAAATGCATTAGTAACATCACATTAACTACAGGCTACAGACTCTGGAGTTCAGAAGGGCTAATTACTTGTTTGCAGTTTCTGAAAGAACCAGGGATGAGATATTTGCACCTCAGAAACATTTTAGTGGTGTATTTGCTGCAGTGAAATGTCTTTCCCTTGAAATGCACGTAATGGAATTTTAAAGCATAATATATTTCATTTGACACACAGTGCTTTTAAAATACACATATCAAACCATTTGTTGATGCTGTCTAGGAGGGTCTTACCATCTCCACTGATAGAAAGATCAAGCCTGCAGTTACCTGTTAGCAAAGCACTTAGCACAGTCTAATAATGATGCTTTTCTTTCATGGCAAAAGGGAATGACTGTCAGCTTTCTAAAATCCAGAGTGTGCAGGGTGGACACTGTGGAACAGAAATCATAGATAAGGTTTGTGTTGAGGGAACAAAATGAGCAGATTAGCCTTTTCTTAGTGAAGCATTTTGGGCTCTGCATGACGTGCTCGGGGTGAAGCTGCAGACAAATGGAGCCTTGGGAACAAAAAGCTAAAATATTCGAATATCAGTTTGGTATTGAGAGTCATCCTGTGGGTTTAAGTTCAAGACAAAACCCAAAGGATCCTGAGAGTCCTTTCCAGCCTTTTCATGTGCAGAATTATGAATTGATAAAAAGTCTCTTTCCAAACTCAACAGATGTGTAACTAGGAGAACTAATGAACATAGTTTAGTTCTTCTGTTGCAAACATTGTTTCAAGAGCTAAGGTAATCCATCGTAAAAGTAGGTCTCCTAAAATGTCACTGGTTTTGGGCTGTATTAGAGTAAATTATTTTCTGAATGATTTAAGTTCACAGTTGATGTGTTTATAACTTTTGGGAGATATTACACAGGAATGTGGACTTAGCATCTGCTACCTTTATTGCCAAGGTGACCCTTCCAGTCTTCATATCATAGGGCAGAGATGTGAAGGAAGAATTTCTGTAGGTAAGTGAACTAAAGCAGATACAGTTTGAAGTAACCTTGCTTGTTATATGTGGGAAATATGAGATAGTATAGTAAAGGAAATGCCTACTAATAACTTTGAAACATATTTAAGAAATTCCTTAGCTGCTGTGGCAGTGCTTCCCATAGATGGTTTACACAATGAAAGCACAGGAATAGCATTTAGAGGAAATGCTGATTAAATTCAGCCATGCAGCTCTTTGTACTCAGCAGGTATGCATCATGTTATCACTATTATTCTCTGCATTCTATGCAAGAGAATTGTTCAAAGACTCTGCAGGAAGTGGAGGCTCTGCAGATTGTCAGATTGGTGTGTGGCTAAAGAGTTGCACAGGAGCTGAGGGTGCTGAGGCCAAGCATGGTCCTGAGGGAGCCTGGTCAGGAGCTGTATTCTCCTAACCCTGATTGTGCACTCTCCTAACTTCCTTAGGAATAGTGATGTCCTCCTGAGACTTTCTTTGGCCTAGTTTTGTGTATAGTTAGAAATTTTGTTCTGTGAAATAAACAGGGAAAAAGAAATTGGGAAAAAATAATAGTGCTTTTTAAAAATGCTAATTTTATTTTCTCAGATAACATAAGGGCACCATTGTTTACAAATGTTCTTCTGTAATATTATAGACTGATGCTTGTTGTTGGTCAAACTGTTCCTTTCCCTCAAATCCTCCCTAACCCCTACATCCTTCCTTGAGCTGCCTAGTGATTCTATGTCCTATGCCAAATAATTGATTTTAATGGGGTAATTCTGAGTTATAAATTAAGACAAATGAGTTCAGAATAGAGTTTTGTTTGAAACGTACCATTTTGTTTTGCATATTGTCACTTGCTCTGTCAGACATAAATCTTCAGAGAGATGTACTTACCTTTTTACTGAAGGCAGTGAGGCACTAAGACATGTTGCCCAGAGAGGTGGTGGATGCCCCATCCCTGAAAACATTCAAGGCCAGGCTGGGCAAATCTCTGAGCAACCTGATCTGGTTGAAGATGTCCCTGCTCATTGCAGGAGGTTCGACTAGATGACCTTTACAGGTCTCTTTCAGTCCAGACTGTTCTGTGATTCTATGACAGCAGTCCACAGAAGCAGCCACGTTCACTGAATACTGTTGTTATCATCAGATCACTACTTTCCAGTAGTCCTTGGTTTTGGTTTTGTTTTTTTCCAGTAACGTAAATCATTAGTGTTTTTCCACATATATCTTCTTATTGGCATCACAAACCATGAATGTTCTGTAAAGCCACATCATTACAAGGCACTGGCTCATATGGCATTCAATATACTGTTAATGTGAGCCCCCTCTTCTTTTGATTTCTTCCCTGTTGCTCATTCTCCTGCTTATTGAATGCAGACAAAGATGAAAGACACTTACAAATAGCTCATGTGAAAAATGCTCACCCCATAAGACTGTGATTCACCAAGGACTCTGGAGCTGGTGCCTTCATATTAGCCCTTGGCTTTCACATCAGGCTTTATGCCTTGGATCTTGCACCTGCCAGCTATTTCCATATGGATTTTCACTATAGTCTTATGACCAGGGCAGTGAAGGATGTGTTGGAGTAGACCTGTTCATGATATTCTGGCTAGTGTTTCGTCTTATTATTTTAAGGACTAGATGATTTCCTGATTAAAATTACATTATCTTGTTTAATCCTTAGTGTGGGTCAGATCTTTTGTATACATACCACTGAAAAATTGTATATAAAAAACTTAACTTTTTATATAAAATAACTTAATCCTGGACATACTCATGAACAATGAAAAAATTGTAGTAATAATAAAAGAGTAGGACTTAATTGCTAATGCACCTGGCCTTGTCTCTGTGCAATAATAGAAACAGTTTCTACCCTGTGCCAGATTTGGAGGAGCTTATTTGGTTGGAGCCACCAGTAGAGAGACCATTTCTGATTCAGGTAAGTGGGGTAAACTTTAATTACTTCATTCTGCATAAAAAGAAAGCATGAAGTTCATTGAGCTTGACATTTCAGCTAGGTGGTGTTCATTTTTTGCAGATACAAGGACAAGGGTCTGTTACAGCCTGGCCTGTATTCCTGAGAGCTTGTCACAGCTCCAGCACTGCACTGAGCTTGTACTTGGCTTCCCCAGATTGGATGCTGCTGCTACCACAGGCAATTCTGGTAGTTTCCTGCAGCTTTCCATTGGAACTGCTGTTCATGGCAAAACCAGTGTGTGTGTTTTCATACATTTTTTTCTTTGCTCGTTTTCAATTGTGTAGTAGGATTGTTATTATTATTATTGCTGAATGCAGAAGGGAAAAAAAAATACTGTTGGTGAAATTTGGTATTTCAAGTTTTCAAACTGGAAACTCAGCTTTTGAGCCAGTAGTGACTTGCTGCAGTGGATGCGTATAACAGAGCTGAAGTTTTACAGAGCAGGTGGCCACATGCTCAACAATTGCTGTGGGAAGGTGTTTCAGTGGTGCAGCAGCATCTGTACTGCCTGAGCTTTGCAAAGGTGAGACTGATTTGGAGGCTGGCTGAACTTGAAGGTGTTTTCCCACGTGCTCCAAAAGGGACAAAGAGCAGATCAGTCACTAAACTGATGGTGACAACAGAAACCCTCCCACGATGTTGAAGGCTGGTGTGGGTTTTGCTGTGCAAGATGGATTTGGGGTTTCGATCCATTTTCCATTCTCCTTATTTCCCTGAGTGCACAAGTTTGTTTTCAGGGTCTTTTGCTAGTTTGGAGCAGGGAAGGTACGGTTCTCTTTAATTGCTTTGGGGGATTTCCATTCCATTTTCCTTTAATCGCATAAGAGAAGCTTAGAATGTTAACTGAACTGATAATTCTTAGTACATATATATGAGCAAGAAGAATTCAGATTTGCATGAAAATAGCTATCCTCAGGTTAGACCTTTACATTTGGAAATAAGCTCTTTTCAGGTCTATTTTCCCTCCATTGTTATGTGTTTTGTTTAATGTGAATGCTGGATGTTTGGGGAGGGACAGACGTTTGTTTGGTTATTCAGATGCATTGGCAGGGTTTAAGTTGGCACAGCATGGATCAGAGCAAGAGGAGTGGAGGCACCTTCCTTCTATTTAAAAACACACCCACATATACTTCTGCAATTGAAATAAAAGTAAATCCTTTCTCAGAGCTGATTTTTTTCTACCTGTCTACATTTTGTGTGTGTGTGTGTGTGTGTTTTAAACCTCACAGCATGGTGGGACAATCATATTTTGTTTCAGGATATTTTAAGGCAAGAAACAACAAAAAACTGGAATAGATCCCCAGTAACAGAGCCCCTGTATGACAACACCAGAAAAGGATCTCACTAAGTGTTCTGGTCTTGCATAAATATTTGTCTCTGATTTGGGTTTTTGGGTTTTTTTGATTGGTTTTTAAAAATTTTTAAAATTTTCTTAATATTCCAACAGTAGCAGTTCTACAAATATAGTGAATATACAGTGCAGGTTTTTGCATGAGGGCAGATGGATTATCTGGAAGAATATTTTGGGCTAAACTGCTCTGACATAGGCAGGATTGGTTTTAAAAGTTTGACTGCCTCCTACGCTAAAACCCGAACTCTTTAGCTTTAAAAAAGCCCACATCATGTATCCAGGAGTAAAAGCAGAGCAAATTCACATACAAAATACTTCTGCAACGTTTCTCTCCTTGAAAACAGGGAGATCTGGCAGTTTGCTGGCCTGATACTTTTCTCCAACAGTGATGACTAAATTTTTGCTGCTAACAGAAGCCTTCATTGTATTAGCACAGGTTAATATGTGTCTTTTACATTTAGAGTAAGTCTTGGGCATCTTAAGGATTCTTTATCTCAAATGGTAAGTTGTGCTCTTTGCAGTGTCCATCCTCATTTTTGGTACATATGTGAACTGATGACTAAGTGCTTTTTTGTTACTTTAAATTTATATTTTATTTTTTATCTATTTTCCCTCTTAGATCTGTCCTTCTGTGAGCAAGTAAATTCTTCTGAAGGTCACTCCTGTGCTGTTGATGAACTTAAGGCTAGAAAACTTGGGAATTCAACAAGGAAGGGCATCTTTCACAGCTGTGAGTGCATACTCCTGCTCCCAGTTGCACAGTGGTATCCGAGAGTGGGATACTGCTCTGGGGATTCCAGTGAGCATGGGATGTGGTGTAGTACCAGAGCTAGTTTACTTTGTGATGTTGTCCTTATATGTAAGCACAGGGAGGTATTATCGCCTTTCTTTGTTCTTATCAAACTGAGTAGTATGTTCTGCCAGTGTGTTCCAACACTCATCTAAAATCGGCACTAAAATGTCTCCTTTAGCCTTTTGGAAGTTTTTTGGCTTTTAGTTTGAAGGTTTTGCTGGAGCAGAGGGAGATTTCATGTGTACATGTGCATAGTTTTAATACAGCCCCTGAAGAAAGGCATCAATTTATGTTCTCTGCCTCTCTGTAGCTTATTTTAGATACCTGTTATTTTCTTGTTCCTCTGTCACTTTCCAGGCTAGTGCTGATGTCTCAAGCTTTTCTTGTACAGGATGCCTTATCCTACCTGCTTGCTCTTGACTACTTTCATTGTCCACATTTGGATTTTTATTAATTTATAATGTGCCTTTTTTTGAGACCTGCATCAAAATCGAATATGAAATTTGAACATCAGATTGATGGGACACTGTAATATATTCTGGGTTTATTCATTGTTCCGTGTTTGATAAAAGCTCTAACTTTATTCGTTTTCCTAATTGCTGTTTCCTATTGAGCTACTGTCAGTGACAGACACACAGCTGTGTGAGGGGGTATTGCCTGGAGTTCAGGTGCTTAGGTGCAAATCTGTAACTGTTCCATTACTGCCTAACAGCACTTAAGGTTTATGTAAACTCTCCCAGTCACTCCTAGTTCTGCATCTTTTCCTTTCTGGAAGTATGTGTGGCTTCTTACAGCTGAGCAGTTTGGCACTGAACCTGTATCGTGACCAGAAGCTTCAGTATTTCCAAAGGCCTGGGGCCATAGGTCGTGCAGTTTTAGAAGATGGTGATGATTGTGTCTTCTTTTGTTATGCCATATTTGCTTAACAGTGGCAGGAATTACACAGGAGACTGGAAGTGCAGGTTCAGTTCACTTCTCTGTCTGAAAGGTTTAAACCCAGATCTACTGCTGGGCTGTTACTGGTGTGCTGTGCTGGGGTCCCTTTCCAGCCCTGCTGTTGTGGAAGCAGCGCTGCTGCAGAAGGGAATGGAGGGGCAGGGGTTGATTGCAGATCCCCGGTGGATGCTGGCACCCTGCTGCAGCCCGGAGCTGGGAGGTGTCAGGCATGCCATGAGGCTCATGCAAGACCTGCTGGAGGCTCACTGTCTCTCACTGACCATCTCTAGGTAGCTAAAGGAATTCGGTGAGCACCTCTCTCTTCTGTTGCCAGCACTCCAGGATCCCTCTGAGGTGGCTGGCAGTCCCATTGCTCCATCCAGGGTGTCTGTGTACCTCCTGCTGTGTTCTCAATGCCCTGGTGCTTTTTGCTGCAGGTCCTGACACCTTGTAGGTCTGAGAAAGGAACAGAATGGCCTTGGGGTCTTTCATAAGCACTTATAGTGCATCCAGAGCTTTTTTGCAGGCTTCAGGGATGTTTTTTTTTTCCTGTGGTGTTCTGCGTCTTGCACTTGTCCATGGATTTAGCCTCTTAGCCACAGTAAGGGTTACAAGGGAAAAAAAGCTTTTTCAAAGGATAGCTTTGTGGTCAGAGCGTGTTAAGACTTGACAGACATAATGTGTATTGCCATCTTATTTTGCATATGATTTTTTAAAGAACCTGATAGTTTTCTGTTAGACAATGGTCTTTCTAACTCGGGTCCCTGTCTGTGTATGTGACAGCCTGTCTAAGTCACACACAGCTCTGAGCAATGGCAAGTACTGTGTTAAAAGCTGTGTGGTATTTAGTAGTTGAGTAGCATTGACATAAGACTGAGCACTGAATAATGCCATTTCACTCTTTGGTACTGCTTTGAAGTTGCGAGATAGGTATTTAGGCATCTAGGGCCAGGGAGTGGATACAACAGCATTGAAATCAGTAGGGTCGTGGCTTGGAGTTGCTTTTTTCCTATATAATAGGTAGGTCCCATAGGTGCTTACAGCTGTGTTTTTCACTTAGAAGCAATACACTTTGTGGGACTCTTCCCCCCTTAACTGTTAAATGTATTTTGGTCATCTCGACATGTGAGATGTACTTAGGGTAGGAATAAAACAGAAGTACTGGAAAGGCTTTGTGAACACATGAGACTTGTGATGTCACCTTGTGGTTGTTCAAAGAAATGCAAGAACAGCTTGTAAGTGTGGATGAGTTACTGCCTCTTTCTTTTACACTGAGCTGGTAGAGGTGCAAATTTTCCAACTTGAGTTGCATGATGATTCTTTCTTTATGAAGTACATGACAGTAGCTGTTAACCCCAGCTGGCGACATGGCAGTAGTCAGAGTTTGGGGTGACTACAGCAACTGATGGGAAGTCACACACTGCTGGGATATCTGAGTGCATCAGAGTGCAGCTGCTGGTGTTTGACCTTACATGATGGCAGAGGCAGGAGGAGTTTGATTTACTGCTGTTAGCATTTTCAATTTAGCTTTAGCCTTACCCTGGCTGTTCCAGCTGGCTAGCAAAAAAAAAAAACCAAAAAACAAAACTCATGGAAGGAGGAATTCCTGGGGTTATTTCATGTAATAAGGGAGAGTGATACCTGGCACATCTATGTTCTGCCCTCTTTTTTGTAGCCTCACAGGGCGCTTGCCTGTTGCTGGTAACTGGAGCGGTTCAGAGCTGGCCTGGCCAAAGTGAACATCCCAGTCATCAGTGCACAGCAAGAGCAGCATCAAGCTGTTCCTCACACAGGACTGAATCTTTGGTTGCTGTTTCAACTGGGCAAAAACCTGCTGCATGTTGGAGTCATGCACAGCAGCTGCACCAGGGATTACAGATTTGAGTAGCATTGCAGGTAAATATGAATGATCACATTTTCTTTCTTGTGAACATGTTGTCTTTTGTTTGTTACTGGAGCAGGCTGGCAGACAGAGTGGCTGTTCAGACTTTTCAGTTATGTTTTTAATAGCACTGCCTAATTGTAGTGAAAAGATCAAGCCTATGCATGCTTGGACAAAAGGGCATCTGGAAGAGGGTGAACTCAACTCAGAAGGGCAGTACCTGCCACTCTTCCAATGCTCAGTGAACAGGCTTGCTTGGATCTCTGCTCCATGCTCTTTGAAGTTAAATGCTTTCTAATTACAACCCTTACAAGCAACACACTTTCTTGTCTTACATGAAAATAAGGCTGCTGTGATTTTTACCGTTTGTCAGATTTATGGCATTGATTGAGACAGATTTTAATAGTGGATGATCAAACATTAACTCATGCAAATTACTGGTTATTTCTGGAGTGTTATTTTGTCATTAGTGGAGGGACTATGCATCTGGATGGTGATTAGTTCCAGCTCAGGTCTCTTTCATTGGTCAAGATGCTTGAGAGTTTCTCAACAACCAAAAAATAAGGGTGGTGGTATGTTATGGACAGGATGACTGTGCTCCACTTGAGCCAATGGGACTTCACATTCTGGACATTATTTCATGTAATACCTTTTCCCTAGCTTCTTCAGCAGAACAAAGTCAGTATAATTTACTTATTTTGCTTGACAAGTACATGCTTATTTTACAGTGCTGTGTGTTAAGTGTGTCATTAAATATGACAGAGGTTTTTAAAGATTAATTCTTGCAGTTATTTTTGCCACCTTTTTTAAGACAGCTGAAGTATTTATCCAGCCAGGAGCCTGACAATCATACAAAATGCTGATTTCAGGTTCTGCTGCAGATTTACTACATTTCAAGGACCAGAGGATGTTCAGAGATGCTTTTGCTTCAGAGCTCCAGAAAAGTGAGGTAGAATCCTGGAGTATATCCTGATTTGTAGTGCACATTATATTTTACTCTACCTTGGGAGAGGAGACTGAGGCAATATGAGATACTTGCAATGTACAGATCAGATTTCAAACAAGTTTATTTAACTTATTTATTAATTTCCTAATTAATGAATAAATCAAGTAGAACTTTGTGCAGAAGTATTTCCATACTCATCACTGTGCAGGTAACAGTAAAATACTTTAGACTCCAGGTCTGTGGCACTATATCCTCTGATAGACACTACACAGTTCCTAAAACACTCATTTTGTAATTGATGGAAGAAAACTGGAAACTTGCCTTTTACTTATGGATACATTTATTTAAAATTTGTAAATTATTTTAAGTAAACCATATGCTATTTATTTCTATGCACATGTAGTTGTCAAGATACATGTATAGTGTTGTCAAATCTGCAGTGCAGTAACTAAGACTTTTAAGCAGCATGATGCTGAAAACTTCTCTAGAAACAATGTCTGACCCTTTGATTGCACTGTGAGGTTTCTCTGGTATACATAATTGTATGTAGTGGTTGTTTTTAAGTTGAAATGCAAAGAAATGAAAGGAATTCTCATGAGTATCCATTAAAAACTGAGGAATAGCAGGCAGCCTCCTGAGCAGTTTTTA
Source organism: Scytalopus superciliaris (assembly GCA_013400415.1). Lineage (NCBI taxonomy): Eukaryota > Metazoa > Chordata > Aves > Passeriformes > Rhinocryptidae > Scytalopus > Scytalopus superciliaris. Next base: position 1,590,844 of record VXBX01009921.1, read on the forward strand.
CTGAGGCAAAGAAGTCAGAATTTTACCACGTGTAGATACCACTGAAGTAAAAAAATGTACATGAAATGTAAGGGGGGCTTATTCTTTGGTTTTTTAAAAACACCTTTCATGATCTCTTGAACCTTGGCTAACCTTATTGAAAGTCTTAATTATCTATTTTACAGTTCTAAATACAAGCAGGTACAAAGGATGGAGGAGCCTTGCTGATTTTGGTTCACAGCCTGAGGCGAAAACTCAGTACTATTTAAAAAGATGAGGTAAAAAACTCTTCTTTAAATTGGCTTCACAATCTTCATTGACAAATAATTCTGTGGGGGGAGGAGGGAAGAAACAAGAGAGGTAAAATGATGTACACTTCAGTGTAGTTTTGAAAAAGACATTTAAGATATTAAAATGGAGCAAAATGTATTAGGCTATGGTAATTTCAGTTAAAATACAGTAAAAATGAGTAATTTTTTTCAGACTAATGCAGACTGAAATCCATACTCTAGACCAGCTACTAACTAGTTCAATTGTGTAGGTTAGTAACTCTAGTAAGGCACTCGCTGCTCCATCTTTAGTTAATTGGTTAGTCTTAACCTAAACTTTCATTGTTTCTCAATAAAAATCAGTGGATTTTTTTTATAGCTATAAGGATGTATCTCCTGCTAAAACAGAGCTCATAGACTCCTGTCTAAGTAAGGAGTGTATCCTGTTAGTGACTCCTGTCTGAAGCAGCTTCATAGCACAGCTCCAGAGTGAACATTTAATAATGCTTACCGGCAATGAATAGAGGAGCACGGCTGCAAACAAGAGCAGAATCAGCAAGATGATAATGCCTATAAAGAGCCATTTAAACCTGCGCCACACAATAAATTTCATTGTCTTGCAGGGATTTGTAAACCAGAGGAAGGAAGTATCTGGTCGGCTGCATTTTGAAAGAAACAAATATTATTTATGCTATAAAAACAGGAAATACTTAAGCATGAGATTATAACACATTACAACAGATAGTTTTGTAATGCAAGATAGCAGCTGCAGTAAACATGTGCCATTAATACCAAAACCACCTTGCATTTTATCCTAATGAGGATAAAAGAAGGAAACAAGAAACAAGACTGGCTTTTATAAATAAAGTTTTACAAAGGATAACTGACATGTAATAGATTACTACATGCAGATTTTGCCAAGAACATCACAGTAGCTAGATATTGGATATTTCTAAAGATAGTGGGGAAAAAAAAATCTTACTTTGGTAGGTCTAGTTTGGGGTTCATGTTGGGTTCATCTCTTCCTTTACCAGCTGGCCTTTCCTCAGCTTCTTTTTCATTGACAACTTCCAGTGTCATTTCAACTTTACCCTTCAGGAAAAAAAGTGGCATGAGACAAGGATCTTACTGAAACAGCACTAATAGGACTTGCTTGGTACTTATACAGCAGTACTTTCAGTTTGGGATCAGCTCATTGTGTGCGTTTCCCATAAATCACATAAAATATACTGATTTCTGCACTATGACAGTGCCACAATACAGTATCATGGAGTAACACATAGAAAAAACCCAAATCACTGTACTTAAAAATGTTCTGCTAATTAATCTATTCTGTCTTCAGCTATAGATTTTTTCCAGTTTAGCAAAATCACAAAGCTAGTCAAATCACATATGTAATTCCTGATCTCAGCACAGAAATTTTATTTGCTGTTTTGAAAAGTATTTGAGAAGTAAGGTGAGCCCATTTTAAGTGCTTTTTAGAGAAGTAACAATCATACCGCTAAAATACGGGAGCCATCCTTTTCAACATAACAAGGCCACCATCCTTTCATGGATTTCTGTTCAAAGAGAGAGGCAATCCTGGGAGCCTTCTGAGAACCGTTTGCCTTGTATTCAGGAATCATGTCTATATTACACTTCTCTGGAACTTTTGCTGGAATGATTGTTTTATGTAAATCAAGTTCCACAAAGCCTAAGAGGTGGATAAAAAAAAAACCTGCTGCATAACAGGGTGGTACAACATCAACCTGTTCTATCTCCAAACATGTTATACAGGAAAGACAAGCAACAGACACATAACATTTTTGTTTGTCTAAGAATGTTGTGAGGCAGGGGAGTGGGACACATCAGGTTGTGTTTAAGGCCATCCTGCTGTTGTTGGTAAATTAGATTTAGCAAGCTCACCTCCCCCTTCTTTAATGCAAGATCACTTGATTTTTAACAGGATTTTTCCCCCCACACCCTTAAACAGAAGATAACCAAATATAGCAATGTAATATGTAATTCCTGATAATAAAGTAATACGTATGAAATACTTTAATGACAGTTATGATTCAACTACTTGTTTTCAGATTTTGAGACCTATATGGTTTGTATATAAGCTAGACTTTGGAGAGATCTTACTACAGGGCAGAGAATCATCTGCAGAACAACATGTCTAGAAAAAGTAGGAATTAACCCTGTGAAGTAGATCAGTTAACCTAAATTACAGCATTATGTCAACACTCAGAACTCAAATACCCTTGACTAAGTATTTTCAGTTAAAGAAAGAAGCAAAGTAAATTTTCATGCAAATTATCATTTCATGCACTTTATGAGAGGAGTTACCTGAAAGAAAAGTATCTTAGTTTACCTCAAGTGGGCCTTTACTGAGTGCATATTCCCTCATTCATGATCACAAGTAAGCCTGTACTGTGTGGGAGAGCAGCAGTGTATTTGCATGCTCAGTTTTCTCACTCTGTAAACACAGTCCTTATGTGATAATTTAAAATAATTGTTTTTCCTATCTTTCTTTGAGACAACAATAATCATTTTATTAGAAGTCTTACCCAGATAGTCATCCAAGGAGAACTTGTCATTATCCCATATTTGAATGATCAGTTTGGGTGGGATTCTGAATTCTGTCTTGTCAAGACTCCAAAAATGTTCCTGAAATTTTAAAAAAGCAAAACTCAGGCACCCTTAAAAAAATACGTATGAAAATTCAAAGCTGTGGTCTGTTAGTACTTATAAACTCTAGGGGTGGTGGAAGTATTAAGGATCTTGGCCTTGCTAAAAGGAGACTGCTGTTGTTGCCAGTGTTTTGTTCCTGGCCCAAAGGCAAAACTGAATCTGTTCACAATAGCAGTTTGAGAAAAATATGGAGAATTGAGCCAAACTGTCTCTTTCAATATGTAGGTACAAAATTACCAGACTAATTAAATCTGTATTCTAAGTATTAAAATCTTTAGAAATACTTACTTTTTTGGAAACTACACAAAGTTGCTCTGCTGGGAGATAGTCAAAAGGAAAAACAAATCTCCAGTTGAAGTTCCCTTCACCATCCAATGATCGGTAGTGAACATCAGTTTTCTGCTTATTTTCTTCATTACCAGGCATCCATCTGAAAATACAGGAATATGTCTCTGGTGTTTGCAGTGGAACTACACTGGTGCCAGTCTGTACTGTAACTGTGTCAGAGAGGGGTTGCAAACAAGCTGTACGAGTTGCTCATAGAGGGCTGGAGAGTTTTTTAAACCCTTTCTCAGTTTGGTTCCAATTTGGCACTGTAAATAGGAACAGCTGAACTGAATTTCTGATCTGCCTAGATCAGTGCTGTAGCAGCAGTGAGGTGCTGAGTTCTTTTTTTAGGAGAAATTAGATCAATAGCCTAATAATATATTTCCCTGATTTCTACTGAATTTTTTACATTAAGACTAGGGAATGTAAAAATTAAGAATCCGGGTTATGTAGCACCAAATCTAACTCACTACCTTTTCTGTTGCTGCCCATCTCAACAGATGAAATTCTGGGATCTTTCACCAAACATTAAGTGGTCATAACACTTCTGTACTTTTCTGAGGTTAGCATTTGATCTGGCTGAGAAAAACAATCTTTGGGACCCATGGTTAAGGTATGCCCATGATATTCCAGACACTATTCATTTTAAAGTAAGTGTCACATGACAGAGTGCACCTACCCCTTCACATAAATGTCACTCATTTCTTCCCCTGTGATGCTCTTTTCATCCAGAAGGACATCTTTGGTGTTCCAGACAATCACCCGCAAGATGTACCTACGAGAGATATTTGGGGGAAGAGAATTGAATTGCCTCTGTCAAGGCTGCCAGATGGTATGGAGGATGTAGGGATACTCACTTCTTGGCTTTTCGGGGAGTGATGTTGAACGGAGGGCCTGGTGGTCCTAAGCTTTTGGGGAAAACATCAACCCACATCTGGAGCTTTCCCTGTAGCAGTGGATAAGATGAATAAGGGAGTGTTCGTTGCATACAGGTTTGTCATGGTAATTCATGGAACTGCTTATTGGCACATTCAATACTAATTTTAGTGACTTCCCTCATGTTACCAATGTCAGAATTTCTACAGACTTCAGACAGGAGCAAGGCCAACCCCTCATGTTATATAAGCTTCTTCAAATGAACAATGCCAAGAATTCAGAAGATGGTAGCGACACTAATTCCTAGTGAATTCAGTGCAACTTCATTGCCAAAATAGTTCTCAGTGTTCTTTCAGAGGTGGTATTCAGCACAGTATCATACATGTGGCAGCTGGTGGTCTACCCTGTGTATGTGATCAGTCCCCTTAACTACATTCTGAAGTAAGGCATCCCTATAGATTTTATACTCCATTTCAAATGCAAGCCCTTTTACTTTTCAGGTAAGTTTTCTGGTTTCTGTAGAAACTTTCTTAAAAATCCCCCAACCACTGGTGAATCAGGCAATGCCAGAAACTCTAATGTTAACCTTTCTTCCTCTCTAGCAAAGATGTCCAATATGACTTGATGTTTAAACTTGCACCTCTGAACCTTGTAGAGAATTTACAAGTTTGGTCTCATTTGCTGAACACAGCTAGAAAAATCTTGAGCCAGGCCATCTCCTTTATTTTTGGTGAGGTATAAGTATGTATTATAGTTATTTTCAGTAACAAAGTTATAAATAAAGCTTTCCTAATTCCCACTCTATCAGTGTTTAAGATGTCATTTGGAGGTCTTAATGGCAAAACATAACTGCCTTTTGTTATGTTTCTAGACTAACCTGCTTTAGATTTTCAGCCAAGTAATAAAGATTTGTAGCCCTCTTCCCCTTGAGTGGTACCACTCTATTGACAACATGATATAAATTTCAGAATACTCAATTTCTGCATTCAAGAAACCATAAATAAGCCTGTTTAGAGTACCTGGGAGATGTTGGGCTGGAAGGTGCTATATAAGGTTCTTGTCTCCACATGTTCAGGTACCAATCCCTGTGTTCTGAGGATATGAAGGGCTAGCCTCTCTTCACCTGGACCAAGATGCTGATGCAAAATTTTGTTAGCATCTGAAATAAATGAAATGGGAAAATGAACCATGATTTGCATTTGAACTTCAAAATTAAGACCAGATATTTAAAACTGAGCAGACGAATGTGTTCAAATTTGAAAACCTCAAAGGTTTCTTCTAGCATTCAGTAAATACTTGAAAAGTTTTATATTTGTATCAATATGAATTTAAGACATATATAAAATAAGTGAACAAACTCACCAGCTTCCTCCAAAGTATAGTCTTGTCCCCCATAGTTAATCTTTCTACCATTCTCAGAGAGAACAGGAGGAGCATAGCCTTTAAACCTGGCTACATTTTGCAGTAACTGGGTGGGTTTTAGTTGATCACGCCAGGTATTCACACCTGAACTTTTAGGAAAGCAAAAGAAACACATCTTAAAATTATTCACTATTCAGGGAATTTACACAACATGTAAAACGTATTTATTAAACTAATTCAGAAAGGGCAGCACTATAAATGTCTAGATTGAGGCCACTTGAGTTTGATACAGTGACATAATTTTGTACAGCTCAATTACCGTCCCCAAACAGAGCACTATTTTTCTTTACATATCAAAATAATTTACACTAATAGATGCTTTCATATTTATTTCCACTAGTAGGTCAGAAAATACTGTTAGCTGTGAGTTCTCTGGGCAGAAATAACACATATTACTGTATTAACAGAATATTAAAATGTTTGACATCCTAGTTTTCATTCAAGGTTCTTCTGAAGACTAGAGCTGCACTTGGAATTCAGATGACAGAATGAACAGTTATTCATGAAAAACCATATCATTTTTTTTAACCATAGAATTAAAGAAGCCTAGATTTTTTCAGAGACTCGGTCCTAGATCTTACAGATAAACATTTTCAATAGACAAAATGACTTACATCCAGTACTGCTGTGGGATGCCACAGTGAGATCCATAACGAGAAAGGAATCTGTTCTCCAGATCAATTATGGTTTCACCCACTTTTTCATCACGAGTCAATGTGTCATAGTCGTAGACTGAAATTTTCAGATCCTTTTCTTGAGGCAAGAAGCAGCTGAGTTCATACATTCTAAACATAAAAAATGCCCAGATAAGGCTACTGCTCTTTTAAGCAATGTTTCTAGTTCTTAAACTTAAGAGCAACTGAAAAAGCACTTAATAGTTTGTTTTTGAGCAATAACCTCAAAATTAATTATCTGAATTTAAAGATATGCAGCCATGTGTTTTTTTACTATTGCTGAATCCATTATCATTTAGGTAAAGTATTCCATGATTAATTATTTTCTACATATTATTTATTTCTAGTCAAACTTTTAAACTTTGACTTCCAGAAAACTGCAAAAACTTGAAATTTTGAAGGTATTTTGTATCTGTAATCAAGTCTCTTTGCATCATCTGAACAATGGAAATCCTGTAGTGCATCATTGCAAAGTACACTTTCCAAACACTTTATGATTCTTCTAGTCCTTCTCTCTGAACTTTCTAATTTATCAAAATCCTCCTCTAACTCTGGACACCAAACCAGACCCAGCATTCCATTAGTAATTATAAAGATGATGTAACCTCTTCATTCCTAACTAGTAGTTTTAATTCAGATATTTCAATGATATCATTAGCCTTCGATGGAAAGACCAGTGTACTGGGAATGCATGTTAAGCTGATTACTCGCTGTGAGATCCATTTAGTTTTCAGAGTTAAAACTCTTCACATATTCTATAAGCATATTTTGTTATATGTATAAGACAGGGCAGTTTTAAGATAAAGACATTCTTTGACTTTGTGCAATTTACCCATGTCATACAGAAAAATCTATATCCTAGCTAAACATCTGTGCTGTCCAATGACTTCAAAGGGGAATATCATGCAACTTTACTCACAATTAACTGTCAGTATATAACTATGAATAGAACATTGGATATTTCAAATAACACTTTATCTTAAAAACCAGAAAAACATTCTAAAATACAGTGAAATGAAAATACAAAAATATTTGTTACCTGCCAAAAACTGGGTTGAGAGTATTAGGCACATAATTATCTCTGTCTTCAATTACTTTTTTACTTAGGGATATTTTTATATAAGGATCACACTATTTTGAATAAGAAAAAAAGATTGTTAAGGAATGGTCATCAAGACTAACTTCATTTAAAGTATACTACAGCAGTTAGCTCGCCGAGAGTCTCACCAGCCCGTTGTTGTCCTGGGGCTGAAGGTGCAGAGCTCGAACGATGTAAATGCGCACGATACACTCCTGAGGGCCGCTGTCCGGCAGCTCGCGGAACTGGCGGGGGGGAGCAGGAATGCCCGGATCGTCAGGCAACGCATAGATTTTAAAGGAGCCCTAAAAATTAATACAAAGACTCGGTCACGATAAATGTAGAAAAGTCACTCTGCTAGGTTTGTTTTTTTCTTATTTATCCTACACATACGCACTCTGTTTTATATAGGAATAATAAAATTATAGCCTGATCCACAGTCGCCTTTTTTTTACTTTAACGATAATCAGACTTTTACTTTTGGATAATCAGACTTACTGAAAAAGACAAGGTTATGTCCTTTGCCAATTTATATCAATACAGTTAGTTTTATGTCAACACAATTACTCAGTTTGCTCCACCTAAGAACACATAACAAACATTTTGTATTTGTTTCCCTCTCCAAAAGTATCATTCAAGGTTGGTTTGGTTTGTTTTTTCTATGTTATCATTATTTTAATCTATAAAAGTCACAGAGACACAGAAATAGTATACAGTACCTTTTCCAAACTCATTCTAAAAATATAATTTGCTCAGAACATCTGCAGGTGAAACTTTAGCCTGTTCAAGAGGTTATCTGGGAGGGTTCTATCCCACAGGTACCGTGGAAGATTACATTAGCAGGAATGATATTTGTTTTAAATTAACAGGTATCACATGTAGAGTGAGAAATGCGTAGCTCTACCTTCTCTGAACAAGAAGGACCTAAGTATCTCTTGCCCCTGTTGACCCACACATCCATATTTTCCATATTTCAGTGTGCATGTAGAGCTCCTTAAATGATAACCATTTACATACAAAGACTGCAACTAGCATTTGGTTGTTTCCCATCACTTGAAACCTACCTTGAATTCCCCAACCACTGACGGATCATCACTGTCCTCAGATTTGCCTCTGTATAGTTTAAAGGTGTCACAGAAGTCTGTTAAATTATTAAATTCAGGTACTTTTTCCAATTCACAGTCATATACCTTAAAAAAAAAAAAAAGGAAAATTAAAATAGTGCAGTTTAGAAATTATCATTTTTATACCAAAGTGGAAGCAAATGCAATATTTGGAGAACATGTAATCAAGTTTCATCTAGGTCTTGTTAAAACCAGAGTAAGTATCATGTCATAATCTTATCTTTACTTTCTATTAGGTGTACGACATGAGAGATAAAAGTAGTCTGACTTCAAATTTTAACCAGCAAACAGTAAAAGTACTGATCCTGTGTTCATACTTTCATACTTTCTCAGTGTGTATGTTTATTTGTGGTCTTCCTGGCACCCAAAGGAGTCAAGAGTAAAATTGCCTTTGAAAGCAGCACTAAACTCTTAATGTGTCTACTAATAAGTGTAGTTAAGTGGAAAAGATATCTTCTTAAAACCTCCATTTCACCACAAGGATTGGTAATAAATCTTTATAGGCAATTATGTATAGTTAAATTATGAAGAGCATTTAAAATAACAGAGGGCACAGCTTGATTAGGTCTTGGGCCTATAAACTCTGAGATACATAAATTTATTTTATCATGAGCAATACCTTTAAAGTGTCGTATCCTTTTTTAATATACTGTCCACATTTTTCATGTTCTCCTATTGAAGCATAAAATTTACTCCACCAATCAACAATTTCTTCCTCCTTAAAGAAAAGCAAATAAAAGACCTTTTTTATTAATCCTTTCTTGTATCATGCTGTACAGCAGAAATAATGAACAATTAAGCAACATAAAAGATAATCTACTCTAAAACTTATTATCAGTTAGGTAATATTAAAGGTTCATCTGAAAGAGAATTAGAATGTAATTATTAAGGCCAAAGTCTCTTACCCAGGATGAGGTATCTAGTCTATAATCCAGCTGTGTTGATAGCCAACAGCCAGCCATCTCCAAGCATGTGATTAAATACTGATAACTAAATACCTGTCTCAAAGGACTAGTTTTGGGAGGTGTGTATATTCCTCTCCTCCACCTTCTGGCAAGGCAGTACAGCCTAAGCACCTAAGGTCTGAATGACTCAAGTCAGAGGATGTGCATGTACACTTTGCTGGTGCAGTCACTGCTTCAGCTGGGAAGGAGAACCACCATCACACCTGGTATTCATTACAGGGATTGCGTGACTGTCAGAGCTACAGAGAACATGTTGAAAACTTTCCCAAGGGATAAATGTGCTAGTTGGTTCCAGCAGTCCTAGTTATTTCAAAACTGCTGCCATGTAATAACGCTGGGACAGACCTGTAACTGCTCTAACTCTACATCATTCCCCTAAATCAGTGATTGCCTGTATTGTAACAGAGTCTTGCAGTTGCAGATCCACCTTAATGTTTACCAAGTGTCACTGAACAGGAGTTGTGAGACTTGCCTGATTAAAAGTAGTACTTCAATAGGCCTCATGACACGCTAGATGCTAGCAATGTATAAATTCCACTAATACAGTATTTCTGTGGGGGTTTTATATATTTAAGTCTGATAATCACTGTTTAACAGAGTGCTGTTGTCTGTGTTCATAGGGATTGCACAATATAATTATTTGCCCCTGAAAACATACTTCCGTTGGTAATGAATAGCATTCATTCACTGTGTAAATTCGATTTTTTTAAGAAAAAGATTCTTTGGACTTAAAGAGAATCTTAAAGTATTGTACAGATTGTTAAAGAGGAGGGCTTGGTTGGTTTTTTGGTTTTGTTGGTTTGGGGCTTTTTTACATCTAGGGCTTCTTATTTCAGTCTTTCCTATTTTTCCTAAATCTACCATTTTACTACTTCACTGTGGGTTTATGTAAAGTATTTTCAGAGATTATTGTTCTCACCCACATGTTTAAAATGCTAATTTAGAGGCAGTATTAATATACTGATCTTCAAATAGAGATCTCATTTACAAGAAAGCAATGTGTAGAGTTTTTAAAGCAGTATACATTACCTTCTCTGTAAGCTGCTCATGAGGATCAAGTCATAAAAAAAGAGCAAAAGAGAAAAAATGGTAAGGATATGATTTGTAGAATTTTACGCAGTTAAACAGGCTTTAAAAGTTTAAGGTTTTGTATGTATGTGAAGTAAGTTACTAACAGTAATTCAGAAATGCTTTTGAAGCTTATTCAAACACCATGTGTTTAACTTTTCTTTTTTTCTGCTGTCAATATGTTCTAGATATTAAACTGGAGCACATATATATAAATTTTGAAAAGCAGATTTTCAGGGCTGTAAAACATTATCACCCTGTGCTTTGTACTTCACATAATAAAGTAAAACTGAGACAAGCTTGTTTTTTCATTGTATCATTGTAGTGTTACAGTCTGGATTCTATTTATTGATTTCCACAGTAGCATCATTCCTTGCTTTCATCTGTGGTGCAGAGAGCACTGGATCTGATTTATTTCAGATGAAAAATGTTTCTAAGAGCTCTTACAAAACTGAACCTATTCCAAACATTCCTTTCCAAACAAATTTCACATACATAAGATTCTAGTGGGTATTTTTCCCGTTTTTCACTATAAATCAATTTGCTAATCCTCAACATCCTTTTTCTTCTCCTATCATTTAACAAGTGTTTTACAGGCTGTGGATTTTTAGGAGTCTGAAAAAAAACTATGAAGAATTATAAAGTACAGTAACAACCAGTATATGTGTGTGTGTATTGATTTATCTATATAAGTGTAAAAACAATAAACAATGTGCACAATCCAAAATGCTTCACCTGTTAAATCACAGATACCACAATTATGACCTGACAGTCCATCAGAGCAAGCATCATGCACCCCATCTGGAAGCCATGATTAGCAAGTGTCATTTGTGCTAGTATGTATTATACCTTTCATTTAAAAGCATTAGCCATGAATTTTTGTGCAAAGCAGAAGAAATATGCAAAACTATTTTATGAATACAAGCCAAATGCATCAATAGGTCAGGACATCACTCTGGTATATCATACTCATTTACTCCCATTTCTGTTCTCTAAGTAATTATCTTGCTGGGATGGTCCAGTATACTGGATTTTACTAGTTCTGTCTAACTTCAAATCAGAAACACAGCATAAGTTTTTCAGATTTGCATAGGACTGGCATTTTCTGAAGGCAGTTGGAGTGATTTTTCTTCTTGGAAACCATATCATTAGTGATTTGCAAAACTTACAGGCAGAATTCATTAGGTAATTTTGAATACTTTACCATATTTAAATTTCACTTTGTTTAAACACTGGTTGATAATGTTGACAATGTGAAGGGTAGCTTGCATAATTATGCAATAATAATTAAAACTCCCAATTTCAAGCCTTTTCATGAAGTAGAACTCTGAATCTTTCATCAAAGCGTAATGTTGAAAGAATTTAAATTAGGGCATATGTTTTGGGTTTGGGGTTTTTTTCCCCCCTTGATATACCTTCAAATGTCTCTTCAAATAATGCACTTGGTAGTTTTAAAAAGAAGAGGTTAAGGAAAAAAACCAAAAACCTTAAGACTTCCTTTAAAAATTCCCAAAGCAAAAAACAGTCTTCAATCTCTGGATATTATTGTTACTGAAAGTGGTAAGCAGGATGTGCTCACAGAATGCCAAAACACAGAATGAAATGCCATATGATAAATTAGAGATTTTGGAGAGAGATATTCACATGGTAAAAACAAGTTAAAGGTTACTGTCCTTTTTAAAATGTAGGAAGTGACTTCTCTGTAGATTGTTATACATGAAGCTTTCGAGACATCAACTTTCAGCTTTTTGAACAATTTGGAATTATGGAAAAAAATTTATAAGATGCAGTGGATGCGCAGAAAAGTTCAGAGTTAGAATTTTACTTATCGTGAAGTTATTTTATTTTCCATGAAGTAGACTTCTAAACAAAGTTTAAATATTAGTAATTCCTGTTGATTTTTGTGCTTTTATCACACAGATTCCAAGTAAGCTGACACACAAAGTAAGTTTTTAGTAGTTCATACATATTGTATGTATACACATAGTAAGACTTTCAGAACAAGGATACCTTAATATTTGTAACTTATCACGCCAGACTTAGGAGCACCATCTCCTCCAAAATCTCTGTGTGGCAGAACTGCCTGGAGAAGGACACCCCATAGCCCCATGACATTGACACTGTGGCCAGCTGCATGCATTAGCTTGGTACATACATACATGCACTGTTGTTGGAGAAGCCATTTTGCTCAGTGCTGTTGACATACTGCTTAAACACTGGAAATTGGAATGTAATTGATGAAATTTGGGTGGACTCGGGGTGTTGTCTGCATAGCACTTACACTTCCCACAGTTGTACTTATTTCAATTTCAACTGTTTTGAATTTTCCTTTCTCTACTATGGATGCTACCACTGTATCTAGAGTTATATTTGGCTTGGGTGATGTCAAAGTAAATGAAATTGTGTTTCATCTCATCTACCATTTAAAATTTTCCCTTTACAGTTCAAACTACAAAATAAAATCAATTTTGCCAGTGACTTTGAAGTGCTAAGGCTTCTTTCTTTTCTAAATACTTTTTCTTAACATTTTTAAAGGAAATAAGAATTCTCTGTACTAGGAATAAAGCACTTACATTAGAAGAGAAAACCTATTTCAGATAAAAGCTAGAGAATGTTCTAAATTAAATATTAAGAACAGTTTACATGTATGATGACAGTAAATTCAAGACCATAGTCTATGATATACTTAAATTAGAGTCTGAATATCATGACTTCAAGATACAGAAGAAGAAATGAAGGAAGAACAATGCAATCATTAATATACTCAAATAGCAGTGAGAGTTGAAAAGGCTAAATTTAGTACTATTTACTTTGGGACCTCTGTACTAAAGTTTTCTGCATTTTCAAAAGTCAAAATTGTGGATTAAGAGCCTTCAAAATTACTATACATTATAGTGCTTCCTTTAACGCAACAGGCCATCAGAAATTTATGCAAACATGTTCTAGGCAAGAAAAACATTTTATAGTTCTAAGAGAATTGAAAATTTTTCCTTGAAAATGCACTGTCAGGATTTTGTCTTCACTAATGTTTCAACTCGAGTAAAATTCTGTAAGCTAAATTATTTTTTACCTGGCAAGTAAAACTGTATTGTGGTGGTCCCAAAAGAATCAGGGCAGTAAAGAGATTCACAAGGCACAGCAGAAAACGAAAGAAGAGAAGTGTTAGTGCAGATAAAGTTGTTTCACTGGTATTGGGTTTGAGTGACTTCAGGGTAAGAGAGGCAAAGTCACGACTGTGACAAAATGAACGGCTGAAGGTCTGTATCCACCAAAGCACACACCTCCTTACACCTCCTTTATCTAGACCTGCTCACTCTGTGCAAGACCAGGCTCCTCTAACCACCATTAGTGGGCAACTGCTAACGTTCTATCATGTGCTTTCAGGAGCTATTCAACATGTGAATTAATTCTTAAGCTACTGGGTGAACTTTACCAAGCACAAAATGTTATAGTTTGATGTTTACTATATGAAAGCAAAGGTTACAATAATTAACATATTTCCTTTGCTTTCCTGTCACAAAGTACCTTCGTTCCATCTGGCTTTCCAGAAGGTTGCATATGTTTCTGACAATTTTGCTGTCTAGATAGTTTCTCAGAAATCACAGATCTGAAGAAGAAAGTCAAGCATCAAATTTCAAAGATTACCTGAGCTGTTAGCAGTGGCTGTGTGTCTTCCATATCAATTATGGTATCCTGGCGAGGTGCAGCAGAGAGCAGGCTAACTGTAAGCCAAAGGTTTTATTAAGGCAATATGGTGTTAGAAAAATATCTTACTAAACAGTTTCATCAGATTTGACATCCAAACAGTTACAGAAGATGTAAAATAATGAATTGGTTGTACGTTTGATCCTCCAAAGGAAGCAATTAGTTGCCTTTTTTTGATAAAGCCCCACAATATATTTTTGTGTAAGACACAGAAACATTTCTCAAATATATAGATTTTTTTTAAAAAAGAGGAAAACTTGGAAAAAATATAGAGGAAAATGTCAGTATTGTATTTAGAGCATTCTTGCTGGAATCCTGAATTGTTACTTTGGTACCATTGCAGGGGAAACATGCAGGTAGTTAAATTCCAAGTTGACACAAAAGAGGAACTTCAGGAAACTAGAACAAGTATGAGAGTGGACTTGCCTTCTCTTATGCTCCACAGAATATTGCACTAATTAATACTCTGGTTTACACTTTTTTCTTTCAGACAACATTATCACCAAATAGGGGCACAACATGAGGTGGCTATTCATCAGCACAGCATGCAGAGTAAACACTGAAGGTAGGTAATTCTAGTATCTCCTAAGAAAGCAGAACTTTTCATTTTCCAGCTTTCTACCTTTCAGCTGTGGTGCAATGTCCTCCTTAGTGGCGTAGGGGTCACAGCGAAAGCTTTCCAGTAAATCAATAGTACACTGTCCCACAATGGGCTTCCGTCCAAACGGTCTGTGGTCTATTACTTTAATAACAAGAGATGGACTGTATAACTCCTCTTTTGGCAAAAGCTAAAAATAAAAGATCACAGTTTTTTTGTAATGCAAACAGAAGAAAAATGAAGAATAAAGATTCCCCCCCTAAATCAGAGCTGTTCCTTCATTTATTTAATTTGGAACTTCTATTGGCTGCATGATGAATGAAAACGTATAACCTTATATTATGAACTAATAAAAATCAGTAAGAATAATTTTAATTGCCCCAAGTCTTGAATTTTCTTGACTCTTGCACAATTTCCATTATAGCAGTAGGAAAGTAGTCACACATCTACAGGTAAATTAATGCCTTTTTGAATAAAAAAGTATACCTATTGCACTGGATTGTGCATATAAAATTGTACAACTTATGAGTGACTGTACAGACATGTTTACATGGTCTTTACTAGAGTTTTCAGGCTCATAAATTTCTTCTGGTAAGTCAAAAACATATGTGTGAGTTTTTCTATTCAGAACAAATCCCTGACCTTTAAAACTATGGAATAACTTATTTTGCTATAGATAGCTGATACACAGTTTTTTGTAACGTACAACTCTCATGAAGAGAACAGAAGATGGAAAATTTGGTGTCTTTTTGAGGTTTTTGATCACCACAGATTCCACCATTTCACCCCCACATTCCACAATGAGACTTGGAGACATAACAGGTGCCAGTTGGTAGTTTTTCATGTTTCGCAACCCCCAAGCCAGAATCTGTAAAATAAAATCCAATACAACAAAAATGGGAAGAGATATCAATATGCTTAATATAATACTCAAAAAATGGGAAAGAAGAAATAAAGTCTTTTAAATAATAAAATGTGACTGGCAAAATATTTCAAGGTTCTGGTTCTAGGAAAGTTCAAGGAAACAGTGAAATTCCAAAACACTTAAAGAAGAGACTCCCCCATATTTCTCACTATGAATTTTTTTGGTTTCTTTAAGCAAATACACAAGCTGCCTGGAGGATGAGATGACTGTACTTGTACTCAGTTTAAGAGTAAGCCGTACCTCAACAGCAGTGAGTTGAACTACTGGTCTGATTCCTTGAGGTACCATGTAAAGCTTTGGAGCTCTTTGTGATGGAAGAATTGGAAGGTTGACACCACCCTATTAAGAAATAAACATGAGCATTAGTTTTTCTCATCTTCCTTAGAAGATGAATACCTTGGAAGCATTAAGATAGTTCTTCACATAATGTCTCATAATGTTTGAAAAGATATATATTGTACTGTATTATATTACTTATACACACAAAAGAGAAACATATACCTTGTCTCTCAAAATAAGTTCTGCAGCAAAAAGAATGTCTCCACTAGCTTTGCCATTATTTGTTACAGGATACCAGAGCAGTTTTGGTGTGATGTCCTCTTCCGGGATTAACTTGACCATGGGAGAACAAACACTTCTTCCAAGGAATTCATCTTTACCCTGCAACCAAAAACAGCAATCACATACATTAATATATTCTCAACTAATATAAATAAATAAAAAAGCAATCTAGGTAAAAAATTTTCACCTACCACTTGGTCACTGTCAAAAAGTTCAATAACAACACTAGGTGGGTTTTGGGCTACTGTCTGTGGGTGCCCATAGATCTCAATTTCATTAAATATGAGAGTTTGGTCCCATGTAGGATTTAGAGTCGAATGAATGATCTCAGTCGTTTTGCTTTGATGGAGGAAAGAAACGTGAGCATACGGATCTGAAATATCATATAAAGATTAAAAGCACAGAGTTACAGATGAACAAAACCCCATCAAGCCATGAGGCACACAAGCGCAATTTTTATCAGATATAGTATGTGATTTTTCTTTTGTCATTACCAGTTCTAAACCATTCTATGTAAAACAAAAACAAGCACATATATATGACTTATATTTAATACAGCAATTTCCACTTGATTACGAAATCGCTTCCTTTATACAAGTCTTGATTAATAGAGTAATAAATGAAAATGATAAAACATCTTACAAATCAGAAAGGGAATGTGAAAGCTAAAATGAAACACTGTCTATACTAATCTCTTAAATCTTCTCCATAGAAACTCCTTTTTGTTGCCTCAATTGACATACAGCATCATAAATAATACAAAGAAATAATTCTAGCTCTGACTAGCTGCCAAACAACAAATTCTCCCAGGCTATATTGCTTAGATCAAGCTTTGGTTTCAAACATGCTTATTTACAGCAACCTCTTCTTGGGAAACAGCGGAATGATTAAAGTGGTCTAGGCCCAGTGTCTGGCAGGTCTTTAAATCACCAAGAGCTCTGTACAAAGTATCTGATGACGGTCATTAACTTTTCCTGTACAAATTGCAATTACTAAGGACTAAAGGCAATTTTAAAGGTTATCTTTAGGTCAGTTTCAATAGCTTCTGACTAGGTACCTGATCAGAGTTTTACAAAATTTGGCTAATTCTTCAAGCTTATTTTAGAGGAAAACAAAATGTAGATGAGCTAGTTTATATATTACTGCATCTGAGGTGCCTGTCCTGAATTGCACATATGCAAATTAGAGGCATTTATTATTGCTTGTTTGCACTGCTTTTAAGCACTGCATAGTGAAGTAAAACCAAATACACACAGGCAGTTGTACAAAACCCTCCTCATTTCAGAAAACAGCAGTAAAACATGTATAGTACTATATTTTCTGTTAGAAATGCATTGCACTTACTCAATTATTACTTAAAACAGGAAGAAAAAGAAGGATGCAAATGGAGGATAATGGGGAAAGAAAATTCATTTCAGCTTTCTCTTTTGTGGAACTTCCTTAAAGGAAGTGTAAAATCATATTCCTACAGAATCTAAATTCAATTTGCTCTCTGACTTCCTAGTGAAATTTCAATCTGAATTAGCAAAAATTGAATACTTGATAAACCTGGGTATTAGTCTGACCACAAAGATGACAAATAGATACAACACTGCTGGAATACCTAAGAGCTGTAAATGAAAAAGCAAAACAAACAAAATCCATGCTTATTAGTAAGGCACAGTGCAGTTCTTCTACAAATTCATCTTCTTAATGAATTAATAAAAGCACTGAACACTGAGTGGCAGTTGGTGATGTAACAGCCATCCAGCTTTCTTCATCCTTGCTTTTGTGCAAGCTTCCTGCACAAAAAGCTGCATGTAGGCTTTGGTTAGAAGGAGAAACTAAAGCAAAAGGAAGGGGCTGGTCATGGGAAATTCAGACCTTATTTAAAGTCCCATTCCCTCACTGAGAATTCACTGGCAGCAACAGTTACTGCACATATAGAGCACTGCATTTTTGGCAACTTCTGGGGCAGTACTAACCAAATTGGGACCATATGTAATAAAGCTGAGACTTTCTTTATGGCACAGTTTCAGTAGCTGGGACCTACACACAGACCTTAAGGAGTTAAGACATTCCACAACTAAATCAAGTTACTGGTTAATGGCAAAAGGATTTTTCCATACCTGAAAAACTGTCTTTGTCTAAAGCCATGAGATTTCTTGCTTGGTAGACGTAACAGCGAAGGTGGTAAGTATATACTCCTGTACCAAATAAATAAAACCATTTTAGCTGCACTATACAGCCTTCTTTTCTGTAATGAAGATAGGTTGAGTTTATAAAAATGCTTACACATTTTAACACAAGCACTGTAGTAACATTTTTGTTTTTCTTTTAACAAGTGTATTAATACCAATAAGCACCATATGATCATCTAAAAATCTTCCTACTCAAAAAATTCCTGTTTGAAACAGCGTGACAATCTAGCTTATCCGAACAGAATGAGGAATAGCATTCCTGTGCTTAAGCATTCAATACAGAACTTCCAGGGACCTGAGTGTTTCACATTTTTAGCCCTTAGCTCTAGAAAATTATTTCAATTGCAACTCTGTCTCTTGAACCAAAAGATTAAAAAAACCCACAAAACACTGGGTAAGGTGGAATAACTTAAAAAGAAGATGTGAGAGGTGCCCAAACCCAAGACAACATGTGGCTCCATTACTACAGCTTTTCTTTAAAAAACATGACCTCTAACCCCTTCAGCCCTTGAAAAGATCTGAGCCACTCACAGCTTCGTTGAGCTCTGGCAGCAGAAGGTGCCATTTTTCTCCAACTGTGGTAATTATTAAAAAACCCCTGCAATTAATGTTCCTCAGGTTCTGAAAGATTTAAGATTTAGGCACCCATTCTCAGCAGGGAGATCAAGTTCTGCAGAGTACAAATAAAGACAAGTGTTGCAGTCAGAGCTCCTCAAAAAGTTTCTTAAGTCTCAGGATTGGCCTCTGTTCCTGTTAACTGGCACTGGTGGCTCCCGTCTCAGTGTCCCTGCTTTTGTGAATCACATTACAGTGATTACAAGGCATTTAAAACCAATCCAGGTTGGCAAAGTTACAGTTTTGTTCACTTTGCCAACTCAACTACATGGTACTGCTTCCTCTGGGTCAGGCATTGTCAGACCCTGCACTGAGCTGGTTAAGTGAGCTAAAACAACAAAAAAATAACTGTACATACATCTTTTCTGTTGCATTAGCTCCCTGCATGGCCACGGAGGGACCCCAATGCTAAAAATGCACCATTTAAGAGCCTAACTTCAGGTGCTGCAACAGTTAGCTTTAGAATTCCTGTCCCATACAGGTTTTAAAAATGTCTGACAGTGAACCAAAATGACTAACTGTATTTTTTCTTTTAATAACGTAAATAGGGTCCAATCAGGAATCCAGTAGTAATTTTAACAAAAGACATAAAACACAAAGAATTATGATTCTCATTGAAACCAGGGACATGATTTTTAAGAAAGGAATTGTTAAAGAACCTACTGTCAAAGTAGCAGGAAACAAGTGGTGTATTGGCACCAAACACCTTTGTAGCTGACTCTTTGGTTTTATCCAAACTCTTCCCTTCTCCATCATCAACACTGGTGTCTGCTCCCTGAAGTTATATACAAAAATCAAAAAGTTATCGAGTATTTACAAACACAGAAGGAATCTGAGAAAAAGAGGCTGTGTGTGTGAATGTATGGGTTTCAGTCTCTCCTCCAGGACAAGGAGAAATTTAGTTCTGTGAGTAAATGTACTTTGAAAGATGTTTACTCATGTCCAGAGGTCATTTCTGTTGCCATTGAGGCTGTGCAGAAATCATATCCTGTCATTTCACCTGACTTCCAGGATGTGTTTTTCCTGGAGTGACACTAGCTGCCTCTGAGCTCGGCCTGAAGGAGAGGTTGCAGGTGTTGTGCAGAGAGCTGCTCTAATGCTTTATCCCAGCTATAGCCCAGGAAGTACTCTCATAAGCAAAACTCAAACAGGAATTATTGAACTCTGTGAAACCAAATTAAGTGGAGAAAGGACATGCTATCAGTGAATCCTTGGTCCACATTTGATGTAAAAAAGAGAAACAAACCAAGAAAAAGTGCAAACTTTTGTTAATGCTATACAATCAGACTCAGAACCATTACATATTTTAAAAAAACCCAAAGTAGCTTTCACACATTCTTTGCTACAATTTGTATTTTGGTAAATGGAGCTCATCTGTGCAGCTGTGTAACCTGAAAACTTGAGGAATTATTACATTCTAGTCATCTATTTGTGACATATGACATTGTGGCTTCTCCAACATTTGCTATCCTTTCTTGTTTGTTTTGGTTGCTTATACATGCAAATACTAACCAGGGGCACCTATTTCAGTGCCTGTTGTTTGCTGTGCTGATGTTAATACATATAAATTACGTGCATGAAAAGCTTGAGCTATCTTTTCACTTTATAGAAGGCTCATCTGGTAATTTGGTCTTTTGCTCTAGATCTCATGTAATGCAATAAAAATAATTTGAAAAATAAAGTAATAAACAAGATCAAAAGGTAATATAAAATATAATCTATATATAATACCTAATATTTTTAATGCATTATTAAAAAATTAAAAAAATTACTCATACAAGAGTCTCTACTCCACTTTCATGGTCCCTTCCTATTTAAACAATAGAAACTGTGTTAGTTTCTTAGTTATGTATCAATCTAACAATTGATGGACTAGAATGACTGATATACTTGTTTATTTACTGTGAATTAACAGTTTGATCTTTGAAAGACTTTTTTGGATACTGTGTCCCTTACCAAAGCACCTTCAAGTTTAAAGATAGCTGCAGCACCGTGTGTGTCTGAGGGAGCCATCTTCCGCCTCCATCGTCTTCGACGGAAAGTATCGGAGCTGCGTTGTTTCCCGTGAAATTTCCAGCCAATCAGGGAAGCATATTCCCACCCTTCTTGATCTTCATATGATGCCATTCCCTAGAAGACATTAATTGCTGGTATCCAGTGTTGTAGGACGGTAATGAAAAAAAAGCAGCGCTTGCCCTGGCAGGCCTAAAATTCCCCTCATAAATCAAAGCCAGCGACAACAATTTACAAAAAAATAAAGAAAAGGAATAGAATGAAAAACTAAAAGGTTGTTCTAGATTTTTTTTTTATTGTTTGGTATTATACTTTTTTCTTTACTCCAAAAATGAGAAATTCATGCAGATTTAAAAAAAAAAAAAAAAACACCTCAACCTGTTAAAATGTGCAAATCCCTGAGTGGATCTCTCTTTTGCTCACCCTTCCTGCTGTTACTCCTTCAGATGCATCCCTCCTACGTTTCCGCACCATTCTCCGTCGGCGATGTGTGTGGTACATTTTCTCTGCAGCAACCCACGACTTGGGCTTAGTGTCTGGAGGAATGGTAATTCCATATTCCCATCCTAAAACAAGAATTGATTAGTTGCTATATTTTCAGAAATACAAGCAACGTGCAAAGAAGAAAAGCATAGGAAGTAGAGTGACTGTACCAATGGAGAATGATGCTTTATCACACAAGACTACTCAGCATTGCAGACCCTAAACATCCAATACCCAGGGGCAACTGATGGCATGCTAAGCATTAGAACAGACAATACATTTCAAGTTCTTTTCTTTGCATTCTTGGTTTTTTTCAAATGTTGACATCACATTTTCATACTTCATCACAGAAAAAACTCATTCTTAATTTTAAATAAGAGTTGAATGTTCTGTGTACTCTTGTAATTCCAGCAGCTTGGCATTTAAAGGAACAGCAACTATATGAACTCTGATCATAAAACTTTAAGAACTGGTAAACCCGTTACTGTATTTTGGCTCTATGTATTGTAATTCAGTGGCCAATTTTCTAGGACTCAGGCTTTAATTTAAATTCATCTCATTAAAAAGTTACTGCAGACACCTAACAGAGACTCCAGTTAAGAGAGATATCAACAGTCTAAGATAAATAAAAGATTTCTTTTCCTATCCTAATAGTTAGCCATTTCACTTACATTTAAAAGCAGTAACTATTTGAGAGTTTTCAGCTGTTTTAGAACAAATAAAAATTCATTACAGTTTTGCAAAATTCTGGACTTTCCAGAATCTCCCAAGATCTTCCCTTTTGTCTTCATTATTCATTTTGTTCTCAAACCATCAAATCAATGTCCTGTAAACACTTTGCTATGATACATTGACTGCTTTTTCCTATTGCCGTAGAGTCCAAATTATGGTCTTATGAGGTTGTTTACATCACAGCTTTCTAAGCTGGTAACAGTTTTAATTTAGTGTAAGTGGAAGTAACACTAGGAAAAATGGTGGACTTAGAATTTTTTCTAACCTGATCAGGTTAGTAGTACATCTAATCTGAAAAACTGTCCAGCAGCACCTTCCATTCAGAAAAAAATTTTGAAGTCTTTTTTCCTTTCAGAATTGCCTAAGAATCAGCTACATACTGTCCTTTTCATCCTGGTCAGTCCTGCATGGCTCTCCTCCCACACACATTCAGTGCATTTATTTTGCTCTCAGAAATATAGGAATCCTTCACACACTTGTGTTTGGTGTGTGACCAACACAAACAGTTCTTCACTTCTTTTAGTCCCCAGATCTCCTGATTCACTTCTTAGCATTGTCTGGTGACTCATCCCACGGCTAAAGGTTCCCAAGTAAATTACAGAAAGATCCAAATCTAGCTCTGCCACATATTCTCAGTGCGTATCTCAAGCTTTTGACTTCTCTAAAAAAACCTACCAATCCATGTCTTATGGGCCCAATTCTAACCACCAGACTTGTGAAAAATGTTTTGGAAACTTATTTCAAATAAGGATGGGTTCTATTTCCAAGCCCGCTGTTTACACATACAGCTTTCTCAAATTAAACCTCTCATGTTAATAGACTGTTGTTTACATTAGCCTTCATTTTTTTTAAGTTGTCAAAGCTTTTGGCTCAAAATTGTCATCTGGTGCTGCAGTTAAGACTAATGTACAGCTTCTTAGAC
This sequence comes from Scytalopus superciliaris, assembly GCA_013400415.1. Classification (NCBI taxonomy): domain Eukaryota; kingdom Metazoa; phylum Chordata; class Aves; order Passeriformes; family Rhinocryptidae; genus Scytalopus; species Scytalopus superciliaris. Next base: position 1,614,033 of record VXBX01009921.1, read on the forward strand.
TATGGGATTCTCTAGCAGGTACTTAAAAATGCACTTACCACATACCCTGTGCAAAATACCTTTTGATCTCAGGAAGTCTCCAGGAAAATGGTGAGTTTGATGGAACAGTGATTAAAATGGGTATAGAAACAGATGCAGACAGTGAACACTTTCTCAATGTCATTTTATCTGATTCCTTAAGCAACTATTATCCAAATATTTCCTTGATAGGTTTCCATAGGGCAACCATGCCCAGCATATTGCTACAGTCTTGGCATGCATCCTCCTTCCATACCAACTACAGCAGATTGTCCTAATAATTAGCAGATAAACAGTAAATCTTACCATTCTCATCCACTGCTCGATTTAAATCAGATTTCCAAGCATCATCTTCCCACATCCATCCAACAGGACACGTGAACTCGCGTGGGGGTGGAGCTTTTTCTCCATTCTTTTATGTATGGAAAACACAACAGTTCTGTGCATTAATAGAGCAAATACACTGTGTAGCAAAACCTAGAACTCCTTCTCTTAAACCTTTACTTATTCAGTAAAAACTAAGTCTCACCACATCTGTGTAACTCTCTTCAGATGCTTTCCATTCCCCTCCAGGATAGCGACTCTCATTTTCATACACTTCATCAGTGAACTCAGTATGACCAGCATCAGCTTCAGTCAACAAACTGCACATCCAAAACAAATATAATAATAAATCAAACATATTTTAGTTCACTACAGAGAAACACAGAAAGTACAGAATGTGCACACAAGGTGGTTTTCTGCATTGTCCATGTATATGAGGGACGCTTTTTTCCTTGGAATGTCTTTCTAAAACTGAAGCAACTCCAGTAGTAGTAAGCAACAGGAGGAACATTACACATAAATATGAGTGACTAGGAGGAATATTTTAACTACTGCGCTATTCAGGATCTGCTTTCAAAATATGTCCTCTTGGAAAACGAAAAAACAACATATTTAAGTGCAGGAAACCCTAGACTGTGTATGACACATGCATCTCTAAAATGCATACATCTATTCATACATGCATCAAAATTTGGCAATGCACTTAATTTTGTTTCCCTTTATGCTGTTGACAAGCAATCAGTTGGCTAATATTTTCTAATTTGCAAATAAGAGAACATTAAATCAGACAAAAGCCTTTTAATCTCCCACAGTGGTTCACTGCAGTTCAGAAGGCACTGGAGTGTGTTCTATACTGCCATTTGCTGGCCAGAGGCAGGCAGATCTTCTCCCAATAAACAGATGCATGGCAAAACCATGCATTTCAACAGGAGGGGTTTTACCATTATCTGAGAAAATATCTCCATGTTATTGCTTTTCCTCATGTCAGACTATTCACTGAAATAAATACTATTAATTTAATACGAAAAACCTCATCCATTCATACACATAACTGACAAAATTCTAAAACTGATCAAATAATAGCAGGTTTTTTTCTGCATGGTTATTCGACAACAATAGTGCTGTACTTTTTACCATCAAAACACAAGAATTTAAAATGGTACAAATACTTTCTTTTAAGAAAAAAGAAAATAGTCTCTTTCTCATGCTTATGAAACAAATGTTTATGAAACAAATCATGTACGCAGTCTGGTTTAAAGTGTGGCAACACAGCTGAACTGGCCCAACTCCAGAGCTGAAAACCTCTGGCAGAGCAAGACTGAGTCTGCTAGAGCTGGAGAGAACTGACATCTCATGCATTTGGTCTGCCAGGGGAAGAGCTGTCATATGGCACCACAGCCTTAGAATCTGGAAAGAACCCCTGCCTTGAGTCAGTTTGAGAAATAACCTATGTCAGTTGTTTGACAATGTCAGCGGAATTTCTCAACATTTAATGAAATAAACACAAAAACCAACCAGTGTATGTGAACCACCACACAAATGCTGTAATGGTGTTGCTACAACATGAACTGCAACTTTATATCAGGTGTCCAGGTTAAGTTTCTATCCGGAAAAGATCCAGCAATCCAAGGGTCTTGTCTGAAACGATCACAGCAGGATCTCTGAATCTCACACAGACCCACACAAACCTCAAGGCAGCTTTCCAGGCACAAAATACTATTATTCCTTTTTTAAAAGATGAAGCACTGAGACCCAGAGAATACAAGCAATACAGCCCTCATAACGTGGGGACTGCTAAACCATAAGCTAATTCCTAGGAAAGGGATGCATTCTTTCTGTTGCTTGTTTTATTTTACTTTTGAAAGAAGGTAACATTAATTTTAGCATTATTAACTACCCTTGGCTATCGGCTGGTTTTTTCTGTCCTGGAATGTTCAACTTAAAATCTCTTTCTCAGCCAAGAAAACAGAGAGGAGCTTTTAGTCTACAAATGCCTTTATCGCTGCCTGCATAAAACAAAAAGAAAATCTGACCTTCTTTCAGGATCGACCATCCATTCTCCTTCCCACTCCCAGCCCTTTGGGGGTAGAAAATACTCTTTTTTCAGTTTGATTTTTCCTGTGACATCAGAAAACTTGTGGCGACCAACAAGTCCTGAGGTACCCCACTTTCCAAAAAGGAAAGCCTGATTTTCATACTGTGTGGGAAGAAAGAAAAAATCAAATTATTACTGAGGAATAATAAACAGATACTTATGTAAATTTTACAAATGAAACATTATACTATACATTTCCTTTCTCTGAAATTAAGTACTCCCTTTCCCCATTACTCTGCAATGTCATCATTAATTTCTTTCATTTTCTTCTATGCTGCCTGGTAAACAACAAGTCTACTGCTAAACTAATCTTCTCAATTGAATGCTTCTCTACAACTACATTTAAGTTACCTCAAAACTAAGACCCTGTTAAATAAAATTTTCTTACATTATTCAAACAAGTTCCTTCTGTTCCTTAAATGCACGACTGTGTCATTCTTTTATGTCTCAAATCTCCTCCTATTCAAGATCTCTTATTTTGTAACATGGAAAACTGAATTAAAGTCTTATCATTGTAGCTACCAGGGGCATGATTCTGATGTCAGCCCAGTTTATATAGTCTACTTTCCTTCCTGAGATTATTTGTAATTTATGATGGTCTTGAGTTTTCTGTTCTTATTCCTGTAAAAAATAAGATATTCCAACAGTCTCTTAAACTCTGCTTAAATAATGGCTTTGAATTTCCATTGCTTCAAACAACTTACTACAGCACTACTAAATATTTAAGCATAGTTTCAAGGGTGACACCATTGTAAAAATGTCTTGCTTCATTAGCTGTTTTACTGATATTGGATTATATGCACCATTAGGTGATGTGGCATATAAAAGACACCTGCTGCTTACCATTACCATTCAAAATCTCTATTATAAGTTGTGGGACTATTTCAAGCATTTTTATCCTGAATTTGTTAACTTTTACCTTTGAAATGTTATCATATTATAGCCTTTTGTCAGCAAAATCTACAGGTTTTGACCAGTTTTCCTGTAGCAGTAAATTTCCCACTGCTACAAAAGAACCACTATTAAGCAAACCTACTGTATTCAAGTATAATTTGTAGAAGTGAAGAAGCAATTAAAAAAAAAGGGTTATTCACATGCCAAGACATAATGGTCTAGGATCCCAATCTTAATTACACTGATAAAAATCTAAAATAAATGTCTTTGAAATCACTGGAATTAACCAGATTTGTACCTGATTAACCAGTTCAGAATCTGGTCTGCTGAAGTTCACACAGGCACAATAGACTTGATCATTAATTGCCTTGAATGGGGTCTACATGTTACAACAAACACTGCTCTACCCTTCTGTTCAGAAAAGAAATTCAAGAGAGCTCCAACTGCATTGAATTCCTAACACTCACATCCAAGTTTAAAGCAAGAAAGCAATGATGGACATACCATTTCTGCAAAAACACTGAATGTTCCCTCTGCAAAGCTATTAAACTTCTTTTCAACTGCACTGAGCCCAAGCCAAATGTTAATTCGTAACTCTGCAGGCATTTTGACATCTTTGGTCTTGTCCTGTGGGTACTGGCACACAAACAAAAATGTTATTCTTTGTTATGTTATGCAGGTATTGTAGATTTCAGTAAAATATATACAATAATATAGAGATATGAGTAATAATACATGATTTATCTCTTCCTGTACCGCTTTTTCTCAAAAGCCAGTAATAAACAGTTCAGGAAGGAAACATTCCTTAAATAATACCTGCCTAGGGCATGTAAAAATCAAACACAGTAATAGTAGTATCATCCCTGTTCCTGTATATTCTCTCCCAAGTTTCATTCAACGATGAGTTTTTAATTTTGACAGTAACTTCAATGTTGATGTTGGAGTTTCTTGCCAGGAGACTCTGGAAATGCAGAGGTGAGTTGGGATGGTTCACTAAATGCAGAATCAATGCATGATAAGGGGGCTTGCATAAAACCATGAAGGTGCAGGCTTGTCAGCATCAAAGCATTAATCAATATATCTGCTATTACATTGAAAAACTCTCTAAGTGCTATTGTTTTACAGTCAGATTGCTGCTTTGCCTGATTAAGTTTGTTTCAACTGAAGATAAGATAAACTTAAATGGAAAAGGCATTCCTATTCAAGAGTGAGACTCAGTTCAGAGCGACATAACTTCTGGGTGTAGACATGTTCGGTATTACTTGCAGAAAACCACTCAAAACTTGAATGGGTTTTTTGAACTTCTCTGACTTACACTTATTCCCTCTGAAAGTCTCCATTCATGTCCAACCTGAAAATACCAACTTCAGCAACACTTTAAAAGTCCTATCACAAGGTTGAGCTTCTTCAAAATATCACAGAAATTGTAAATTCATTGTTCATAGTTTATCTGCATGTTTCATGATCATGTCACAAGGCATCTCAGTTTAGCAAGGTAGTTATTTCTTAAGAAGAAAAAAAAAGTACCTTTAAAAAGATTGTTTGGGTCTTTCCACAGTATTTACCAGAAGATTCAGGGCTTGTTGTAGAATACAGCACTTGGTGTGCAGGAACACGAGCATAAGCCAGTCTTTTCTCCCCTCGGATCATCCATATGATTACATCAGGCATACTGTTTTGTGGCTGCAGATTATTTGTGGGGAAAGCAAAACAGAAACATAAATTAAGATTTATGTCAAAGGATTTATCACTAAGAATCAACAATTACCACGAGTTTATTACAGAGGAAATTGTTTTACTTTTCAAGTAAAGCAATACATAATTCCAAAAGAATCATAAAAAATACCACTGAAATTTTTAGAAGGCAAGTAAGTTTTATTAAAAAAACAGTTCTGATGTATTTTCTAAATTTTTCTAGAGACATTTTGTATCTCAGTCCCTTTATGGCATCTATAGTGACTGATCCCAAATGCTAATGCAGAGCACAAGCAACAAATCAAAAATTTCTACAATGTTGTGAAAATCAATTATGAGATAGCAGAGATGAAAATAGGAAATGTTGCTGAAAATTTAAAAACCACAGAAACAGATTTAACTCTGTTAGAAGTTGACTACTATGGCTAACAAGCTGTGGAAATACAACATATACTCTGCAGTCCCTGAACCAGCAATGTGACTTGAAATTCTGGAAGAAAGGAAAGGACAAAATAGAATCACTTTAAAAAGAATAGTCTATTCCATAAATCACAGAGTGGTCATTATCCAACACACAATCTCAGTGAAGACAGGTAACATATGAGAATGTTATGTTTAAGTAAATCTTAATTACAGAAGGGAACACATTTACTTTCACAGCATCTAAAATTACTGTTCTAAGGAGAGTGGACATTGCCTGATCAGCAGTGAGCTTTACACCCATCTGTGTTAGACAGGTTTTGCTAAACTAACTGAATCACCAGGATTATGTAGCACTGACCTCTTCACTCAGCTGCAGTAATTTATCCAACCAATCCTCAATTTCTGTCAGAGTGGCTTTCACATCAGTAGCTTCATTCCTCATCCTTGCTGCTGCTTCTCCAATCTGTTTGAGAGACTTGAGGCGCAGTTTTTCTATCTGAGTGTCAAGGACTGTAATATTAGATTTGCCTTCTATGAGGGGAAATGGTTTACTGAAAAGAGAATATTAATTATGGTTAATAATCTAAGTGAATTTTATTTATCCACACACTAAATACAGACATGCAAGCAGTGGCAAGATATTGAGTGCCACTTTCTCCTGTTACTAAAAACCACTGGAGCAGTGCTATAGCATCTGTTTTTGCAGAGATTTCCACCTGACAAAGTGTTTACAGTAAGCAAGGGAAATGCTGTACTTAAATATACAAGCACTGAGGTAGAACAGCTTAATATGTGTGCCTTACTGTAATTGCTGCTAACCAAACCAAGCAAAATCCACTTCCCTATATATTCGCATTATAAAATTATTGTCTCAGAATGTGTATCTCAGAAACGAAAGCAGTGCCTTCAGACCAAGATTACTTCCTTTTCTTCACTGGAAATTGTAAATTCTCAGAAAATCAATTCACAAATACGGCTTGTGTCTATGACTAGACTTATCTAACTCTGGCATGAAAACATCAACAAACTCTAAAAGAAATCCATGACATAGAACTTCTGAGTCACCAGAGGGCAGAGTCACCATAGAGCCATAGAATATCTTGAACTGGAAGGGATCCACAAGGAGTCTCAGCTCTGCACAGGACAACCCCCAAAAAATCATACCACGTGTCTCAGAGCATTGTCCAATTATACAGCATCAAAGCAAAACCAAGTTTTTTTTAGTTGGAGAAAGTTTGAGGAAAAGGCAGCTTTTCAAACACCAATGACTGTATCCCTTTAACAGAGTTCATTAAGAGGTCTTTAATATGATACTTTAGAGAAAGTGTAAACATGTCCAAAGACACTGCCTAGGTTGAAAAGACTGACTCTTCTTCAACCTACTTTTAATGATATGATATGCACTTCTAAGGGTTTTGATTCTGTAACTTCATACTGACTATTGTGCTTTCCCCTACAGTTAGTTCTACTAATCTGAATGCAAGTGCTGTCTGCCCTGGATGCAAGTACTTTGATATAAATCAAATGTACCAGATCAGAACTTCCAGAAAGTAACCACATTTTCAGTTTAAGCATCGCACTGAAAACTGTCTCAAACTTCTAACTCATTTAAACTTTAGCACGAAAAGAAAAAATCTTCTATGAATTCAACACAGAGAATTGTATCTTTGACAGAGCTTTTGTGAGTTTGCTGAAAAAACCCCATTGTATCCCATGAACAACAGGAAGCTCATTTGGTGGATATATCCAGGTCCTATTGCTCCACAATTGTTGAGTGATACTTTATAAAATAATGGACAGAATTAATAACAGTGCAGATATGTGTCAGGACTATGAGCTGACCTGAAGTTCCCACACTCACTAGATGGCTCCATGTGACAACAGTCTGCCCTTCACATTTTGCTTTTGTAGAGCACGTCAGCTCTTTCTGCCTTCTTCCAGCTCACAGCAGGTAATTCTGTGAAGTTATTAGTTTGTATTTCGGCATGAACTTCCTATCATATAATTCTTTGTTAGTATATACTGATCTCCACTGTTTGCTTTTTCCACTTTTATATTGGCTCTACAACCTGATGAATGTTCTTTCATGTTCTCTGTTGTTTCCTCTTATGAGTAATAACTGCTCTGTCATTCTTCTTTTCCTTTTCCTGTGATGCTTCATCGCCCACTTGTTTACTCTCCCTATCTCAGTATATCATTCTGTTAATGTCTCTTTCTCATACAATTCCCTCCTCTCTATTTAGAAGATACTCTCTTTCAAAACCCTAAATGCTGACTTCTATTGCCTTCTCTGAACACTCCCATACATACAAGCATGTTGACAACAGACTTACTCAAAAATTAAATCTTTATAGCCCTTAGTGTCCCTTAGCTATCAACTTTTTTATTTTGGGCTTACCAGCAAATCACAGAATTTCTTCCCTCTTCAGTTTCAAAAATAACATTGAAACATGGGTAAACCAACATCAGGAATTTTAAAGAAGGCAGGATGGTATAAAGACAGCAGACAGCTCTAATTTCCCATTTTCAGAACAGTCCTGCCTTACATTTTTTCCAAGAGATAATGTTTTATCACTGCCAGTAATAAAACTACCCTGAGATAAAGGAGAATTACAAAACTAAATGGTTTACTTCACTGGCAATATCCATGATGTTTTACTACTCTTGGAGATTTTTGGAATTCCAGTTCTTAGGTCAGTTCATAGGGATAATCAGTTTTATAGTCCTTAGAATTTGTTTTCTGACTTAGTAAAGGCGATAGCGAAGATTCTGAACAGGTCTAGAACGATAAGAGATAAAAAAGGTATTTACCTTATATCTTCTGTAAGTTCATCAATCAGCTTCAACCACAGCTCAGCTAATCTGTTTTCAGAAATTTTAGCCTGCATGCCTGATTTTAAGGTGGCTAAGTTGGATTGCTGAGGAATTTAAAAGAAAAGAATTTACACTTACAAACTTCCATTGTAGTTTATGGTCAGTAGCAGTTTCAAGACTTTAATCTTATGTATTTGTTTGTGTACAGCCCAAATCTAAAAAATACTCAGATGTTCAAACTTGATTCATATTTAACAGGACTATTCTGATGCTTCTCCTAACTGTATATAACTACACATGACATTGCACCTAGCTTATAAAACAAGTAACAGTTTCACATGTCTCTAACCCACAGCAAGGACTCTTCCTTCCTCTAGGAATTCCCTGCAGATTCAATCAGGAGTGTATCAAGCCTTGCTGAAATACAGACCTATGATTAACAGTGCCATTTGTTACACTGAGCTATGTTTAATTTTGACCAAAAAAAAAACAAAAAAAAGGAGAGAAAGCATCAGGAAACTGTTCCATAATTTGCTGAAAATGTCACTTTTTGATTACACCTCTAAATGAAAAAAAGGTAAAAATTAAAAGCATACCAGCAAAACAAAGATTTTAAGTGTCTTACCAGTCTTTCAGCCATGTTTAGGAGTATATTCACAGGGTCCAATCTATGGCTTATATCCTCCCAAAAGGAAGTCAGCGTTACAACTGGCTTTGTGTTTGCCCAAGGTAAGTAGTAATAGTAATTACCTGGTGTGAAACATTTGTATGTTAGATCTAGAATTCATGTCAGGAATATATACAGTACACTGTTGCTAGATTTATTCCATTTATGTATTACAATTCGCTCAGAACATACAAGCTAGTCCAAATTCATCAAAGGATTTGCTTTATTTTCAAGCCACTGCAGCATCTGTTGAATAGCAAATTTTCATTTTAAATCATTTCAAAATCCAACAGATTTTTAAAAAATAAATTAGCTGTTAATATGTTCATTATTCTTTCCCATAACTTACCAATGTAGAAGGCACGTTATAAAAGTCTATCTTTAAAATAAAATATTAAAATAATTATTTTCCAGAGTAAGTCTGATTACTTTAGTACAAATGGGAGAAAGAACTACTCTTAGCAGTTAATTAAAAAAAAAATAAAATATAGCCAAAATATATTTTCCTGGGATCTAGCTAGGCTGTTTTTTTTTTTCTAGGCTGCAAAATCCATGGTTTAAAAACAAGTTATTACTTTATTCTAAATCAGAATATTCAAATGGTGTTTTCCCTATTTAATCCCTAGATACCACTAAAATAATGCAATTTTTTTCCTTGCAAATTTTCCTGTGCACATCTAGGACATGGTCAAAAGATTTCACTGAATTCTGTCAAAAATTCATGAACAACCCCAGTAGGCTTTGCAGCATGTTTTCCATAAATGCAACTTCATCTTAAAAGCTGTGAAGAGCTTTTTCACTTAGTGTCACATTTTCACTAAGTGTTCAGTGCAGTCAGGGCTGGCATCCCCACACTGGCAGCATCCTTACCATCAAACACAGCACTGCTGTACTGAGTTGTTGATGCCAAAGGTTTACAGGTGGTATCAAACTTGTTGCCGTAGTTACCAATGCTGACTTCAAACTGAATCGGCTCTCCAGTGTCTTGCAGCATGGTGGCAGAATGGAACACAGCAGCCAAGCAGAACTTCCGCCGGCGCTGGTATTTCTACAAGAACAACCTTTTTAGTTGCATTTCAGTACTTCTAAGCCAGTCATAGAACAATTAATAGAAAAGAACAGCAATAATTTCTTAATGGAAATAATAACTTCAATATTTTTACTACTTTCTGAGAAGCAACCAAAACATATAAATGTATAATAAATTACTGTATTTGATATTATGAAACATTTCAAATTAACACTTCTTGCTACGAGGGTATGACGTATTTGTAGCCACTACTCCTCAGTCACCAATAACCACCAGTAACCAACCACCTCTCTGAATTCAGAGATTCAACTCGAGTTTCAATTTCAGTGAGTTAGATCATTCTTCACAAACAACCAGCCAAGACACCTCTCCATTACCAACAGTGACAATAAAACAAGGATTTACCTCAACAACCAGTAAGTCATCACTAGGAATCATCTCTAACTTTTTATTAACAGGCTTGCTTTCAAGTATTGTGGATAGTTCAACCAGAATTCTCCCTCTATAAGCAACTCCTTCTCCCTGTAACATAAAGACATCAAATCCAATTTTATATATTTGTCCTCCAGTAGCATATTCTTTCTATAGCTGTACATGATTCTGGCCTCACTGAAGTGCTCTCAAAACTCCTGCAGAGGCATGAATGTACATATTTGAACAACTGAAATATAGCACTTGGCTTTAATTAATGCTGGGAGTGAAAAACACTTTTACCTGAACAAGGGAATAGGAAATACAAATACATGCAAAGACAAAGTTAGTGAAAATCATCAAGAACACTGTTGCTCCATCAAAAACACCTTTAAAATGAAGACAGATAGGAATGGCAAATATTATTATACTTCCTTATTAATCCTATATAAAAATATTATTCATAAAGAAACACCAAAGGGAGTGCAACATGAAACAAAAAACAGACAAAACATTAAAATTAATTAATTCATTGATTAAAAGCAATTGGGTTTAATTCTTTTATTAAAAACAATTAATAAGGAAACTGACCTTTCCAAAGTTTAATTCATCATATGGATCTGGGAATCCAGTGTATTCTCTTGGACTTCCATAAAAGTTTAGGTAACAAGGTCCAAATGTTGGTAAAAAGCCAACTTCAGTTTCTCCAGTGTTTGCTAACAGAAAACATTACCAATATATCTATGTTAATTACCATACTGAGCCAGAAAAACAACTAACATCACTATCAAATCCAGCAGAATGAATGTTAGATATTAGTTAAGTATTAGCATTAGTAATGTAAGAACACTTTATTCTCTGGATAAACCATAAGAATTTAAAGTAATTATACCAATGACTGTACTTGTTCCTAACTCCCTTCCTCATTGTACAATACTTACACTAGATGCTAATTCATGCAGTAAAATCCTCCTAGAATAAAAGAGAACTTCTGTCCCACTTCAAATATATGGTTTTCATTTATGTTAAAGGGTAATATATCCGTATGCTAAGAGAAAACATGTTTTCTAGCAATAAATGAAACTGAGTAAAACAATACTTGCAATCATTTAAAAGCACAGGCAAATGATCAAGCTCAACAGTCACAAAAAAGATGCACACCATCGCAGAAAAACCCCTGCTGTTAACAGAGCTAATCCTACTGTTCTCATTTTTAGTATAATTTTTCTGTGCTTATCTTTCAGTGTAAAACAGACTACTGCAAACTTTAATCATAACACTATGGTGCATTGTTTCTCACCAACTCTCTTTTCAGTAGGCTAAAAATTCATACAAGACTGAAAGTCTGCAAACTCAGTTGATTTTCAGTCAGTTCCACTGACAACAAATTGAAAAAAACTGACTAAACTGAAAAAAATTATTTCACGACTAACAACTTAAAATTTCCCAATGGTTTAATCTAGCTAAAATATGTATATTAATCTGTGTTTAGAAATTTTTGTCAGTTCTAATGGCTAAACTAGGAAACTGCACACTACAGCTATTTTTTTCTTTTCAGATATTAACAATACCCAAGAACTTGAAAAGGTATTTCCATAGCTAATGCTTACTGTCATAAAATTGTATTTTTGAAGTGGTCTGTTTTTTAAGCAGAAAAATATATATAGGGAAGCCTCAGTTGTTTTACTGCTGTTATCTTTGGGGCTTGCATTTATGCTTTGCAAATTTATTACATGAATGATATTCTAAAAAGTTCCTTTTAGAGCTAATTAAAATCTATACTGTAGGGAGTTAATTGATCTTTCAGTAACAATCAGATACATGCCAAGACTACTGATTGATAAATTGGATGAGTGATGCAAAGATAATTAGAACAAGGTAAGTAATACACATGTAGAAAAATATTGCACAGTTTTGAGGGTACATGAAAGAGTCTATATTCTTTTCCTTCTTGTATCCCAGTGTTTGCCTTTGAACAAATGATCCTGGCACAAAATAAAAAAAAAAGAGATAAGCAACAGGTTCTTAACCTTGCAACTGATACCACTTGGAGTGATCTGCAGCACAAAGAAGGATGCATTTATTTATCACAGGAAAAGAAGGTGGACACAAAAAAGTGAGTGAGAGGTTATGCCTTGTATGACTGTGCCACTACTGAGTAGCACAAGGAGACAGTAAAAATGAACGTGATGTCTTGATATCATTTCCTGTCAACACAAAGTCACATAAAATCTCAATAAGATAAAATAAAGATTTGAAGTTCTCTATTTTGCATTTGGACATTTTCACATACTTTTATTCAAATCAGAAACAAATCAAAAATTGAATGAAAAAGAATCATTGGAATGGTGTCCACTATTTTAAAAATTCTAACACTGAATTGCTCACACCAGATCTCAGTATGACCAGATTTAAGGACAGATATGTGTTGAATTAATATATTCACTACTTACTGATGCTAACAAATTAAAACAGAATTTTAAAACAAACAAACAAACAAAATGCCCCTCCCAAACCTGGACTCAAAGAATTTTTTAAAATTTTTTTTACATTTAAAATGCAATTGTTTACTTTTAGAGGATTGATTATTATGTATTACAGAAAGTGCTTCTGAGAAATTATTTCAGTCTTTAACCTACTATTACTTTATTAAGAAAGAATGATAATAAATAAGTATTGTGCAGATGATTGAATGTTACCTTTCAATTGCATTCCACTTGTATTTACTTCTCACTATATAAATATTTATCACAAAGTCTCTCAAAACTGGATGTCAGACAGTTATGGAAAGAGCCATCTCTCCAGGTAGTAACAGAATCAGATTTTATTTTTCAGGCTTTATTTATATAGCTTGCTAAGCATAAGCAAAGCAGCCACTAATTATTTTAGGCAGTTACTTACTTCTGCAGGGCTCTGCAGCTGCAAATACAGCTGTGATCTCGTAGTTAAGTTAAAAATTGCAAGCCATTGTTAGACTAAGCACATTTATAACTGAAGCAACTACATGCTCATCTCTAACACACAGCTTGAAGCACCAGCCAGATAGAATTATTTTCAAACCAATTCCATTGCCAAAACTGTTTTATAGAGGTAGTTATGTTTTATACTCATTAATCATAATGGTGAAATATTTTAGACAAGTAATTATTAACAAATATTTTTAAGATGATGGATTATATTAGGCAATACTCCTCAGTTTGGGCAATGGAAAGAAAAATCAGTAACAGATGAAGATATAAACCTTCATATGATGAAGCCCCTGTTCCCGAAGATGAAAATTCTATATTATGAAAAGAGAAGTAGTTACATGGTAAGTGACAATAGCATTTTAAAAACACACACATCACAAAGCAATCTCCTTCTAAAATAAATACTCAAGTCACTATAGCACTGGAGCCACTAATTTTGCTTTTAAACACCTGACACAGCCATCAACTTAAGGACAAACTTGTCTGTTTCAGACAAGTATATATCATATAGATTTTACAAACACAATAGAAAAAAATAGTAATTTAGATTTTTATTGCGGCAATGCTGGAAACAGTTTTGCACCAGTGTCCTTCAAACTAGTATAGATAGCAAATATATGATAAGCCTGTTTAGCCTTGAACTTTACAATTCCCTATGGACAACTAATATGCCAAACTATGTTCATTAAAAAGATACAACTTTTTTTCTGGCAAGTTAACACATAATGCAATTATTGAAATTTTAATACTTTGAAAAGTCCCACAGCAGGTTTTCTAGGAGCATCGTTTTGAAAACTCCACAAATATATGATCTTGTTGCCACAGAACTGAGGAACTACAGGGAAACATACTTTCTTGGGACACTGATCTTTGCTACTCTCTGTAACACAAGAGAAGACAGTAAGTTATAAACTGCTCAATTACCTCCAACCTCTCCTCCAGAAGAAGCAATTTTTGAGAGGCTTAAATATGTTGTTCCTACTACATCATTTTTTGTAAGACGATCCCTACATAAGGAAAAGAGAAAGACTATTTAAATACAATGTTGGTCATCACACACAGAAACAAGCTACTAGTACACACCTTTTCTATCACCTGGAATGCTTTAATATTGCTAAGATGGTAATGACTTGTTACAAAAGTGGGCTGTACCAGGAAGAAATCACCTGACTTTTACCCTGTCACTTAAAAAGCGACAGTGCTTCATGCTCACTGCAGAAAATTAACAATAATCTCATGTTACATTAATCAGGTCTCTTGTAAAGAAACCATAAAGAAAGATACTTAAACACTTGCATAGATACTCTCATGGACTGTAAAAATGCTTGATAACAATAGAACCAGACTTTTCTTCACTTTATTTATCTTGTTTAATATTTTGATTAGAAGTCATAACTCACCAGTCAATAACTGAAAGTTTTATTTTCTCACACATTGAGGGAAACTGAAAAAAAAAGCAATTAAAGTAAAATAACTCATTAGTTATTTCACCTCTATAATGTTCATGCCCTAAGTTCCAAAAAGATGGCTGTTTTGTACAGAAATAAGGGGAAAAAAACTGACCTTGATTTGAAGAGAAATAATTTGATTCCATTCTGGATTGGCATTTTTCTCAATTATATTTGTGCAAACCTGCCAAAAATGAAATCAACTATATATGCATATAGAATGTATACAACACCAATGAGTATTAGAGGGAAAAGAAAATTTGAAAACAGTGTTTAAACTTGAGATTGGAGTTACCCTACTTTTTATTTTCACTTGCTACAATTAAATGAAATTAGTAAAGCTTGTTATTTCCACAAGCCACAATTTAATGTGTTTTCACATGAGTATTGAACTCTTATCACAGCAGAGAAACAGCAGAAGGAATTACTTAATTCCAGCTTTCCTTATGCAGATTTTAGAGTAGATGAAGAATATGGGAGAGGTTATATTATTTGCTAGACATATCTTTTAAACATCCTCCACATTACTGGGTGTGGTAACCTGATTATATAACATATTAAATGAAGGACAAAAAAGACCGGCTACCAATGAATATAAGTTGTGCAATTGTGCTCCAGATCAAATCTGGCATTCTAAGGAACACATTAGTAATAAAATGCACAAATGCTGTTAACCTGTCCAGAAAGATCTGTATCATGAGTTACAAAATGCCACCAGGAACAGCCAGCAGCCAAGAACTCTGGCATGCAGGGGTTCTAGCATTTAGTCATCATGCTTTTATTAGTCACCAGCTCTACACCCTTTCTACTGTACCTTGCAGTTTGCCTTCACTTCCAAGTGAACTTTGCTTTTTCAGTAAACTTAAAAATTCATATTAGTATATGAAATCTGTTCTCAAGACCATGATTGGGATACAAAGATTCAGATATTTACTAAATTACCTTTTTCCCAGCAAAAGAAACTTCTACAAATGGATCTACGAGGTTTTTCTTGTCTGCTTCTCCTCCAAATATTTCCTTGACAGTCTGTGCAAAAGCATCATCCACTGGAGAAGTGTCAAAGAATAAATTAAAGTGGTTAGTTGTTGTTATTGATGATGATTATTATTATCAGACTAAATAATAAATTGCCCATTCCAATCCCACCAAAATAAACCACCTTACAAATCTAGGATGGGTAAAATCTAACATGATAAACATTCTGCAAAGTAATGCTGGTAAAAAATGGTGAATTTAGGGTTTGGAGCAATTTTAAGAATACAGATTTTTCAAACATCATAATAAATGCTCATGTACTCCCAAATTTAAAGGCATCATTGTATTTGAAAAATATTATGCATGTATCTGTAGACATTGCTATTTGTTTTCATAGATATAGGTGAGAAAATAAGCTAATAAGGGAAAAAGAGCCACCTGTTTTCTATCAGAGAACACATATGGCATATAATGAGAGAAACTGCCTCTCTCTCAACAATATAGGGTTGACACAAGTAAAATCTCACTAAAAGAAGACCAAACTGCTTACAAGTTTCCCTGCCCTCCAAGGCTGTTTATTTAAGCTCATGGTGCTCAGCTCAGAGCCCACCAGCTCCCTGCTGCTTTCTGAGATACAGCCAGTACCCAGTTCCTTGTTTCCCATGGCCACTCCTGAGCAGGCTGCTGGCACTGCACAGCCCAGGCCATCACAGCAGGGCTGGCTGACTGCAGCAGTCCCGGTGCCCTTGCCCCACTGAGCACAGCTGTAGCTGTGAGCACCTACCAAGCAGAATTAATGGAATGCTGGGAAGAGGAAGCTGCAGGAGGACATCAGCAGGGCTACTTATCTACTGGGATCTAAACGACATTGGAAAAGAAGGATGCAGGGGAACTGGCTGTCTAATAATCTCTCCAAAGTGGGCAGGGATTGGGATGCAATGGAAAGGTGACACATGCACTATATACTTGAGGAGGTGTGCACAGAACATCCACCTTATTCACAGATCAACTGCTACTTGCATGTAATCTGTGTGACTGGAGAGGGCTAGTGAAGAGGACTCCTTCCCACTGCCAGTCAGCAACAGATAAACTTTTCTAATCTCATGGGTAACACATTAAACTAGCCATTACAAGAATTAAGTAGACTTACTGAGAATTAAAAAAGGACTGGAGCCATCACAGAATTATTGGCTCAATTAAAAATGAAAAAAAACCTCAAGATGTTTTATGTTCAAGGAATGTTTCTGAACAGCTAACACAAATAAATATTTCTTAGATTAACCAAATGCACCAATGAACCAGTTGGGAGAAGCTACACACTCTGTGGGATGTCCTCAGCTCTGTAGATTTTGAGAAGGAAAGTGACCCATCGAAGTGCAATTCCAGCAGGTAATAACAGATTGCTCTCCACATCATCACTTTCATTATCTCTCTCCCTTTTCTCAACCTGTTGAAAGATACAGTGGTATACAAGAAAGAGTAATGTAGAAAACTAAGGTGATTAGTTAAACTGGTGCCCACAACATTCTGCAACAGAAGACTGCTGTCAGTTTCATTACCAAGAATGAGACTGTATCAAATTATCAAGTCACAAAAAAATAATTCTAGCTATACTATTTCACTTACACTTTTATCTCTAAAGTACTCAATTGCAGGAGCCCATTATAATCACACTTTTAAAATCATCATCAGCATCTCATGATGTTTTGGGGACATTTATAATGCCAATTCATGCAAATTTCATACTCATCTCAAGATAAGGCATTTTACTGCAATTAGAAAGGTTTACAACTCTGATACATTTTTAGCAGAACTTACTGCTTCCTCATTTAAAAATATACACACCACAAATAACTGGATATATCCTGTGATTGCAAGAATCACGAGGATAGCAGAGAGGAAGAGTTAATATGAAACAAGGAAATCTTCCATGATTCTAGGGACTGTATTTTATTTAACTAAGCAGTACTGGTATGCAAAAATCTCAAGCAGGAAGAACAGCAGAACTTAAACTACAGACAATAGTCAAGTAAGAAAAACATTACAAGAAAAAAGGGCCTGTTTTTACCTTGACAGAACAGCAGGCAGGCTTGGATTGTTAAAACTATCACTGCTTTCATATGCATCAAATTACTTGTGCCTGGCTTGTAGTTACTGATGGGACTGACTTTCACCTGGAAAAACCTGGAGCTTTCTGGTAACTCAGGTTTCTCTATGGGATTGCCTCCATTATGCAGTAGTGGAGACATTCCTGACTTAGTCCTGGAACTGGTATCAATATATTACTCAGTCTGATTAGTTATACTAAGGCGAATTACGTATTAGCTTGCATGCAAACACATCTCTGCTTCCAGTATGTGAAGGAATATCTACAAAAGGCAGATCAACAC
The DNA here is from genome assembly GCA_013400415.1 of Scytalopus superciliaris. Classification (NCBI taxonomy): domain Eukaryota; kingdom Metazoa; phylum Chordata; class Aves; order Passeriformes; family Rhinocryptidae; genus Scytalopus; species Scytalopus superciliaris. Next base: position 1,632,186 of record VXBX01009921.1, read on the forward strand.
ACCCAGAGCCAGTCCAGAAGTTGCTTCATTGGGCAGAATGACAAAACAAGCTTTGAGTTAGCCACTTAGAACTGCTTGTAAATCTTGTCTTACTTTTAAATACTGCTCACAAAGCAAATTATACAGTATTAAAAAAAATGTTGAGGGGACATAAAATATCCGTGGGGTGGAGAGGGGAAGAAAAATATTTAAATGAAACTTACTGGTGGCTCATCTCCAGTTCCCAGGACAAACATGCTGACTTTCATATAGCCTTTGGCTCCTGAATTTGTATCTTCAGGATCATTCAGTAAAAGCCATTTTCTCATGACCGCATGGCCTGAAATAAAACTAATATCACCACTAGCCCCCAGTAACATCCATGACAAAATTGTAGACATCATATAGACAGTCAACTATCCCAAAAGTACTCTTTACCCTAAATTATCCTATTTATTTAAAAAACTTATTCTGGCCTACACAGGTCTCAATAGTGCCCTTCAAAACAAGAAATCTAGTATTAAAATGCTGTGGCACACTAATTCAGGGACATAATTATCAAATATTTTTGCATTATTTTTCAAATTTAGGTCTTTGATACAAAAAGAGGCTTGTACTTCATCTTGAAATCACTGAAAGAGTTATATATTTTCAGATTTTTTAAAGTTAATACTTAAAGCAGCAAACTTGAATAATTTTACATTAACTTTCTTCTTTTACTTTAGAAATTTAATGATCAACTTCTAGTTTCAAGCTAGGGAAGAAGTTCTAAAGTAACTTACCAGGCTCGTCATAAATATAGCCAATGTCAATCTGAAATAAAGATCAAAGGCATTATCTCTGAAGAAATATGGAAACAGAAAAATGGTGGTCAACTCCCCTCACATTTTTCACAAGTACTACTGTATTGTTCTCTTGTCACAAACAAAAGACCATTTACATAGTGTATTATTGGGAAGAGAAAATGTCTTACATTGAAAAAGGAGGGATTATGAATGGATAGAGCAGCCAAGAAGAAAATCCAAGAAAAGATGTATTAGAACTAACATCTGTAGTCACTTCCCTCTTTCTTCAGATCCCCAGCTTTTTCATTTACCAGAGACAGAAGATGGGGCTAGCTTACTGCTTCTTGAATTCCCTGTGTTCAGCCATTATTTTATATTCAGACAGGCTTTTCAGGACACTTTTGTCTCATGCTTATTTCCTGCTCAACATCTCATCCTTCAGTTCCTGAAATGAATTTTGCTTTCTAAATTAATAATTTCCTTTTTTTTTTTTTTTTTTTTTAATTAAGAATATGACTAATTTTCCCCCCACTGTATCAAATCGGGACAAGATTGTACATATGCCATGACTGTATTCATTGTATCAGATTTCAAACATGTTCAGGAAGGTAAGTATGTTTGCTCATGGCAATTGGGGCTAGTATTCCTTGCAGACAAAGCCTGAAAGGGTGATTTTTCTAGACAGAATTACCCTTGCGGTTTTCTCTTGGAATGTGTGCCTGCAGGAACAGAAAGCAGCTGAATGACGTGCTGTCACCTGCTTAGTGAATGATCAATCCTCCACAGACCAACATAACCACTGAGTCACTAGAAACTACAGAGAGAATAAGAGAGAGGTAAAAAGCAAACAGCTTTGGGGCAGAAAGTGGTTAATTTAGAAAAGAGCACTCTTCCATGTTTGCATATTTTTGTAAAAGCTGGTCCAGACATCTACTGAATTTACGCAGTAGCAAATAAGAAAGAAGAAAACACAGCCGACACTGATACTGGAAATGTTATAACAGGGGATCCCACAGACATTACAATTGCCACGAGAATTCTTTGTCTGTACTGCTTTACAAATATCTTCAACAGGCAGATGTCTACATAACAAATCCAAATAAATACAATCTCACTAATACAATCAGAAATTATTTTAACTAAGAGACTTTTCCACCAACCATTTTACTTTACTTCTGACCAAAGGAACACCTTTCCTCATCCCTTGAGAATTTGTACCTTTATGCCACCATACATATCACTATTCTGCCTACTATTGTTCCCTATTAAAATTATCTTTTCAAACCCTACATCATACCAAATAATCATCTCATCTCCTGAAGGGAAAAAAAATCACCTTTTGGTAAATATTTTTTTCTCTTGGATGCAAATTATAGAACTTGGTATATAAACCACACAAATGTCTTTCATAATAATCTTCTACTCAATTAAGAAAACTGCTTACTAGTGCTTTGAGCAAATAAAGTCTAGCATTAGAAGCAAGACCTCATCAAGTAATTTTTTGGCCCATGCTAAAGTATAAATTTCAACATTTAAAACTAATACTTAAAATTTCTCCCATTTTATTTAATTTAGTCAATTTAATCAATACGGAAGTTACTTCAAACTCACCTTAAATTCACCCATTAGACAGTCTGCTCGTAGAGAGTAGGAATCATACACCTAAAAAGACAGAGGAGCATGAAATGGGAACCTTTCTAAACTTTACAGTGAAATGGGCAGCAGATGCCACGGGCACCCAGCAGTCTTTTAATTATGTGCTGTTTTTTCTTACCCGAATACTAATTGTTTCATCAAGCAACTCTAAAGGAGTCATGTGGACATTGTAGAAAAATATCTGTTAAGGTAAAAACAAAGAAAAAAATCCATCTCAAAATGATAAACACATAATTCTCTGAACATAAAATGCAAAAACGTTATTTCAAGAAGCATGTGAGACATGCCTGATACAGTACTTTTACCCTGCCTCTTTGCTGGACATATTACATGATAATTTAGTGCAGAATAAAAAAACTAAATTTAGTAAATGCACTCAGTGCAAAACAGCCAAGTCAGTCATAACTTCCCTTCAAATGAATGCAGTAAACATAACTGTGCTGCAAACTTTCAGCACCACCCTTGCTCCTTGCTCTGCACTTCACAGTTCTCTCAGGGGAACAACTTCGAGAACTATGATAGTTGTTCATTTTCCAGGACATTAAATCCTGGTCTGACCACCTCTGTTGTAATTGTCAAAAAGGTCTGGTTTACAGCTAGTGGTGATAGTGATTGTAATAATTCAATTTTTTAAAATTCAAGGCCGTAAGAATGAATCTAAGAGTCTGACAGCATGAAGATAAATAAAGTCTTTATTAGCTTACTTGTTTTCATAACAGTATATGCCTCACTGAGTTTGGTCTTTGATTTCAGCTATACTTCAGTCAGTATTTTATCCAACAAAATGGAAGGGTACGTAAACATGGTCCCTCCTATTTCATTTTTAGACTAGTCTGGATATTGAAACTGCCTAGGAATTGCTTCAATCTAAAGTACAGCTGACTTGTTGCCCTCCCTGTTTATTCCATGGCTTCATACATCTTGACTGCTACCTAGAGCTTAGTCCAAGTTTCAAAGTTGTATAACTTCCTTGTTTTTGCCTGCATGTATTAGACATGCTTGCCCCACAGTTCCAAAGTCTTCTGAATTTTCCACACATGTTCACATAATGAGAGTTACTCCCAGCATTCTCTCTTAACGATTTCTAATTATTCTTCTGTGTTTTTTATAACCAGCACACAACTATTCAAAGTGATTCTGTCACATGGCCAACTGCACCAAAGAACAGGTTCCATATGTCTCAGCTGAAGTTTGACTTTCTTCTAGATAGTTTTATCTGCAAGAATGTTGGTGACAGAGATGTGCTAAGTGATGTAAATACATAAGGAAAGGGAACAGAAATGGCAAAATGCATATTAGCCCTAATACACATCAATATTAGCAAATTATTATTAATTGATCATAATGAAAACTGTATTAACCAATTTCTACAATTGATAACATGAACATTTCAACTACAGTGTTCTTACACCACTCACTTCATCAAAATATGGGTTATTTCCTCTTTTGATTCTTGTCCGGTGTGTTTGACCACAAACATGAACTTTCACTACTGGTTTTATGTTATTTCCAGGTAACTGACGACCTTCAATGACTCTAACGCGAATCTCGGAAAAAAACACAACCATCCAATATTTGTATTAATTAATTTTCTTTATTATCTATCATTCCGATGACAGTAACTTCTTATTATACCAACAAAAAAGTTAGCCAATACATGAAGCAGCTGGCAGTTATGGACTAGACAGACTTTACAAACTTAGTTATGACAGCAAATATAATTTTACAAGGCAAGTTAGGGTTAATTATTTCAGTAGGTTTTTTTACTTGCCAAAACCATTTATTTTTAAAGCTGCTGCTGTAGTTTGAAATCTATACAATTACACAATAAATAAGGTGCATCCAGATTTCAGTCAGAACTGAAAGAAGGGGTTAATTGTCTCTACAGTGTATTATATTTGCACAAGCTGACATTAAATTGTGCTCAGGCTACGTGAAAGGAGCAATGTCATGCTTGGCAGAAGAAGAGAACATGCAATATTTAATAAATCTATTACCTGGAAATCTTGTGGTTTGTTAGAAAGGATTCTTCGTGTCTTCTTTCCTTTGGTGATACGTTTAGCCAGCTGGGCTTCCTTTGTGCCACTTGGAACTGCTGGTGTGGTACCACCAACTGGGCCATCCAATACATCCTCATAATCTCCAAGATCTTCTCCATCTCATACAGAAAAAAACAGTGCAATTAATAAACAAATAGCAGAGCTTGATGTTAAAGTTACAGGAATAAGAGTCTGACATCCAAGAGTTCCACTAAAATTGTATTATTATCTCATGTCAACAATTTTTTTTGCCAATTACATGCTCCCATGTACAAATTTATATCCTAACCAAACTACCTCTAGAGCTGTCTCTCTTCAGCATGCAGAGTGTCTAATACAATTCCCACACACTTTTTTTGAATCACCTGATTGAGGCAAAGCACAGTTCAGCTGCAACCATCACTCAATTAGTTAACAATACACCAGAGTGGACTCATTTTATTCCAGCTGAAACTGTTTTCCCTTATCAAGAGTGGGCTATAGCACACCATTGGTTTTTAGTTCAGAACCTTGAATACATGAAGACATTTAGGCTCTGCTATCCAAAATAAAACTCTGAATCCTTCTCCACAACACCTAAGTTGGAGTAAGTTTCTCAGTAAGCCTCTTGGACAGTTCTGAGACCAGCATACCTGTGAAAGGCAGTTCTACAACCACATGACACTACAAACCCAAGTCACACAGTGAGATTCCAGTATTGCAAAACAGTGTCCATAAATATCTAGACCACAAAAGTGGTCCCTCCCATGTGTTTTCAGCTTCTTTTTCTTAACTGAAAAACAGTGACTATGGCAAAATCTAGAGGAAGATTGAGCTGTGTGTCTGATGGTTAGCATTAACAGAATGTAGATTAACTTTATGAATTACAGGGTGATGATTACTTTGCAAAAGAAGTCTTCAGTAATCCTTGTAAGAGATGTATAAAACCAGAGACTGACATACCATGTATTTTATAACCAGAAGATGCCACTCACTTCTTTAACATCTCTCAAAATCCATTTGCCTGGCTGGATCCATGCAACTGATTATATGCCCTGACTTAGCACTTAATTTTTAATTTCTGAGACTGAGCTGTAGCTGGGAAAGTGATTTAATTTTGTGGCAAATAGGTATATTTACAATCGTTAACTAAGGTGTTTGATAATTCACACTGAAGGAATTTTCATGCAATTGCTGAATGGTAGCTACAAATCTGCCATTTTTTATTTTAGCTATATCTTATAATTCAAGTACATTTAAAATAGCTATCAAAATAAACTCATGTAAGTCAATTTACATTTTTAGCCTTCAAGTCGACATTTTTATAAAATTATTTTGAAGTGTAGTAATTTAACACACAGCTTTTGTGGCTGCATTATCTATCCTTCCACTCCAAGAACACCTCTCAGTGAGGTTAATGGAATCAAAATTTCACTCCAAAAGACTCCTGAATTCAATTTTTTTTCTTCTTATGTTATTATCTATCAACAAATAATGGTCAAAATTATTTACTTCTCTTCAACCATGTAACATTTATTGCATTTACTTCTGCATGAACACAGCCTTGATAGCAGGCTAATTAGTTGCCTGTCAGCTGCAAAAACCTGTTGTTACTTCACAGAGTCTGGGGGACCAGAGGCTCTCAAAAACACTCTCAGCAAAAGCCTGGTTAATATAATTGATAGAGAGATGAAAGAATATTCTGCGTGGATCACAGTATTTCATTGGCTAGTCAAATACCAAGACTAATGTAAGATAAAACTGTTTTCCAAAAGTTAATTATTCTATAGGGAAGAAAAGGTTTAACGATTTAAGAAAATCTTTTCACAAAGCTCCCTGACAAAGAAACTAATAGATATGACTTCCCTGCTTTTTGATCAGCCCTACCATTACAGCAGATAACTGCTGTTTCCTTGAGCATTCAAAAACCTTTCTTTCCTAAACAAAAGCCATTTTGAAAAGCTGTTAACCAACATCATTCTTTTGTAACCTGATTCCACTAGAGAAAATTATGCTAAAATCCATTTTCTGTCAGGAAATGCCAACTTTCTTTTTAGCTGTAGTTCTGAATCATCCTTAATTTCCTTAAAATCACTACCTGGCAGTCTTGACATGTTTGTTTCTGGTGAACATTTTCTTCTGATGGAAAACGGTATTGAATCACTTTCTTGCCTTATCTTAAATAGCCATGTGAGCTTTTAATAATAAAGTTCTGAGAAAAGATTGAAATACCTTCTTGTGTATTGGTCCCTCCTGGATCATTTGGATTTGCAGGTCCAGCTGGTGGCTCATATCCTACTACCAAATCAATTGTTGCCTGTAAGACATGCACAGTATTCAGAAAAGTTCATTTAAAGCAGTAAGTTGTTCTAACACTGTACCTGAACAGTTAACTATTCATAGTCACAGCACATTTTTATAAAGTTTCAGCTACTAGTAAATTGATAAACNACTGTGTTTGTATTCAGAAAAATCTGTCACAATACAAGAACATGAGACGTTCTACAAATGTTAATTTATTTGGTCCCACAAAATTCATGGCAAGGTGACATCGTAAATTTGCAGAAGGTAAATAAAGGCAGTGGCGAAATAACACTATCTGATCAACAATTTAACAAGTCTGAACCATAAGTAATATTTCCTATCTGGCTCTTGTAATTGCTTGTTCATACTTCCATCCTGGAACAAAAACACTGCGTCATTTTCCACTCTAATTATAGAATTGTCTTTTCTGTGCTTGACTGCGGTTTTGGATTACTGAACAAACCATTATTATTCCTAGTTGCCAGAGTAACATGAAGAGCCAGCAAAAAAAGCCCAACCCTGTGACCAACTAATCATGATATTAAACTGCAGCTGATGAGAAATTGAAACTACACTTAAAGCCTCTTGTTATTTAAGTGTACTAGAATGCAAGATGCCTTAATAGCTAGACTACACAAACACGGTAAAGCCCCAGGTTCTAGAAACTACTCAATAACTAAGTCAATAACCAGTTAGATTTAAACATGTGCTAAACCAAGTTAAACAGGTTCTTGTGTAATTTTCTGAACTGAGCTAGCAGTGAACATGTACGTGATCATGTGCTTTCCAGAATCACTGCTATGACACATGTGGCTATTAGAAAGAACACAGTAAAAAAAAAATTGCATATGGGAACTCCATCTGGTACTCACAAAATGCACTTTTTCAACATCAGGCTGATTTCCATGCATACTCTGTGGCTCACAATATTTATAACACATATATACAAATACATAATACATATACAGAAAGCAATTTTAGAAATTAAAGGATATTAAACTCAGATGGTATAAGCATAACTGTATCTTGCTATAAATTTCCTCTGTCTGGAACTTTTGCTACAAATACCCTGTTGCTGGAGTATTTTGATCAAGAATACAGTAAAATAAAGAAATGTAAATCACTCACTCCAATTTCTTGTCCCCTTTCATTTAGTAGAGGGATGAGTTTGAACGGAAAAGATCTGCTTTGATTACCTACAAGATCCTTAAGTGCTACAGATGCACTGCCAATTAATCTGAAATGAAATAAAAATCATTAGAATGCAAGTACATACCAAACAGAAGTTCCCCTTTCTCTTTTGCTAGTGTTTGTTAGTCGACCAAGTAACTTCAGCCAGGAGTTGAGAACTCAAAGCACAAGAAAAGATCATTGCAAATGCCATGTAATGTTTGTACTTTCTGTTTCATTACACTTAAATGTGCCGCTGTTCTTTATGGAAGACACAGCTTTAATCTAAAAGAGGTTACAAACCTCAACTGAAATTAATTTTGGGTGCATTTTTAAAAATAATTTCCTGTATAACTTTCAACAGCCATGTCATGTTTCAACCCCTGAATTCTCATTAGCAAACTAAGAGATATAATACTTTCTTTCACTATATAGCTTTGCACACTCTCAGGTGAGAAGTAATGGATAAAAGCTAGATATGATAGCTGTTGTACTAGATAGAAGGAGACAAAATTAGATACATACACACATCCGTGTAATGAAAACAGTGAAAGAGAACAAATGCAATCACAAAATTAATCTTCTTGCCCTTCTACATTTTGGAATAGGCTCATTTTCTTGCTTCTAAATCCTCAGAATGTTTCACTATGGTTCTAGAAAGGCCTACCAAAGGAAGGTGGCTCAAGGGATCTTCCTCTAGACTCTACTGAGCTACTTCTGCTTTGGGACTGCATCTGTCACACCCATCGTCCCACAAAAAGGTGAAAACTGCATGCACTTTTAACCTGAGAGACTTCTTTTAAGCAGAGTTTCTCACAATGTAGCAATGGTCTCATAATACCTGGCACTGTATTTCATTCCCATAGTATGGAGTAACAGTTTACTCCTATACTGAAGTAGATTATTGAAATAGCTGAGATTTTTGTCAATGAAAAAACACCAAGATAATTTTATCCTTTGCAAACAAAATACCAGCTTTGCTGTCAAAGCGGAAAAAAGATCTGAACGCAGAGAAATTGAGGTCCCTTGAGATTACAGTGCTTTCTTATGGAGAAGTTAAGAATGCAAGGGTATTTTTTGAAATGAAGCAAGAGCTCTCAAGTGCTATGTTATGAGGACATAAATTAATTTTTTGCAAAGTACATTAGGATATGTAAGTATAAAACATTACTTTCCTGCAAATATACCTTCCAGGTATCCCACGTTACAACTCCTGTTTAGCTGTGTATGAAAAATAACTACACTTGCTGCCTGAATGACCTGTTAGAATTACTTGGTGCTGTCACCTCCTCAGGCAACCCTGCTTTCCCAGTTCATCTCGCTCCTCCAAAACCAGCTGTCTTTTTGACAGTTTTGACTCACTACTCAGCCTCTCTTCTGCTCCCCCAAACTGCCAGAGCACAGTAATATTCCAGCTATGTCTCACATATTCATCAATACAGGGGATGGTCTAGATGTGAAAAGCAGTTTTAAGATCAGGCCACGCTGCAGAGGAAATGCATGAAGCTTTTCTAATCTTTAAGATGACCATAACTGAAACTCTGATGACACTTCTAACACCTGTTTCTCCTCCCTTTACTGAGCAGACACCTGGATCCAGCACTGCAGCCTCGATCCAGTGTCCTTAAAAAAACTACAGAAGTACACCCAGTTATTTCAGTGAGCATTAGGTGAACCATAGGTACATTTTCAGTTTTTGCAAATCGTTGGGCAGAACTGGACATCAACTGAAACACTGTCTCCATGCATTTCTCAATGCTGGGGAGGCTAAGAAGCAATTTCTCTTGTTAGGCAATTAAAGTTGCATTCAATCCACAAGACAAACCTAGATTTGAAACATCAGCTATACATGCTGTGGTGCATGTAATGCCTACCTAGCTCAGGAAACAACACAGTCTTACTAATAGAGGTTACATTTTTTCACCTGTCCCTAGAACACTCCAAAAATGGGTGTTATATATAAGTCAAGTAAATCTGACATTACACACTAAAGAGAAGATCTCCCTCTACATATGACCAAACTTTTCTATGTTAAGAGCAGGTGTCATGCAGGCAGTCACCGACACTATTCAGCAGTCAAAGAAAAGCAGAAAAGGCTCATTCTGTAAAGACTGCAAATCCCAGAACAATTGAGAGAGACAATACTGCGTAGCTTAATGCATTTTCCTCTTTATTGCATAGCCTTCTAACATGTTAACAGCTTTGAAAACAATTATAATATTAGCAAATGGGGAACTATTCCTACAGTTGGAACAAATGCTTGAATTTCTTTTAAACAGCTGGATACTGAAAGAAACCAACTTCACTCTTTTCCCTTCAGTGCAAAACTAAGCAATATCAATTCCAAATATTCTTATTTTCCCTAAATCCTTCAGTTGTGACTATGCCTTCCCATTTGAGAACAGCAAATAGAAATGTACGTATTTTGAGGTGCTGTAGAACAGAAAAACCCAACAGGACTAGCAAAAAGCAGCTAGGCCAAATCCGATTCTGGAGAAAGACAAAGAAATATTCTTCTATGCACATCTGTAGAAAAATTATGTAGACTTGACATTTTGATTTGATATGAGCTGGAGTGACTTACATTAACTTCAAAAACATCACCAATTCAGAAGCCACTCAAAGTAATCTCAAATTATCAGGATGACTGTTTCAGCAACCACACCCTCCTATTTGGTGACATTAACTCAAGAATAGCTGTTCAAAGTAGTGCTTTTGAAATTTTTCACTGTAAAATTTTTCCTTATCTGTCCTGTGCAAATGACAACTGCACACATTTGAATACGTAGGAACCAGTTTTAAAATACTGATCACCTTCAGAAGTCTGAAGAGGCATTCAGTTCCACACATTACTTGCTTGCAACCAGTTGTCTCTATAGTCCTTTGCTTCCCTCTCCTTTTGCAGGTTGGGCAACAATAGTCTCCACTCTTTTTTCCACTCTAGGAAGACTGAGAAATTTAATATTTGGTCTATGCCCTATCTTAGTCTGCTTCAAAGCTTTAGCCAAATTCTAAGCTTTGGGCAGTATTCCACCTTCCCCAAAGTCATCCTGTTCACTGGATTTGGGATATTTCACTCCTCCCTTAGCAGAACCACAGAACCAATGAAGTTGGAACTCCATCTAAAGTCATGACTTAGAAGATGACAAGGAGTACTTTCCTTACAGCAAAGCTGAAAGGACCTTCTGCTACCCATTCATCCTCCAAGGACACTGCTCTTTGCTGGGTCTATTTCAGCTTTCTTCCCCTTGCCTGGGCACACCAAAATTTGCCTTTTTAATTTCAGATCACACCAATCTCTTGACAGCATCACGTGGGGATTGTTTCTGCTGTTGGAATAGCTTAATACATCCTCTGACCTTTTGTTCATCAGCTGTTTTGGTAGAAGACAGCAAAGGAGTATTGCATCTTAAGTCAGTCAGGTCTTTTAAACATTTCCAGCTTTGCAGAAGTAAAGCAAAAAAATCCTGTCCTGCTACAAGCAATTTAAACATCCTTGTCTTCCACTGAAGAGGACACCAAATATAAATGCAAAGTCCCTGTTCAAAAGCTGATTTTGAACCTTACTAGCACCAGGCCTATGGCATTTTCCTGCCAGTAACCAAAGGGAAATACTTAGTTTATAAGCATGAAATCAATGAATTCCTGATGACCAACTACTGAACACTGAGTTGCATTTGTGCCAAAGCTAATTAATCCGTTAGCACTGTGGTTGGCACTTCCCTTTAGCTGCCTAAATAACCAAGAGAAATGAAACTCCACACCCATGTTTGGATCAGGAAGTGCTAACTCACAGTACCAGCCACTTTATTATTCCCCTAGGTCTGAAGGTAGCAATCCATACTAAATCCTTCAACATATCAAGTCCTCTAGCTGCTTAAATGCTACTTCTACTAGAAGCTCAGGGGTTTCAATGGCCTGAGAGTCAAACATTTAAATTCTTTTCACGTATTTTTCAGGATCTATTTTGGTAGAGGTTATATTTATTATTCTCATCAGCAAACTTGATTCCATGCTGCAGTTACAGTTGCTATAGTCAACTTTTCATTCTCAGTGTATGTTTCATTAGAGAGTCTATGCTACAAGATCCACTACCCACCTTCTGTTATTCGTATTATATTGAACAATTTTTATTAAGAAAAAAACCTATTTTATCTTTAGTTATTTGATAATACTCTTTGCATGAACAAACTTTTAAAATGAAACAAAACATGGATACTGTTTTGTACAGGGAAGAAAAGCACAAAACTGAATATTAAACTGGCTGGATATTGCATACAATGCATACAAGAAAGCCTAAAACTATGCACAGTCACACTTATGTGGAAAAGAATTCACTCAAAAGGGTACAGCTGTGGGAGGACTCAAACAATCTAGAAATTATTTAACTATGAAAATACTTAATCATGATTAAATAATTTGCTGCTGTTCATTTGTGGCTGCATTTTTCTGCTAGAGAAAAGGGTGTGCCCAAGCTGTTTTTCCCCTGTGTCACTAGGTTACTAACCACACAAAGGACACAGGAAACACACAATCCCAAGTCTCTCAAACAGAATGAAAATCACTTCATACAGACACAGCTTTAACTTCCCGTTAACTTTTTTTCCCCCTAGCTTCACAGGGACAACTGAAGTTACTGGGGCTTTTTGGGTTGGTTTTGGTTTTGGGGGGTGGTGGTGGTTTTTTTGTTTAACTGCATAAATATTTGTGTTCTGAGAGTTTGAAATCTTTCTACAAACAGTATTAGATGTAATAGAAAACAGATGTGTTCTCTTTTCCAAAATCTTTATGCCAGAAAATCTAACTAAGCATGAATCATCTGAGTCCTCTGGTTTACTCCTGTGATGATCTGTCTGCATACAGTGGCGGTTTGCTTTATTTATCTTTTCCAACGACTGTCTTTTGCCATGAAGTGCACTCATTTACTCTAGCTACAAAAATTTAGTGATCCTGTAAATGAAGCAGTAAATTCTATTCCCAGGAAAAATGAAATGGAAAACTATTCAAATGTTCTTTCAGGCTTTATTTACAGAGGCATGCCAAAGCAATGAGTTCAGTGCTTTGGCACAGTGTAAAAGCAGAACAACATCCACTGTATTATTCCTCCTGCGTCAGTTTAAGAACAAACTGGCCGAACAGCTATATCAGTTTCTAGGAGCTGGAGCAAACCATGTCTTACATTGCAATCTTCTGCTCTGTTGTTCCAGAGGGGAGTATGGGTTTTGTAGTCACCTCTTAGATACAGCAACAGAGCAGGTGCCTGGAACTAATCAGGACTAATTCTGCATGGAATAGCAGAGTGTGTATTGGCCAGGAGCTATGTGAGTGAGCAGACAGGGAGGCTGGGTTAGGAAACACATTGCTCTGCTTATATAGCCTACCCTGCAGCAAAGACGATGGCAGAAGATTGTCTCTACCTTGAAAACAACAGTAGCAATCCCCACTGATGATTTTCATACAAAAGAAAGAAAATAAAGCCAAAGATGTGATGTAGTTTCTTCTCACTGCTCACTCTCACACAACATAGGGCCCTGGGCATACTCTTTACAATCCAAAACTAAATTCAAGTTCAATCTAGACTTTAAAGTAAAATATATAAACCCATGAACCTCTAAGGCGAAGATTACTGATTTTGATTCAAATCCCTCTTCTCTTAAACACTCAATACACCTCCCAAGTTAATGAATCTATTGCCGAATGTCAAAAGCAGACAGTAAACACTGGGTTTCTTAAACTGTCATTAGAATAGCTCTCAATAGTAAGGACCTTAGGCAGGCACTGTACTCCACCTTTCCAATCCTGAATTAGCATGCAGACAAAACAAGGGAGTGTCATTTGCACACTCTTCTACTGAGCACCGTTTTGAAATGCTGCGGCACTGTATCTAACCATAGACTTTTTCTTAAGTATTAGAAGAGGATACTATGAAAAAACAGCAAATCTATCCTAAATCTCTCTCCAACTCAGTAGGGAGAATCAGTCACTCTACAAAAATACAGGTTATGCACACATGCAAGTGACAGGTGTTACAGTGCTTTGTGTCTTTCAAAGAAATCCACGATGCAATTTCCTATTATCTTGTTACAGTCAAGCTGCCTGCTCGTGTTTCCCACTTCTCACCCCCTTATCCTGTTTCCCTACCAATAGCCTTTCCAAGCACATCACACACTGCAAATATGTAGCTGTCACTGAGGATCAGTTTTCAAAGAACATTATTTTGAAGGTGTTACTCTGGCTTTGGTATGGACTACACCTATTTTTTTCCACAGCTCCATACACAGAAGTCACTTTCCCAGAGAATTTCAGTGGTATATGTTTTACATCGTAGACAGAATAAATTATGTGGTGGACAACTCCCAGTGCATAAACCCATGGAAAACAAACAGGCATTTGCACAGGCTGGGGGTTAAGCATGACAAATATGAGTCTAGATGATATTTACAAACACAGTTTGGAAAAAAAACAAACCAAAAACAAAACAACACGTCTACTTAACTTTGAACCCACATATAGAGTGAAACATTTTAGGTGCTTCAGATAATCACTTTATTTTCTGATACATTGTAAAATCCATCACAAAATTCTGATTACTGACAAGCTTTCATATCTCAAATTCTGGGAAATCCCTAAAGTCAGAGGCATGCAGTATATTCCTGCTTTACTGACCTGCAGGAATCTCAAGAATGAGAGACCTGAGGGCACTGGCTTGATTCACAGTGATTTTATGACTGAGCTAACAGTATTGTAAAAACCAGAATCCACATATTGGGAGGAGGCAGGGAGTAGTAAAGAAAAGCTAACAATGGAATTGGGCTACTATCAATAAACATGACTGCACGCCTAACTCTCACTAAATTTGCCATGAAAAAAAAAAAGAGAGATGACATGATATCATACTCCCTTTCCAAACAGCAACAGCCAACACTACTTGGCATTGACAGAGAAGAGAGAGCACAGCAAGCAGCCCCTGTACTTCTGTAGTGAAAGTTGTGTATAATAGTGGGATGGGGACGGAGGCAGGAGGAAGAAAGAACATACTTGTTTTGTCCAATTGTTTCAAAATCCTTCACAATAACTGTTAGGGAGGATGAGTTATCCAGAGCAATTCCTTTCAAGTCAAATTCAAGAATCTGAACAAAAAAAAATGGACAAAACCCTTAGAATTACAAGTTATGTATAAATTAATTAATGGCAGGGTAACATATACAACAAAATTATTCAGAAATAAATTTTACATTTAGTGAGAGACCAGCTTTTATTTGCAAAAGCAAAATTAAAATGCTCTTAGGACATATTTGATCTGCTGATTACTAGTAACAATAATAGAATTGCTTAATAGTGAGCCAAGATCTCTTTTGCAGTTCCACTTCCTCACACTAATATACATATTCTCTTGTCACCCATAACTGCTGAACATTGGCTGAAGTCATTGGCTGCTGTTGAATTTAGACAAATAGTTATAGGTTCCCTTTTTGTATTTCCAATTACAAAATATAAGAATAATATTTCACTTTCATTTATGGTTGTGAAAAACACTACTAAGAAAACATTTTCTTCAAGAAAAATCTTACTAAAGATGCAAAAGAGAACTAGCCCTACAAATAAACCATGAGGAACTTCAATACATGATTGATTCAGTCCTGTAGGATTTTTGTAGCATGTAATAAATGATCCGATTATGTTCCCATACATGTGGCTAAATAAAGGCTGAATATCCGTTGATCAAAAGAAAGTGGGAACAAAACCAAGCCACAAACTCATCAGTTATCCATCTAATTTTACATCAATACATTACTTAATTAATTGCAATATGTGGTGCAAGATGAATCCATTCACCTGCATTTATTAACACTAGTTCCTCTTTCTAACAACATACACAACCGCTAAAACTGACTTACTTTTTGAGCATTTTGTCTTTAAAATGACCAAGGATTTATTTTAAAAAAATTACCTCATTCCAAACAGGATTAAGTTCACTGTCAATTTTCTTCGTTTTCTTTTTTTCATCTGCAAATATAAACAAAGTGTGATTATTTGTTTTTGTTAAAGCAGTACACAAATACAATAATTTCTCCTTTCACTTCCCAAAAGAAAACTGGAGCTTTAAACCAAACATTCCAATTATTTTTTCCTCTTCCAGTAGTTGCACAATTAACAATCAAAAAGTCCCCTGGGCAATTTTAGCAGTTAAGGCTTTTTACTCTGTTTTGTTTGAGCATACCTAGATGTATTCCCAAAAAGCAAAACAAATATTTAGATTTCTCAACCTTTTATGACCCTGGACTTGCAACTTCAGTAATAATGAATCAAACAAGGGCAGAATAAAAGATTTGGAGACATAAACCCAAACAAGTTACCTCTAAGTGATAGTAGTAAAGTAGCACTTTAGAAAGTAGTAAAGAAAATGTGTTGCATGTTCACCATATCTGAGTTACAAAATACCTGTGTTTAAAAGAAAATGGCATAAAAAAAATATTAAGAAGATATGCTTACAGTGTCAGCATTTTCTGCTTTAAATGAGCAAATATTACCAGAAATACACATGCAAGTAAGAGGAAATGCAATCCTTCCTGAAAAAATGGTTTCCAGAGGTTCTGCAGATCACCAGCCTTTACTGTGGCCTAAAAATTACAAGTTTTCCATACTTCATGGTAAAATTTGCATTTGGGCAACCTGCAATTATGGTAATGTGCGATGTGGTGTAAATTATATATTGTGTGGCCTTATTTTTACTTTTCAGTTCCACTATATGTACACAGCTCTGATGGAGAACTAACCTTCTGACTCTCAGAAGCACCAAAGAGCACTGGCAAAACCGCAGCTCTTTAAACAGAGAGTGCATATATGAGCAATAACAAACGAGCATATTTAAGTGCAGTCAGTAAAACAACTGCTGATCTACAAAACGCTCAGCCACCACAAGAAGGCCAAGTTTCAGACACACTCCTTTTATTTGATTACAGTAAAGGTAACCGGATTTTTATTATTCACAAGTTATGACTATACTTAGCCAGGAAAAGGTTGTAAAGGCCTGGGAAAGAAGAGTAAAGCTGTGCCAAATGGGCAAGTTCATATAGTCACTGTTCAAGCAGAAGTGGTTCTTTTTATTGGATGAGAGTGGGATGTACTGAAAAAGTCAGCTCATGCTGCAAATTGTGAGAACTGACTCACATTTATGTAACAAGAATTGTCTACAATTTGTACAGGATATTGACTCACACCCTAGGACAAAGGAAAGAGCTTTCATAACATACCATGCTGTGGACTCACATTTTGCAGAACAAAGCACTAATTAACAGGCTAGTGAGAGAAATCCAACTCCATGTTATCTAATGGGAGACAATGCATTTCAAAACTGAGGATCCCAGAAGATCTGGGGTTTGACGCTGACAGTCATCCTAGAAACTGAGAGTCAGGGAAAAGCTGTTTCCAGTGCTGGTGGAAAAAGGAACTGTTTCAGCTGTTTGTAAAGGAGATAGTGATTCACAGATTCTGGCAGAACTAATGGATAAAAGTCCAACAATCCCTGCTTAAGCTCAAATGTAACTCTCTAAGGTAAGGAGAGCCCTGGCTTGAACAGCAGTCAAGGCAATTCTTGACAAGGAGCAAAATTTTCCACTCTGGACAACCCATAAGAGCAAGAATAAGATTTATGCTTCCACTAACAATATGCTTATTCTAGATTATAATGAGAAAAAAACCTTTTTGTGTTACGCATCTGTGTGAAAGTTGGATTAAAAAACCCCTGGGAATCAGCTCACCTTGGGGTTTAGTTGTAATTTTTGTCAGTATGAGTGTGGCGTTCACATTACTCATGGATGTATTTTGCATATATTCACTTTACTGACTTTATAACACTTTTATCAGTATTTTAATGCAGTGGGTAGTGGTGATGTTTGATTTTTAAGCTGTTGGCAAAGCTCTTTCTTTTTTCCACTGAAAAAACGCATTGCCAGGCAGGCAAGAAGGACTGCTCAGTTATTCCAGGAGTTCACATTAGTTTCAGGCCCTTAGCCTGTCTTCCTCTGCTGGTAATGATTCCAGCTATGCAAAAAAAGACTATGAACCACACCAGGACAAACTGTAAGATATGGCCAGTCATCATTTTTAGTTTGGCCCTACCAAGAAATAGGAAATTATAATGGTTTCAGGGAAGAGACCTTATACACTTGTTTCTTTAACTACAATAACTGTGGTACTGTAGAAGAAATCACTGTTAGCTTTATCTTGATCAAGGCATTAAACTACTACATGCTGATCAATTGGAATTTCTTGGCCAAGGAGTTGACTCAGTGTACAAAAATACTCATTCAAGATGAGCTGCTTAAATAATAATTGTTCCATCATTACAAAAAGATAATTACAGTTCTGCAAAACAACAATTTCATCTTAAATTTTTTCAGCTATTATAAAGAGCATTTAAATCAATTTCAGCAGGAGTGGAATAGCAGAAGCAAACATTATCTTTTATAATAGTCCTAAGATTCAAGAGAGAATCATATTTCAGTTAACAGTTTTTCATAAAACTTTGTGAAAGGGGAATTAAGATTGTACAGTGGCAGCAACTGCAGGATCAAATGGGTAGATCTCCAAAAATCTCCCAAACCCAGGAAATTAAATTTAACTATTTTAATTCTTTACAAAACAGAAAATATAAATGTAGTGAAAAATTGCACTCTAACACTCTTTTCTTTCACACACTGAAATACAAACTAACATAGCTATGCACTGCTGCTGCAGGCCTGCTGGAAAGCTCTTACCTTAAGCACAAACAGAAAAAGAAATTTTATTCAAGTTGGTCCAATCAAGCTAAATGCCATTTCACCTCAGTTTTTAATGCATAAATTGGAACAAGGCAGTGAAAAGGAACAATCAAAGCACTAACTGTCCTAGTACTGAGTGCACATATAACCAGTTGAGTCAATTTTCACACCCTAAGACAACAAACAAACAATTACACGGATATAATCATTACCACTTAGTGCCATTTTAGTAAATGGCAGCAGTTTTTTATATTAATTGGACTAATAATTCGTCTCATGCTGAGAGATGATGAACTCAGAAGTCTGTAAGAACAGCACCCAGTTCCAGACAGCAACATTGATTTACTCTCAGGGTGTAGTTCGCTTTGAACAGTGAGCTGTTCTTAAAGTAAACAAAAGTTCCATCCCATTGGACGGGACATAAATGTGTAGAAAAAATAGTCAAATGCTTGCACAAAACCCCACCTATTGTAAGATATCAGAACAGAAACAGCTGTCTATTTTCTCCTGCCATGGAGTTAATATAACTCACTGTTATCAACCATAGTGACTGTGCTTTGAAGTCTATTCTACTCACAGATGAAACCATAATAACTTGTGTCGTAACATATAAAGCCTTTGCAGTCACTTTTACTAACAGTTGTAGGATCATGACCTTTTTCTTTACTGCATAGCCATAAAGGTCTGATCCTGAGAGACTCTGATTTCATGGAAGCCTTAAATTTACCAAACCTGGCATCAGCAAAGGCTCTGTAAATTAAAGTTTGAACAAAATAACAAAATACTGTTTAATGAAATGTCAACTTACACAGCAATTTTCTGTCAAATGAGTGCTGCTCACTAAAAGAACACTGCAGAGTCAAACAAGAACATGAAAATATACTGCACGAAAAAAATAAATCTATAACTTGTATTTACTAGGTAAAAGTGAACTGCATTAAGAGCATATAATATGAACAAAAAATTGCAAGGAGGGATTAAACAGACACTTAAGACATAAAGAAGCGAAGGCATAAACCAACTCTGGAGCATAAAACTGCAGGAACAGAGGCACCACAGACAGGCAAAACTCTAACAGAGAGGAAAAGAAAAAGACAAGGAACTGAAAAGAAAATATGCATACTTAGTAAGCAGCAGAATATGGAACAAACCAGAGAAATTATGGTATAATCACTTTTTGCAGGGCAAGTAAAATCATATTTTAAGAGTTAGGAAGTCCCAAAAGCTACTGAGACAGGCTCTGCCACTTATTCTTACACAGAGGGGGTTAAAACCCCCCAAACTTAGGAAACCAGGTGACCAGGAATTCAGATGCCTGTTTGTCACAGTCTGGTTTAATGTATTACATGAACCAAAATTGCTTGGAGGCTTTGGCACCTTACACATAAATCAATACTTGAAATCAAATTCCTTTAGTCTAGCCAAGTGAGGAAATTATGGCAATAGGTAAAGTATATTGTAAAACATAATCAGCTTTACACAGAAGTGCTAATTTTATCACACTGTCTTCTTTTCCCATATATAACTGATGAGCAATGAAAGTGTAAAATGTGGTTTCCTTCCTAAATCTTTAAATTAATCAATCTCAGCAGGCAGCATTTTGAAGTGCAATTCAGTTTGTAAAAAAAACCAAAAAAAAACAAACCCAAAACAAAACCCAAACTAACAAACCCAAAAACTTAAAATAAAAACAAACACCTGCAGTAATGTTCTTCAACATGCTACTAATAACAACAATAAACCAGTCACAATAAAAACGTGTGTAACAGTGAGCAGTGGCTATGCAAAGTGATGAAGGCAAGACTGACTTTTTTCAGATGGAAAACAAGGTAATCTTCAATACCAGAATGAAAAGTGGATTTATCTGCGCAGTTAGATTTGTGATTCTAAAGCAAAGGGCTAAGCCTTTGCAAAAGCTTGCAAAATGGGGATCCTGAACCAGAAGCACAGCTGAGGAGAACAGACCAATGCACTCCACCCAGCTCAAACTTCATTCAGGTAACCCCTGTCTCTCTAATTAAACAGTCTTCCCTAAAATTACATCAGATGTAGCTTCAGGAAAACATGTTTTCACAGATTTTAAATACTTGCAAAAGGCACTATCTTCACAAAACTCCCTGACTACATTTATGTTAGCTTTCCTTACCTTTAAAAATAACAGAAACGATAGGATCTGGTTTCCCAAACTTGGTTTTAGGGATATTGGTAGCAGATTCCACAATTACCCGAAGCATTGCTTCCCCCTTGCCTAAGTGTCGCCTGTTACAAAACACATTCAAGAACTCTTCGGTTTCACACTCCTTAACTTCTGGACTGAAATGCTGGCAGGAGGAGGAGGAAGGGAATTGCTGGTTTATAGCAAGAAGGTCTATGGGTGGGTCTGTGACGGACTAGCTACTCAATCTATGAGGAAAAAAAACTCCTGTAAATTGACACCAAGTTCTGTCTTGCCGCACGACAAGAGCTCTGGCAAATGAAATCCTGCGGCAGAAAGGACAGGGCGCAAAAACGAGTGCAGATTTATTCTGGGGGGTTTCTTCGTTGCTTTTACTCTCAAACTGCGTGATAAACCTCTCGTTAAGTCACCACGGCCAGAATAAGCACGAAGCCACACTAAACACTACTCGTGTGCCCGAAAGGAATCCCACCCGCACCTCGGTATACCAAGGCATGAAATCTCACGACGGCTTGTATTTTTTTTCCCCCAGAACTTACGTGTTTTTTCAGAACTTCATTGTTGTTTGCAAATGCACCGCGCGTGTCGGGCTGCAGCCCCAGCCCAGCGGCGCATCCCAGCACAGGGAAAGCTCTCCCCCTCCCGCCGCCGTCGGGAACAGCGAGCACAGAGCGCGGGGAGCGGGGCGGGTTCGGGGCAGCGCTGAGCAATCGCTACAGGGCACACACACGGGGAGAAATTAACGAGGGGAACGCGCGCAAAACACGAGTGGCACATGGCTGTTCTGCCGGGACACGGCCCCTCCCAGAGACAGAGGGCAGCGGGAGCCAGGGGATACCCCCCGAGGGGACACCCCTGAGGGACACCGGGGCTGCGGGCCTGGCACAGGCGGGGGCAGCGTGGGGACAGTGTGGGGACAACGTAGGGACAGCCCCTGGGGGACAGCGTGGGGGACAGTGCGGGGATATTGTGAGGCACAGGAACTCCCAAAACACCGCGCCCCGGCCCGGTGCGCTCCGTGGCACAGCCCCCCGGCCGCCCCGCCCGGCCCGGGCCGGACATGACGCGCCGCAGCCGCGGGATTCAA